>CM019148.1:317101115-317130283 GCA_009733165.1 Naja naja
AAGTCCTCAGCAGCGGCCATGAAAGATTAACAAGGCCTCAAACCAGGCTCAAGTTACTCTGATGTGGAAAAATCCACAACAGCCCATTGTGAACAAATAGACTCCCAGTTGGTGCAGTGAGGTGGAGGAAGGGATTTTTAGACTCAGAATGGAGAAAAAGGAACCCTGGGAGAAAGAGGCAAGAATATGTTGCAGAGGCTGTGGGGGCCCCACCCCCGCACTGAATGCAAGTTCTTACACCATCTGCCCACGTTGAAAAGGGGTCACCTAGCCCAGAGTCTGCAAATCATCCAGAACTCCACCTAGTAGGAAGAAATTTCCTGAAAGGATTTTAAGCCCAACAACTTCATTGAAAAGATGGGGCTAATTCAGAAGCAAATGGGAAGAATGAAACTCACCAAACAATCACTATTGGTCATTCTTCACCCTTGAGAAGCAGAAAAGTACACGTGAAGGTGTTCATTGAAGGAAGGCCTTGCCAAATGGAAGTGGACTCAGGCTCTTATTTATCTATGGTGTCATGGGACACTATTCACAGGCTACTTCCCAACGTTCAGAAGAAACATTTCCAGAAGCAAGCACTGACTCTTAAAGACTACCAAGGGAACAAGATTCCAGTAGTTGGAGCAAGAGATTTCAATGTGCAGTTTAAGGGCCACACCAAACATTTGCCTCTGACCATCGTGGACAAGTATCGCCCAAGCTTGCTGGGACTTGAGTGGTTCAAGCCACTAGGCATCGAGGTAACTGGCATCAATCATGTGAGCAACTCTGAATAGGAGGAGGCCTTGAAGTCTGAGTTTCCAGAGGTCTTCAGAAGGACTGGGCAAGTATGGGGACCCCTATCACTTTCAACCTAGATCCCAAGGTGCCACCAATTCGTTTAAAGCCCAGGAGGGTTCCATTTGCTTTAAAGGAAAAAATTGATGCACAATTAGATAAATTAATTGCTCAAGGGGTTTTAGAGCCCACTGATCACTCCAGATGGGAAACACCCATAGTCACACCAGTCAAGGCTGATGGGTCAGTAAGAATCTGTGGAGACTATAAGGGACACTTAACCATGCACTGCAGCAGAGCGCATACCAGTACCAGTTGTGCATCATCTGCTCCATTCACTTGGCAGGGTACAGTCTTTGCCAAATTGGACTTGGCCCAGGCATATCAACAACTAACAGTTGATGATGCCACTGCAGAGGCCCAAACAATTGTGACTCACAGAGGTGCCTTCAAATGTAAAAGGTTACAATTTGGAGTAAGCGTGGCACCTGGCATTTTTCAAAGTCTTATGGAAAGAATGCTGCAAGGACTGCCAGGGGTAGTGCCTTACTTTGATGATGTGTTAATCTCTGCTGAAAATGACACTCAGCTTCAAGAAAGACTCAGAGAAGTCCTTACCAGATTCAGAAAAGCAGGGTTAAAAGTCAAGGAAGACAAATGCACACTTAAGACAGACAGAGTTGAGTTCCTGGGCTACATGATTGACAAGCATGGCATCCACCCTACTGATGCCAAGGTTAAAGCAATCAAAGAAGCCCCTAAACCTAAATGCAAAACAGATTTGCAAGCCTTCCTTGGACTCATTAACTTTTATCACATGTTTCTACCTCAAAAGGCATCCATTGCTGAACCTTTGCACCGTCTGCTTGATAAAAAGCCGTTTGGATCTGGGGAGGAAGGAACAATCAGCATTTAACAGTATTAAGAGACTAATCACATCTGATGCTGTATTGATACAATTCTCTGAGAATTTGCCTGTTGTACTGACTTGTGATGCATCCCCTTTGGAGTGGGGGATTTTGAGCCACAGGCTTCCCAGTGGAAGGGAAGCCCCTATTGCATTTTACTCTCGCACTTTGACCAAAGCAGAGAGGAATTATAGCCAACTGGACAAGGAGGCATTGGCAGTTGTTGCAGCTGTTAAGAAATTTCATGAATATCTGTATGGCAGGTCATTTACCATTGTTACAGATCACAAACCTTTATTAGGCATTGTGGCAGGAGACAAACCTACTACTATCCTGTCACCAAGAATGCTGAGGTGGACTGAATTTCTTGCAGCCTATTCATACAAACTGATTCACAGGCCTGGCAAGGACATTGGACATGCTGATGCACTGAGTCGTTGCCCACTGCCTTGCCACAAGGTGGACTTTGAACCTGAAACACACACCTTTTTCCTAGAGACTATTGCTAAGCTTCCAGTTCATGCTGCTGAGATTGCCAGAGAGACTGCCAAAGACACTGTGTTGGCTCCTGTTATAGGCTGGATTAAGAAAGGTTGGCCTCTTCAAGATCTACCTCACCTTGCCCAACCTTTTAAGTCCAGGCAAACTGAATTATCTGTATTAAGAGGATGTATTTTGTGGGGTAACAGGGTGGTTATTCCTGCAAAACTGCAAAGAGAGGTTTTGGAAATGTTACATGAGGGTCATCCTGGGATTGTAAGGATGAAGGGATTGGCCAGGAGTTACATATGGTGGCCAGGTATTGACAAAATGGTTGAAAACTGGGTTGCATCTTGTCCCAATTGCCAGGTAGTCAGGCCTGCACCACCTCACGCCCCACAGGAATGGGAATGTCCTAGGGGCCCGTGGTCTAGGATCCACATTGATTTTGCAGGCCCTACTAGAGGGCATACTTTTCTGGTTATAGTAGATGCATATTCCAAATGGCTCGAGGTAATTCCCATGACATCCACCACAACTGATGCTGTCATCAAGCAGCTCAGAAAACTGTTTGTAACCCATGGGTTACCAGATGTCCTTGTCTCTGACAATGGCCCTCAATTCACATCTAACATTTTGAATCCTTTCTAGTACAACAGGGTATCAGACATGCCCTCACTGCCCTGGGCACCCTTCGCTAATGGCGGGCTGAACATGGTATGCTTTACCAAAGAGAAGCTTCAGCAGCTGGGTCCTGGGGACATCACTAAGAAGCTTGAAAAACTTCTTAGTGTTCAGCACATCACTCCTAGCCCATCAAATAACTTATCCCCAGCAGAGTTGTTGATGGGTAGGAAACTTAGGTCTTCCCTTGACCGCCTTCATCCCACTTACGCACCCAATGCACCACTGGATTCCACTTCCAAAGTTCGTACTTTCAGTGTTAGTGATTCTGTATATGCTAAGAATCTTATAGGTGAACCTCTGTGGATTCCTGCTGAAATAACTCACATCACTGGCCCTCGTTCTTACAGGGTACAAACAGAGGATGGACTCCTCTGGAGCAGGCACATTGACCAACTTATTTATTTATTTATTTATTTATTTATTTATTTATTTATTTATTACTTATATGCCCCATCTCCGAAGACTCGGGGCGGCTTACAACTAAAAACAAGAGACAATAAATACATTAAAAAACAATTAGATTAAATTATAAGTTCAAACATTTATAAAATAATTAAAACAACCCTCCCCAAGGGTCACAGCCCTTAGATCCAGGTTCCCTCAGGAACATCGCCTGTCTCTCTCTGGGTCCCTCATCTGATGTCACTTCTAGGGGAAGGGGAGGAACAGGAGGAAAATCAGCAAGCAAGAATCAACCCCATGTGTATCGAGCCATTACGACAGGAACCATCCCGAACCCTGTCACAATGCCAAGATCCATCCTTAGAAGTGGAAGATTGCACATCACTACCTGACTTGGGTGCTAACATTGGAATGGAGATGGGTTGGGAGGAGAGACCAGATTCTAACAGTCTAACAGGGTCTCCTTTCACAGGAAGTCCCAACAGGGAAATGTCAGCAGACACATTTCCCTCTCACTGGGTGAGAACGTTAAAACTACTGAACCACGAAGGTCTCAACATACACGTAAGAGCCGCACCTATTTAAAGGAATACATTAGATAGGTTGGGGTTTGGTATGGACTGAACCTAGTGGGGAGGGGTGTTATGTATGTAGGTTTGAATGTTATTGGTTTATTTGAACTGTTCTTGTAAAATGTCAAATAGGATTGGTTTAAATAGTGCAGAAAGAAACCCTGCACTCCCATTGGCTGGCAACTATGGCTGCAGGCTATAAGAGGCAGCCGTAGTCCAGCCAACTCGGGTCCATTCGAGCTGTAGTCACTGAATAAACTCTTTGCTGGAACTCTTTGCATCTGACTCTTCATGCAGACTTAACACATTTACTATTCAGCAAAATAATTAGAAGTTAGACTTCTAATGAAGAGCTTTGAAGAGTTCAGCAAGTTGTGTACTTGTTGTGACTTTGAATTTGCCTAATGAAGAAATGCTGTAATAGGGTACTCTGAAATGAAGAAAGATGAGTCAATGAACATTAGGTAAGACAGAACTCTGTTTTGGCTTTAAGGAGATGTAAATTACAAGGCTAATGTATTTGGAGAATGATTACCCTTCATTTAGGTATTCCTCTTTACTCCACAGAATTGCTGAATATCACATGGTTGGAATGTTTATGTTCAAAAATAATTTCCTTCAATTAAGCTCATAGCAATTTCCATGGAATAAAAGTCATTTTGGAGGCCTGTTCTAATTAGATGGAAATATGACCTCCGGCCCCTTAATTAGAGCTGTCATAAACAGTCCTTTGGGTATTACTAATTCAAAGTAGTCTTGCATGCCCTCTCAGAGGCATTTAGTTTTTAACTTTCCAGGGAGCTGAAAAAACTTTCAGGATCATAAATCCTAAAATTACACACTGAGAATTACATACTGAGAATTACAATGCAATTGCAGTACTGTAGTAGAAGTGTTTGGTACTGCATACAGTGGAAACAGCAAATGCCTCATGGAGAAGAATATTTCTGATTAGTTGGATTTTGTTCCGTTGATTCCTTTAATCAAAAGTATACACCAGCCAATTGGAAGGTAGATGTTTAGTAGCCAGAGGACCAAAGGTTATCAAACTACTTCATGCTCCAGGAAGAAAGCCTGAATTGTAATTTGAAGCCCTGAGTCAGTTTCCCAAAGGACTACCTTCATCCATTTGGACCCACTCAGTGCTCAAGGAACTGATTTCAGACTTGAAATAAGGCTGTTATTCATTAGATAGGCACAGAATCCTTTCTACATTTGCTTGATGAAAAAACAAGTAAGCTTTCTTGCTGCATTTTAATGCCTGCTTTGGCAATGCTTTTACTGCAGAAATGTCTTTGAAAACCTGCTCTTCTGACTTTTATAAATTGTGTCGGTTCTGTTGTTCTGTATATTAGTGAGCTATTAGGAACAATGGAACAACACATAATGGAGACAAATGCAAAGCACTTCACTTAGGAAGAAGATGTCAAATGTAGGAAGAGAGATTCCTGGCTTGTAAAAAAGTTATTAGAATAGTTGATTTCAAAATAAATATGTCAGCAGCATGAAGTGGATATGAAAAGGCAAATGGAAATTTGGGCTATACACAAAGAAAAGCGAACTGTCCAAAATGTAAGAGCTGTACTGTATTCTGTCAGATGCTCCCTTGAGGATGGTGCCTTATTCTGGGCATTACACTACAGTAAGAGGGATTCAGAGAAATAAGTGATTTAAAGAAGGGAATAGTTCTGATCGGGACTAGGAATTAAGTCATGTAAAAATAAGTTGGTCCTTCCTCCCAGACTACCAATACATAAACTCATATCTTAAGTTACAGGAAAGTGACTTCCAACTAAATATTAGGAAAAACAGGAAGAGAAGCTTGAAATGGAATCAGTTCCTAGAGAATAATTTTGGAATGTCTTCAAGCAAACACTGAACAGACATCTGTTTTCAGCATTTGAATGCTGGCAATTCCAAGCATATGGTTGGACACCTTCCAATGTTAAAATTCTATTTAAAAATTTTAAAAATTTGTGTGGGTTTATGTGTGAGAAGTTTAAAGTGGGGAGTTAAAATTCATAAATTAAAATATTAAATATCAAGGAAGGATCAACATAACTTTCTCCATTTCCTTCTCTAGAAAAATGAAGTACTGTGGAGCTTGTTTAATGAACAATTTTTTTCAAAAGTTTTGCTTCTAGAAAAACTTTTGATAATTATGACACAGCCCTTCAAAATGAACATGAATATAATTTCAGAATGACTATATCACATAGGAATCTTGAGAAATATGAAATTAATATGTCATTGATGACTAATCTGATCTATGGACCAACAAAAATGCCTTGCTTAATCTTGGCATTAGTTATTCTTGAAAACATCTGTCTCAAATAATAAAAACCTTCACTTTCCTTGTTTATCGCTTTTACAAATTTTTCATCACTTCGCTTTATGTGACGAGAAGCAAAAATATCTTTATCAAGTCAACATGTGGCTCATGTGTCATGTTTTTCTTTGTCCTGGAACCAAATTCTTTTCAACTGGCCATTTCTTTTTAATGTAATGCAACTCTGTTGCACAGGTGTCCCATTCATATATGTAACAACAGTACATGATATATCCAGGCAGCAGACTCACTATTAGATCTCAACCAATATTCTAGTTTTACTTCATGTACTGGATGTGCTCCACCAACAGCTCCAGGTTTTCATATGTTTTTTTTCATGTGTACAGCATAGCCAAACAGGCACTGAAAGATGTACATTGTCATTGCGTAAAAACAGAAGATTTTTTTAATAAAAAGGTATATGATAGGTTAAATTACAGGTTACTTTCCTGATTAGTAGCCAAAATTCTATAAGATACAATCAAAAGTGTTCAAGAAGCAAAATCTTTGTTGTCCAGTATAAATGAAGTTGGGAAAGCAATCTCAGTTCCACAGCTAAGTTAAATTTAAACTAAAACAGATACTTACCTAACATTTCTTTCCAAATGTTAAAATGAAAAAAAAAAAAGGGGAGAAAGACCTGCAGATAAAGTTCATATTTATGTAAATAAACTGAATGGCTTTACAAGGAGGTGAGCTCCATTTTTCAGCATAAAATTGATATCAGTGAGGATCAGCCTACAAGAACTCAGAAGGTCTCAGCATCATTACCATCTTATATTGACCAGAATAATTGTGTACCTACTTACTTCTTCATCCTAGCAATTCAAATGTGACAATTTATTTCCAATTGTCAGTTGCATGTGATTAAAAAATAAGTGGACATTCCTCAGCATCAGGCAGAATATCAAGATGCAAGATTGCATTATTTTCTTTCCATTAAAGCAACACAAGGGGAAAACTAACTTAGCCCAAACTGGGTGCAATGGCTTGCTTATAGCTTTAAACATTCTTATTATTCTTCTGTTTGCTCTCTGCACACACCATTTTTTAGGAAGCCCAACAATAGGGTCTGGCCTCTGCTTTATTTATCCTTTCCTAAATAATGATCCTGAATGGAACATATGATAACCAAAACAACTGCCGGCATAATGATGGCTTGTCTTGATTTTCCACACTATTCTATGTTTCACAGCTGGTGAAGTTTTTCAGTGTGGAAACAGAGGGATAAAGTTGTGTAAATCATGGTCTATACATGAGAAGGCAATATCTTGAGACAAGGAATATTAGAGATGTCAGGCTATTCCTGCTATGCTGAAAGTAAGGAATAAAGAAAAGTTTGTGCTATCTGCCATACATCTGAATCTCCTCTAGTCCTTCTTTCATTACCCAAGATTCAGATGCTGAGTATAAATTTGAAGAAGCTGCTCCAGCATAACTTGTGGCTATTCAGCCGTGGGAGACACAAAGCCAAAAATTATCTGAGGCTGCTAAAACATCATCACTACCTGAACAGATGATAAGGACATAAGGCCAGAACAGATGATAAGGACACTCAGCCAGTAGAGTGCAGAGCTGCGCAAAGACTATGGGGCTCCTTCCCAAGAAAGGAGGTAAATCTTTTGATTAAAGACAACTATTATCTGGCTTGATTTAAGAGGTAGCTCTGACCCATGATCCCTTTTAGAAACAACCATCTGATGTTCAGCTCTTACGTGACATTCATGTGCATTCTGCTTCTGAAATTCTCATCTCTGGACTGGCTAACAACCTTGAACTGGCTCTTTGAACCCTGGACTGGATTTTGATTATTCATCTGCATGTCCTATTAAAAGCAAAATCATTCCAGCAAATGTCTTTGGAATTCTGTTTTAGTTTACATTCCTTGTCTACTTGAGGGATTGCTTTCCCCTTCGCCCGGTGGGCTTCCCACGGTGAGCCAATTCCACACAAAACCTCTCCAGTTTTGTCATGGGGTGAGAGAGCCCCGAAAGGTGGACTCAGCCCCTTTTATTAGGTTTTCTCTAAGCAAGCAGTTACAGTATAAAGAAGCTCATTCTTATTGATTACATATAATGAAGAAAAGAAAAGCAGCTGTAACAGGCATGTAACTTTTGCTGATATGTACCTATCATGTTAGCCACCTTATCAGTGGTGGGTGCAAAGCTATCTAGCTACTGGTGAAATGCAGAGCATCAAACAAGGTTGCTACAAAATGTGTGCAGCAAGGATGTTACATTCTGTGTGCGAGAAGCAAGCAAGTTGTTACATTTTACGGCTACATGGTTGGAAAAACAAACAAACAGTGCGGCTTTGATCTTTGCTGCTAACTCAGCTTTTACAAAAGCCTGCATAATGGCTGATACAAAGGCAATTAATGATCTTATAGCAACATCTACTATTATCTCCTTGGCCTTGAGTAAACTGCTAATTTCCATAGCAACTCTGTGTGTGAGTGAATATAATTGAAATCAGAAGTAGAATCCCTTCCTTTCTTCTTTGCACACTGTAGTAACCAAACATTTCTAAATGAGTCCAGTCCACTTCCAATTGCCTTAATTTCCTCAGTGTGCCTCTATATTCAGATGGAGCTATTTAGCAGGAAATAACAAAACAAAAGGACAATATTGTTAAGGGGTAAAATCAAAAGACAGTTCAACTAATTAAACTCATGCTATTGCTGTTCCAAACATCTCATTCTAACCCAAAAGTTATTTAGGGTTAGCCTGATCATCACACAGGGGAGATGCTTGTGTCAGGATGCAGATACAACGGGCAGCAAGTCAAGCAATAAAAAGGCATTGATTGCAATGTAGTCTATTAATACCACCTACATCATTTTGTCCTCAGATATGACCAATATGTTAGCCCAGTGCTGAATTAAAATTTAACCATCATTATTGTTGTTTACTGCATCTGAAACAGGATGGAAGTGCTAGTTAACTATCCCTTTCAGCTGCAGGTCTCTTGAATTAACTGGTTGAATGCCTTCATGGAAGTAAGCCCAAGGAACACAGTAGTATTGTTTCCAAGTAAGCATTCATGCAAACAGGTTTAAAGAGGATTGTGTAGCCCCAGAAATGCATATCTATATATGCCTGTATATATGTGGTAAACTCAGAGATTTATGTGAAACAATTGCCAATATTTGAGCTATAAGCCTTTAATAATCTAATTTCCTTACCATTCTATCACTGGGACAGCCATCAATTTAGCCTTGACATAAGTCACAATGGTCGCAATTTCACAAGGGTCGCAATTTTCCATGTCAATATATCACATAACTCTGACATTAATAGCAGTTTATGGCTTGCACAACTCTCAATCACAGTTGAGTGGACTTTTTGTCCTTCAGCATGAGCCTTAGAGAGATTTCCTGCTCACAAAGAAAGTTGTGCTATTAAGGGGACAGATGCTCATATGGTTTATGTTCCTTGGAACATATTGGTTTGCTTAGCAGGATTATAAACCCATGGAATTACTTATCCATTGAAGTATAATAAGTCTCTCCCTCTCTTTTGTTTTTCTTCACTTGCATGGGCTACTACAGATACATTTTCAATCTTATACTGCAGCTTCCATGTCTCTGTTTTTATCTACCGTGTAGACATTTTCATTTTTATCTTTTCAAGTCCTTATTAACTGTATCATTAAAGTCGATGTGGAAGGGGGTGTTGAACCATAATAGTATCATGAACTAAAGTATGAGCCTATATTTCACTTGGAAGAGAATGGAAATCCTAGTTATAGAGATAAGAAGAACATCAAGAAAGGAAAATAAAGAGTATCCATTTTCAATTGTCTGCAGTTATATTTTGTCAGCTGAACTACCTGGGTATAATCCTAAAGCACATTTCTAACATTGCACTGTAGAAATAAATCCTACTTACATACCATTTTAAAATACAATCAAAAGTCCAGAAAGGAAAGAAACAACCTAGAACACAACCCCTCCAGAAGCCAACTCCCTGCAAAATAGAAAACAGCACCAGATAAACAACTGAGGTAGAAACAAAATTTTAATCAAAGAATTATCAAGGAGGAGGCTGTAGCACTACCTAGACTGGCAGGACAAGCTAGCAGCCCCTCCTGCAGTGATGATGTTGCCAAATCTGATGCTATAATGAAGTATCTGCAAGAAAAGAATAATTCAAAGACCACCAAGAACCCAAGAGTATATGAAGTAGACAAGAGCATCAGGGGAACTTAAAACTAAACAGGAACTGCAGAATGAAGGTGTGGACTTAGCATGGTAGCCATACATGCAAATATAATTGAGATAGGAGAAACATATTAAGACATATAGTTTTTATAAAGAGCCAACAACATTAGATCAGATATTATTAGCAGCAGATGAAAAATTAATAAAGAAAATATATAGGTTTTTTTTTACTAAGCCTAAAAATAGAAGATGAACAGGTGAAAGAAACAATGACAGTATGGGCAAAAACCTTTGGATATGCTATAGAATTGGACAAATGGCAAAAACTCTGGGATAGAAATTATAAATTGACAATAGCAACCACTTATAAGGAAAACCTGTACAAAATCTTCTATAGGTTTCATCTGCTACCATCGAGGCTAGCAAAGATCTTCCAAAACATGTCCGCCAAATGTTGGAAATGCAATCAGACACTGGGCACATATTATCACATGTGGTGCACATGTGCAAAGGCAAAAAATTTTGAACAAAAATGCATACTTGGTTAGAAAAAATGTTAAAGCAACACATAGATTATAAGCCAGAAATATTTTTGTTAGGCATAGTACCAGAAAAGTATGATATACTTAATATTGCATGTTTTGACAGCAGCAAGAATTGCATTTGCACAGTACTGGAAAAATGAGGAAATACCTACAGAAGAAAGTGTAATAAAAAAACAGCCCTAGATTGTGCAGAAATGGATAGGTTGACGTTAAAGATAAGGGATAAAGAAGATACGGAATATTTTTCAACATGGAATTTGTTTTATCAATGGCTTGATAATAGAGGTAGAGATTAGAAATTGGATAAATATTACTGTGTGTAAGCAAACCGAACCAGACAATACACTTTTCACAAAGCACTTATGCATGTAAAAGAAAAATGTATAAATAAAATATATAAAGAAGAGCATCAATTTACAATTTCTTTCCTCCCTTCTTTCCTTCCCCCTCCCACTTCCCCTCACTTTCCTTTTCTTCTTCCCCTTCCCCTTCTTCTCACTGCATTATGCTAAAATAGTTAGGTACTATGTAACACATTGTATTTATTATACAAATTTAGCCAGTATAATTTAAGGATCATGCAAACCCAGAATATTTGGTTAACTGCATAAACTCTTGTGTTGAGCATATCATATGAACACAGTTACCTTCTGCAGTTCTGTTTTCCCTTCCTAAAAACAATATTTGGCAGCTCTTTGTCTACTCAGCGTTTGAGGAAGTCTTCAGCATAGTCACTAGTTGAGATCCTCACATTAGAATAGTTTATTCCTTACCAAATTCGTTTCTGAGCTGGGATCAAGAAAACAAGTAGCTTGATCAATTAAGTTTTTTATTCTTTACCTAAGAGCAATGACAAGGTGTTAGGTGGGCAACACAGAAAGCTCTCCACCTGGCATGGCTTATATACAATACAATCAGCTTCTCCTATAGAATACAAACCTCTTATTCAGTCACTCATTTTCCTCACATCATTCCATATAAGAAAACTCCTTCCTTGCCAGGGGTCCTAAAGCTTCTGAGAATAATTCTCTAAGGGGAATCCTTGGATATACACCTTATCTATCCTTAAAGTGTATATCTTATCTTACTTCCCTGTATTTCTCTGTTCTTTCAAGTCCTCTGGGACAACGAAGTCTAAGACAGACATCTAATTTTAAAGTAAAACCAAATGAGACATGGTTTCTGAGTCTTGATAAAAGTATAAATATTCAAAGAAAAGATGTTAATACTACATTTTTTTAAAAAAAAGTTCTAATACTCACTTGGTGCCTGCCAGTGGGTTTCTGGCCATAGGTTTACTTAACACTTATAGAGAGCAACCCAATTTTCCCATTACAAAGCTTTATTGCATATCAGAGGCATTGTGGGCAATTATATGAAAAACGCCATCCACCACAGTTGCTTCCAAGTAAATAGCTGCAGACATGCAATCTTATTGCAGGGCCCCCCCAACATGGCAACTTTAAGACTTGTGGACTTCAACTCCCAGAACTCTCCAGACAGCATAGCTGGCTGGAGAATTCTGGAAATTGAAGTCCAACAAGTCTTAAAGTTGCCAAGTTTGGAGACCTCTGTCCTAATGCATTATTTGTGCTGGATCTTTGAGTCATATCTTAAGAGCTGCTTGAAAGTGCAGAGTTTTGAGATCAGATCTCAAACGAACTGTTTCTGCCAGAGGAACAGCACAAACAGAAGGTTCTGAAGTAATGGAGAGACAAAGAGAGAAGGAGAACAGAGCATATCAAAACTATCCAGGGCGTTAGGAACTAATGTCTAAAAAAACTAATGTTTTTTTCTTTTCTTAAGATCATTTAATGATCTTAGAAATTAGTGCTCCTGTGGCTTTTCCATTTGTATGGTTAAGAGGAAGCAAAGAATAGTACATATAATGAGGGTATTAGAAAATTGCTACTAAATAGCAGGTGCTCTCATGCGAATTCATAAGAAACTTGCTAAAAAGGAGGACATAGAGTACTTTGTCAGAACAGATCACTCTGAGAGTAGAGATTCTGGGCATAAAAACCTAAAGGCATAACAAAATACCCACTTTCAACCATTTTAACTTTAAGATTTAGTCTTAGGACTAAATATTTCAGAAAGTTGTCGAATTATTAGAGTTGGAAAGAACCATACCGGTCACCTAGTCCAAACTTCTTCTCAGAGAATAGGACAACTATTCTTTTCATTTACTTTTTCAAAAAATATAAATATATAAATAAATAAAATAGTGTTTTGCTAAGTGAATGCATTTATAAACGCATGATAAATAAATG
The DNA here is from genome assembly GCA_009733165.1 of Naja naja. Taxonomy (NCBI): domain Eukaryota; kingdom Metazoa; phylum Chordata; class Lepidosauria; order Squamata; family Elapidae; genus Naja; species Naja naja. Next base: position 317,114,254 of record CM019148.1, read on the forward strand.
CAAGCCTCTAAGGCTTCTATATCACTCTGAACTTTTTAACTGGCAAACAAACATGGCATGAATGATCACATTAGAATAGGCTGATTAAACCTGTTTATTTATCTGTTCATACTGGAGTTTTTAAAACTATTATTCATCAGTACAGTGTTATTTAAACTCAAAACAAATTGACTATGCTGTAATTCTATTTCAGAGATTAATATCAGGGATAATTGCATTTTAATTATCATTTACAGGAATCAAGAAACTATCTCTGAAGATCTGTGTGATAAATTATCCTTATTATTAATATTTCTATATGTGTGTGACAATCATGCGACAAAATTGTACACCACCCCGAGTCCTTTGGGAGATGGGGCAGGATAGAAATCCAATCAATCAATCAATCAATCAATCAATAATACATGAATGTATTATTTCACTGGACAAGATCACAGTGGAAGATACATCTGAGATATGAGATATAAGGATGATTATTTAGTTGATGAATAGTGCCTGAGAGCGAGAGGTGCACACATAAACACATTATTATTGTCTTAAATTGGATTAATGGATGCTAAAAGCAGGTGTATACTTGTTTGATTCCTAAGACCTTTTCCTTGTTTCAATTTTTGTGCTTTTCTTTCCTACAGCCAGAGGGGTACCCACAGAGTACAGGAAATAATTCAACATGCCAGTCACCATAATTGCATTATTGTTGCCCCCATTCCAATTTTCTTTAACTATAACCTGCAGACATCCATGCCTATAGTTCTCCTTTTGATTAGTATGAGGTGTGTTCTTGGTCTTGCATTCATTTACATCTTTCCTTGGGGACAGGAACATTTTAGATAATGGGCCTCCACAAGGGAGCAAAGAATGGAGTTCTATTAAATTATATCAATGGCCCAAGCTACTGTATGGGCTTAGACACTGACAGAGCCTGGATTTAAAACTCTTAAAAGCATGAGGCCATAAATTAACCAGTCTATCTCTAGTGCAGCAGCTAACAAGCAACAGAGAGCTTTAGAAAAGTTTTCTAAGGACCATCCCTGAGGCCTGTTTTTCAGTAGCATGATGAATGGGAGTGGTCCAACCTACCTTCAGCTGATTTACAAAATGTAAAATGCTTCCTTAATTCTGATAATCTGGTGCTTGTGGAATCTTTAAAAAGGTTTTGTTAACAGTGGCAATCAGGAGGGATTCTGGACAAATGCCAATCCTGAATAAGATTTGTTTGGCTGGAAGATTTAGCAGAAGTCTCATTCATTGGAAATTCCCAGTTATGGTGCTTTAAGGACAAAAGTAAAGGGATGGATTAGAAACTGAACTTAGGAAACTTGGAAACTAACTTCTAGATTTATTGTACATAAATATACCTGTCCTCATATCCATTCTATGAGTGGTCTTTCCACTAGGCAAATGCTTCCTTCGTTTTGTAATCCAGAGGGTAATCCATGTCTAAGAAGTTATGTATTATTTAATGTTCACTGACAACTCATAGGAAGATTCATTCAAAAACCACGAGTAAACAGGTTCCCATTTCTATATGAACATTTTACAACAGATTCTCAAGTGGTGACTGGATTTAAAGTAGAAAACCAGAAGGAACTAATGCTCGGTTTCATTCTGAGAGAAAAACAAATTTCCATCCATCTCCAGACCATCCTCCAGAATGCTTGAGTCATTCTGACGCTTGGTTTGAGTTTGTCTGAGTTTTCCTTCTTGATTCAATCTGAAAGGTAGCATTATTATTTGGCATCTGATGTAGAGTCTGTTGGATGCATGCAAAAGAAATAAGCAGGTTAAGATAATGAGTTTATTGTGACAGCAAACTATCTCCTTTCCTGTGAAATACTATAACATCTCAGTTCTTAGTTTACTTTATTGTCATTGCACCTTGTACAATGAAATCGAACACCATCTTCAGTGCACATCATGACCATGAAAATAAACACAAACACACATCCTTCACACTCCACACATTGAATTGAAAACCCCGACACCACACCAATGCTGCACTATACAATAGAGTTCAAAAGAGCCTCTGCCCTGGGATAGAAGATGCTTTTCAGCCTATTTGTCCTTGTATTTATTATTCTGTACCGTCTGCCAGATGGTAATAGTTCAAAAAATGGGTGCCCAGGACGAGATGGATCTTTAAGAATGTTTTGAACTTTCTTAAGGCAGTGAGAGCTATAAAGCTCTTCCAAAGAGGGGAGCGGGCAACCAATAATCTTCTGGGCAATGACATTAACCCTCTGGAGTGCTTTCCTATCTGCCACTGTGCAATTGGCAAACCATACAGAGGTGCAGTAAGTTAAAATACTCTCTATGGTGCAGCGGTAGAAGGTCACCAGCAGTTTTCATTCAGTTGTTGTTTGCTGAGAATTCTCAGGTAGTATAATCTCTGCTGGGCCTTTTGACCAATGCTGCAATGTGAGCACCCCAGGTCAGGTCCTCTTTTATGGTAACACCAGAAACTTAAAACTGGCCACTTGCTCCACTCAGTCTCCATTGATAAGCAAGGGCTGGATGTCTGATCTGTTCCTTCTATAGTCCACTATAAGCTCCTTGGTCTTATTGGTGTTGAGGACCAAGTTATTGCCTCCACACCACAAAAACAACAGGTCCACCTCATCTTGGTAGGCAGACTCACCCCCCCGCCGAGATGAGTCCCATCACTGTTGTATCATTTGCAATTTTAATAATAGTATTGCTAGTGTGAGTGGGAATGCAGTCATGTACATAAAGAGAATAGAGTAGGGGACTCAACATGCAACCCTGTGGTGTACCAGTGTTAAGAATAAGGGCTGAAGAAGTATGATTACCTAATCTGACCCTCTATGAGAGGCCAGACAGGAAATCCATAATCCAAAGGCAGATTGAATAAGAAAGTCCAAGGTCCAGAAGTTTAGATACTAGTCTGTTTGGAAGAATTGTGTTAAATGCAGAACTTAAAATCTACAAAAAGCATCCTCACATAGCCCCCCACTGTTCTAGATTAGTCATAGCAGCGTGAAGAGTGATGGCTATTGCTTCCTCTGTAGATCTATTGCTTCTGTATGCAAACTGGTGTTTATCAAATGTATGTGGAAGACCAGAAATGATGTGCTGGCAAACCAATTTCTCAAAGCACTTTATGATGATAGGAGTGAGTGCCACTGGTCTGTAATCATTGAGGTTATTGATAGGGAACTTATTTGGTAGCGGAACAATGGTGGAAGCCTTCAAACAAGATGGAACAGTGGACTGAGATAAAGATCGATTGAAGATCCTGGTAAAGACTCCAGCCAACTGATCAGCACAGTCGTTAAGCACTCGGCCAGAGATACTGTCAGGACTGGCAGCTTTTCTAGGGTCCACAGCCCTCAGAATACTCCTCACCTCTTGTTCCTCCACAAGGAGTTGGGGGCTACAATTGGCTCGTGGTTGTATTTTAGCTGTCTCTGATGTCTCCACTTCAAAGTGAGCAAAGAAATGATTCAGTTCCTCTGCCAATGAAGCATCCCCCTCAGCAGGGATGATATTGGTCGGTTGATGGTTGGTAATTTGTTGAATCCCTCGCCATACCTGCCTCATGCTATTGCTATAAAAATTATCCTCAATCTATCTCTTATAATCAGTCTTGGCCTTCTGAATACCTTTCTTCAGATTAGCACTGGCAATACTGCATCTTGCCCTATCACCGGACCTAAAGGCCTTGCTCCTGTCATGCAAGAGGCTCTGGACTTCCTTGATCATCCAGGGTTTCTGATTGGGATAGATCCTAATACGTTTATCCACAGTAATAGTATCTTTGCAGTGTGATATAGTACAGAACAGTTGCAGTGTGCTCCTCTATGTCAGGGTGGTAAAAGATGTCCCAATTTGTATTCTCAAAACAATCTTGAAGTTGTTGGGAAGCATCTTCTGGCCAAGATTTCACTGTCTTTATTATAGGCACAGCCCGTCTCCTAAGAGGGATGTATGCTGGTGTTAAAAGCAGTGGCATATGGTCTGATTGTCCCAAATGTGGTAATTGTATAACCTTATAGCCATGTTTGATGTTGGTATATACTTTGTCCAATATGTTTGCTCCTCTAGTAGCACACTTAACATGTTGATAGAATTTAGGGAGCACTGCTTTTAAATCAGCTTGATTAAAGTCCCCCTCTATGATATGCACAGCATCAGGATACATATTCTGCTGATTACTAACAATGTTATACAAGAATCCCAAAGCTGTGGTAGTATTGGCATCAGGTGGAATATAGACTGCAGTAATCAAAACCACACTGAATTCCTGTGGGAAATGTATGGGTCTTCATTTAAGAGTCATATACTCCAGATCCATGGAGCAGTGGCTGTCTACAGTCTTTGTATTGATACACCAGCTTTTGTTCACATAAAGACTTAAACCTCCCCCTTTGCTCTTGCCAGAATCTCTACTCCTGTCCTGCCGGTAAACTATGTAGTCTTCCAGCTCAATAGCTGCATCTGGAATGAGTGAATGAAGCCAAGTTTCTGTGATTAGCAAAACACAGCAGTTCTCAGATGCTTCTGATAGATGATTTACTTAACTGAATCAAAACACTGTTGAGATTTGCTAGGAAATGTTTGTTCTGGCCATTTAGGCCATTTATGCATTCCTCATAGGGTGCTATTTCAAAGTAAAAATGTACTTTCTATCCCACATATGCAAAGCTTTGTGAACATTGCTTTGCAGGAATCAGCTATAGTGGTTAGAATGCAATATTGCAGACTAATTCTTCTGACAGCCAGCAGTTTGATTCTGACCACTTCAAGATTAATTCAGCCTTCCATCCTTCTGAGGTTGGTAAAAATGAGGAGCCAGATTGTTGGGAGCAATATGCTGACTCTGTAAACCACTTAGAGAGGACTGTAAAGTACTGTGAAGCAGTATATAAGTTTAAATGCTATTGCTATGAGTTTTCCATCTATGACTAGGTGGAAAAAATTGTTTTGATCACATAAGATTTTCTAGTTCTATATACAGAAAGACCAGGTCTTATCAAATATGCATCTCAAACCAATGGGATAAAAGCAAATTTCCACTGGTTTTAACAATTGTAAAAAATTTCTAGTGTGAAAAAAACATTGTCATTTACAGTGACATGGGCAAAAACAGAAAAAGCTGCCCCCCTTCCAGTCCCTAGGTACCATTTTTTCTGACATCCTTCCTCTTGCCCTATTACCTTTAGAGTTGTCTATTGGCTGCATCAGCCAGATGCAGTTCCTGGAATTCCTGTGAGAGATTCCTGCACAAATTCATCTGTGAGAAAATGGTAGAGGCTGGGAAAGTAATGAAAGGAACATTACAAAAGATGAAAATCCATTGGTAGCTATCTCATAAACGGCAGTTCAGTCCAGGTGCCGAGAAACCTAGGAAGAAACAGTTACTATTCCAAAACGTTTGCCTTAATGAACACATTAATAACCCCCCTTGCAGTTTTCAAGATTCTATATTTACCCTAACATCAGCATTGAAGACATCTTACATAAGCACACCAACGTGCCTACCATCCCTGTCCTATTGTTTCTTTTTATTTTCCTTATATGTATCCATTTCATGTATTCATAACTATGTTTATACAGTACTTATACCTGTTATTTTATAATTGCTTGACAAATAAAATCAATCAATCAATCAATCAATCAATAAGTTTGTGTAATTCTTGCTTCTCTCAGTGCCCTGCAATTTAATGCATCAGATCCTGGAGACTTACTGTTTTATCCAAGAGCAGAGTTGCTTGTCATTTTAATTTTTGTAGAACTTACGTATAGAGTAACTATGCATAAAAAATATTATAAAGGGCTATACATCTACAAAAGATAAATAACCTTATTATACCAACAAAAAATATTGCCGAGTTTCTATTTTTAGTGGTCTTCATTTCCTGAAAATTAAAGAATTGTGTTTTAAAACATTGCATTTTTTAAAATAGAAATTTGTCTTATTTTCTGTTCAGCTTATTAAATATGATCATTTTTCCCAAGAACTTTAAGCCAGTCTAAGTCCCTGAGACTTGATGCTTTCCTGCATTTACTCAGAATCCATCTTCTTTCTTTATGCATCACTGGCTTCTCAGTGATAGATCTGATGGCACATGTAGAATAAATTAGGACAAGCAGGTTGCTATTAATTCAAATGTGTTGCTGGTAATTTTGAATGGGAAATCAAGGAAAAGGTATTAAAAATACACTTTAACAAGGTTATGTGATCTGATGGCACATGTAGAATAAATTAGGACAAGCAGGTTGCTATTAATTCAAATGTGTTGCTGGTAATTTTGAATGGGAAATCAAGGAAAAGGTATTAAAAATACACTTTTTTTTATTACATTTATATGCCGCCCTTCTCCGAAGACTCAGGGCGGCTTACAATTTTTGGAGCACAACCCAATGCGCTCAGCAATAGCCTTCATTCCATTGTATATGCCTGCTTATTACTAAGCGGCATTTTTACAAGGTCAGCTAATTGCCCCCAACAATCTTGGGTCCTCAATTTACCTACCCCGAGAGGATGGAAGGCTGAGTCAACCTTGAGCCTGGTGGGATTCGAGCCTACAGTAATTGTAGACAGCTGGATCTTAAGAGCAGGCATTTAACAGCCTGAGCCACCAAAGCTCTTTAACAAGGTTATGTGCATCTGAAGATTCAGATTTGCTCTCTGAGTACACAAGTGAATCTCATCCAGGAGTACTTGAGGGTACACTCATTCCAGGAAGAGAATACAACATTCACATTGTTCAACTGACTCTAACATCTTAATGAGCACTTAATATGAAGGCCCTTTACCAAGAGAATGAAAAATGGAGCCCTGCCAGATGTTCAAATAAGAACCAGAAGTATAAGTTGTCTTTCTTTGTCTTCCCCCTACACTCTATGTTATAGATGTATGTTGAACTTTATCTTCTCCTGACTTTCCATGTCAAGGAGACGATTAGAATTACAAGCTCAGCAGGTTAGGATTCTCATTGGAACTGATTGTTTAGTTGTAGTTAGAGATATAAACAGAATTTTTCCTATAGCATATTAGGGCTGTTAGCCAATGAAGCTTTTTCTAAAGTGACAATGGCAGGCAGAGAAAGGAAGAGAGAAAAAATATTTCAAAAATATTTTCTGGAGTCATTTTGGATCTAAACTTAAATAGGCGCAAGTATTATATTCTCATCACTCTGTGAGTGTGATGAGGAGGAGATGGGGGGAGGGCAGGGAGAAGATCACAGCCAGTTTTGTTTTATTGCTTGTACTTTTCTCACTCAGATCAACAGTATTGTCTAAATCAGAAGTGTCAAACTCACATCATCACAGCCTCATATAACATATCAGGAATTTCCCCCTTCGCTAAACCAGGAGTGGGCATGGTCAGCGCATGACGCATCGGGCCCATGGGCCGGGAGTTTGACAGTCCTGGTCTAAATTAAGCAACAACAAATTTGAATGATCATTGAGGAGTTTTCATAGAAAAAGCATCATCTTCCCCTTCAATTTTATTTATTTATCAGACAAATGCTCCCAAGTGGTTTTAACCCTAAGTTAGGTACTTTGTAAGAACCCAGTCAGTGTGGTTACTTTAGTGCTTGATGTGGTATATGAGCATAATTAGTCTACTGCATAAACCCAACTAATACTAACCAGATAGAAGGGGGAATTTTAAAAAAGAATAATCTCTATGAAATCCCCCAAACTTGTTTTGCGCTAACTTGTTTTCCTCCCCATCCCCATCCAAATCAGAGCTGTCATAGCTCCAGCTGTAACATTGGAACCAGTGTTAGACTCAAGATATGAATCCTCCAAAGATTTGTCAAAAGTAATCTCTATCATTGATCTGAAGAATTTATTCTTGTCAAGCCTGCCTTCCACTCTCTGCTAAAAGGTTTCCCTCCCACCAAGCCAGTGAGTAAGACAAAGAGAATATCTCAGTTCTAATTATGATTTTTTTTTACAGATAAACAGATAAACTGGACTGGAAACACAACTAGATGAACTAATTTTACTTTATTGTAAGGCTATATTTATAGAATATTGCAAGTCTGAAAGTACAAACTTCCTGCCGCCATTTTAAACTTCTTAATCCATTAGAGCAGGTTCTTGTAAGTTTCTTTTCTGACTGTTAAGCCATTGGGAGCTTGTCCTCTTTTGTCCGACTGTTTCCTAGACAACATCTCTTCTCTTCATTTCCCAAGATTATCCATATGTTCCATCAAATCAGCTTTTAGTAAATCTACTGGTGCAGTAAGAACTTTATGCTAGATTAATAAATGAACACTCAAGTAGCAAAATAATTTGGCTCCTGCACCCTTCTACCATGAGCTTATTGTCTGTACCAATACCTCCTACAACTGCTGCCATAAATCTTTACGCGGCTTCCTCGTCTCCCTCCGGCCCCAACATCTTTTTCTTCTGAGATCTCATCTTCAGATTGCTTCTCAGCATCTCCTTACAGGTGAACTGTCAGCTCTTCACACCCCATTGAATCGGCTGCCAATTGTTCTCTGACCTTCCTTGCCCAAGGCTTCAGATTTTCCCGCCTTCAGCTCTTGCTCATGACTTATGTTTATGTTGATCCACTTACTCCAAATATTCTTTTTCCCTATTTCGCTTCTATTTTGTTTTCTCCAAGCTCTCTCTCTCTCCCTTCTTGTATGAGATCTTTAACAATTCTGTCCCCCCCAGTCCCAAATTATCCTCCATTCCACCCCCGGTCCCATTGCTTGACCTTTACGAAGGAGGCTTCTTACAGCTGGTTACAGTGTAACTCTCTTGCAAAAATTGCTTACTGGGTACAACACAAGTGTGTGTGTGTGTGTTTCTAAAATTCAATGTGTGAAGCAATATGATAAGATGCTATTCTGTTTAAAAGCATATTTTTTCCAAGCTTTAATATATTCAGAAGTGGTACTTCTGCTCAAATCAAGAGTGTTAGGCTAGGATCACGAGAAATGATTTTTTTCAGTGGCAGTTTATATATTTATATGAGATATGTAAAGCTGCTTGATTCAATGACAACTCTAAGTGGCTTGTTGCAATAAAAACTACATAGCAAAAAAAATGCATAACCAGAAGACAAAAGCATCTAATTCTATCTTCATCTATATACTACTAAAACTCTCATCTCTGTAATTATTAAATTAGCAGTGTATCATAGGGCAAAACTTTTTCAAAGTACTTCAAATGGGCTAACTTACAAAAGGTGTCCAAAATCTGGGCTGAACCACCCCCCATGGAACTGAAATTTGATAAATTTTATAAAACATTTTATTATATAGCATTTTATGACATAAAACAAAATGTCATAAAACATTTCTTATGGTCAACAGCTGGTGTTTGACTGTGCTATACAGTTCTACATGGGTTACTTCCAAGGCAGATCTTTGAATATCTCCATAAAAATTAAAGAACTGTTCAAGTACATTAGAAGCTCTGCCAGTGTTAAAGGGATTGAGGAATCTGGTAAGGAAATGTCTCTGAAAGGATGATCCCAGGGATCAGGATTGTCTAGTAAACCTACCCATCCCAAATCAAGCATGAGGGATGAGAGCCATTTTTAAACAACCTTTTAAATAGCATAGGTATAATCTCAAACTTTAGAATTCCTACCAAAGTGAGATCAGACCAGCAGACTAGACCGGAGACTATTTCTACTGAATACTGTCTAATCTGTACAAGTTTTAATTTGCTCTATGGATTAAAGGAGTACCAAGTGAAGCCCAGTTTTTACCATCTTCATCTATAGTTGAAAACAAACAACCACATAAATTATATACACACATCACATATCTGATATTGTCCAAGAAGGATAATTCAATAATGAAGACAAATATCAAGTTTTAATTCTTGCAAGTGTTTTCTGTGTCTCAACATTCTCTGATATTTCTATGACATGATGATCTGAAAAAGTCCTGCAGATAAAGAAAAATTAGCTTCATAAAAAAATGAAAAACAACTAACTCTACTGTGAAAGGCATTGATTTCTATCTCTGCAGAACTTTTTCCTTGGAATAAGAAACATGGTACTTTTTTTAAACCACATGACATATTATTCTATCACCTCCTTCAGTCTCTTGTGAAGGTAACCTCAATACTTTAAGCAACTAATGTCAGCTAGCACAAACTGACACACAGGCTGATTTCCATAATAGTTCTGCAGTCAAGAATTGCAACTTCTTGTGAACTATCTAGAAGGCAGCATCTATTTTTCATTGTCAGCCTTCAGGGAAGAACAATTTGAAAGTCCTCTTGCTTCTGATAGATACACTTTCTGAGTTTTATCCTCTCAACTCTGATAGGTAATCTTATCAGCAGAGAAAGACATTTGGGAAGATTCCAACAATAGCCTTCAAGACAACCTATAGGATACAGACAAAGCTATGAAAGACAAATGAAAATCTATACATTGTCTATGGCAAGGAAAGCACAAGAATCAAAAACACTGATATTTTATCATCTTTTTAAAGGGCGCCTCCCTTTCCCCTCTCCTCTCTTTCAACTCTATCTCTAAATATTTTAGAAAGACTAGTCCCTCAAAACCAGAACATAATAGTTAGCTTTAAAGATAAAGAAGAAAAGAAGGGAAATATTTATAGTTTGAAAAATTCGAGAGGGATTCGATGAGCTTTTTCAGATGCTGCATTCATTTCAAACATGAATACAATATATACTGTATTAGAACTGTGCATGCTTTGCAGATTATTCAGTTGAATTGCTGCAGACTTAGTGTAAGGATACCTTCTCTCTCTTTTTTTTTCATTAAAATATACATGACCTTTTTGGTTTCCATGTAAACTGGAAAAAAATATGCTGTTCCTTTCATGACCTGTCTATCCTGGTAAAATGTCTGGTGCCAGGGGTGGGATTCAATTGGTATAACAACTGGTTCGGGGAGTGCATGCATGCACATCAAACATGCGCTGCACGCACGTGCCACTACCAGCTCCGGCAAGCATTTATCTTCTCCATCTGACGAGCGGCACTCAGCTGTGCCGCACAAAGCAGCTGAGGAGGAAAATGCAGCAACTAAAGGACAGCCTAGAGCCTGGGCAGGTGGGTGGGCCAAACAGCAGACCAAAACCTCATCCCATAGAACCGGTTCAGTGTCAGCTGCTCTTCGGAGCTACCAGTTCTATAAAACCAGACCGAACTGGTAGGATTCCACCCCTGTCTGGTGCTAAAGGGTGCATGAAATCAACATTTTGATTTGAAATTAGAAAGGATGCATTTTTGCCATTATGTTCCATGTGGTCTTTTAATTATTCATAAGTGGGTATTATGAATATTTAATTTGAGATTCATTGTTAATTAAACATTGTTTTTTTAAATCAATAATTCAATAATTATTGAATAATTATTGAATTCGGCCAAAGCATATGAATTAAAATTTCAGTTCATTTCTAATGAGAATCTTTCTTGAATTCCTTTGAAATTAAGTGGAAAGAATTTGATACCTTTAAGGAATCACATAGAAAATGTAACTTGTTATGTATGTAGGTTTGAATGTCATTGATTTAGTTTGAACTGTTCTTGTAAAATGTTAGAAATGATTGGTTTAAAAAGTACGGGAAAACCCTGCACTCTGATTGGCTGGCAACTGCGGCTGCTGGCTATAAGTAGCAGCCACAGCCCAGCCAAAACGGGTCCGTTCTGAGCTGTAGTCACTAATAAACTCTTAAGCTGAAGCACTCCGCGTCTGACTCTTCATGCAAACGTAACACTGGCGACGAGGATTGGATCTCCCTGAAGAGAAGACGATGCGGAAAACAAGCAGAGAGAGATGACTGTGCTGAACACCCCCCCAGCCCCATTCGATCCGACGGCAGAAGACTGGGAGTCGTATGTGGATCGTTTCCAAATGTATTTGGAGGGAAACGATCTCACTGACATTTCCGAGAAGTGGAAGAGGGCAGTCTTTCTCACGCACTGCGGTCCAGCAATTTTCAAGATGGCGAAGGCATTGGCGGGAGCTGCAGACGTGAAGGTAATGGAATGGCCTGACTTAGAAAAGCTGTTTAGAGCCCATTACGCGCCACAAGTATCGTGCCTCATTAAGAGACACGAGTTTTACCGTTGGCATCAAGGGAAAAGCAAAAACATAAATGACTTTGTGGCAAGTTTAAGAGACATTGGGGGTGCATGTGAATTTATCAACTTAGAAGAGGCCATGCGCGATCGATTTGTTCTAGGCCTTAAAGACAAGGTATTACAGAGTAAGTTATTAATGAAACCTAAGATCACGCTGAAGGAAGCAAAAGAAGAGGCCTCTTCAGCAGAAGCCACCAAGTCCTCAGCAGCAGCCATGAAGAAAATTAACAAGGCCACAAGCCATCTTGACGTAGAAAACTCCACAACAACTCATTGTGAGCAAATAGATTCTGAGTCAGACTGTAGTGAGGTGGAGGAAGGAATTTATAGACTCAGAATGGAGTGGAAAAAGAAAGACCTGGGAAGAAAGAGGCAAGATTTTTACTGCAGAGGTTGTGGGGGAAGCCACCCCCGCACTGAATGCAAGTTCCTATATAACATCTGCCTCCGTTGTGAAAAAAGAGGACACCTAGCAAGAGTCTGCAAATCATCCAGAACTCCACCCAACAGAAGTAAGTTTCCTGACAAAGAATTCAAGCCCAACAACCTCAGTGAGAAAATGGGGCGCAGCACAGAAGCAAAGGGGAAGAATGAAACTCATCAGACAGTAAGTGCATGTCAAGGTAATAACTGAAGGAAGGCCTTGCCAAATGGAAGTGGACACAGGCTCCTATTTATCTATGGTGTCATGGGACACTATTCACAGACTACTCCCAAACATTCAGAAGAAGCATTTCAAGAAGCAAGCACTGACTCTTAAAGACTACCAAGGGAACAAGATTCCAGTAGTTGGAACAAGAGAATTCAACGTGAAGTTCAAAGGCCACACCAAACGCTTGCCCCTGACCATCGTGGACAAGGATCGCCCAAGCTTGCTGGGACTTGAGTGGTTCAATCCACTAGGCATCGAGGTGACTGGCATCAATCACGTGAGCAACACTGAATGGGAGGAGACCTTGAAGTCTGAGTTTCCAGAGGTCTTCAGTGATGGATTGGGCAAGTATATGGGGACCCCTATCACTTTCAATCTAGATCCCAAGGTGCCACCAATTCGCTTAAAGCCCAGAAGGGTCCCATTGGCCTTAAAGGAAAAAATTGATGCACAAATAAATAAACTAATAGCTCAAGGGGTTTTAGAGCCCACTGACCATTCCAGATGGGAGACACCCATAGTCACACCAGTCAAGACTGATGGGTCAGTGAGAATCTGTGGGGACTATAAGGGGACATTGAACCATGCGCTTCAACAGAGCGCATATCCAGTTCCAGTGGTGCATCATTTACTACATTCACTTGGCAAGGGTACGGTCTTTGCCAAATTGGATCTGGCCCAGGCATATCAACAATTAACAGATGATGATGCCACTGCAGAGGCCCAAACCATTGTGACTCATAGAGGTGCTTTCAAATGTAAAGGTTACAGTTTGGAGTAAGCGTGGCACCAGGCATCTTCCAAAGCCTTATGGAAAGGGTGCTCCAAGGACTGCCAGGGGTAGTACCTTACTTTGATGATGTGTTAATCTCTGCTGAAAATGACACTCAGTTACAAGAGAGACTCAGAGAAGTCCTTACCAGATTCAAAAAAGCGGGGTTAAGAGTCAAGGAAGAAAAATGCACTCTTAGAACTGATGAAGTAGAGTTCTTGGGCTATATGATTGACAAGCATGGTATCCACCCCACAGATGCCAAGGTTCAGGCAATCAAAGAAGCCCCTAGACCAAAATGCAAAACAGATTTGCAAGCCTTCCTTGGACTCATTAACTTTATCACATGTTCCTACCTCAGAAGGCAACCATTGCAGAACCACTGCACAGATTACTAGACAAAAAGTCTGCGTGGGTCTGGGGCAGAAAAGAACAATCAGCCTTTAACAGTATTAAAAGACTAATCACGCCTGATGCTGTACTGATACAGTTCTCTGAGAATTTGCCTGTTGTACTGACTTGTGATGCATCCCCCTTTGGAGTGGTGGGGGGTGTTGAGCCACAGGCTTCCCAGCGGGAGGGAAGCTCCTATTGCATTTTACTCTCACACCTTGACCAAAGCAGAGAGGAATTATAGCCAACTGGACAAGGAAGCCTTGGCAATTGTTGCAGCTGTCAAGAAATTCCATGAGTATTTATATGGGAGAACATTTACCATTGTCACAGATCACACACCTCTGTTAGGCATTGTGGCAGGAGACAAACCTATGCCCACTATCCTGTCACCAAGAATGCTGAGGTGGACTGAATTTCTTGCTGTTATTCATACAAACTCATCCACAGGCCTGGCAAAGACATTGGCCATGCAGATGCTTTGAGTCGCTGCCCACTTCCTTCTCACACTGAGGACTTTGCCCTGAGACTTACACCTTTTTCTAGAAACTGTTGCCAAGCTTCCAGTCCATGCTGCTGAATTGCCAGAGAGACTGCCAACTACTTCAACCCTCTTTAAACCAGGCAAACTGAACTATCTGTATTAAGAGGATGTATTTTGTGGGGTAACAGGGTGGTTATTCCTGCAAAACTACAAAAAGAGGTTTTGGAAATGTTACATGAGGGTCATCCGGTATTGTCAGAATGAAGGGATTGGCCAGGAGTTATGTATGATGGCCAGGTATTGACAAAATGGTTGAACACTGGGTTGCATCCTGTCCCAACTGTCAGGAGTCAGGCCTGCCCCACCTCTCAGCCCCCAAACAGGAATGGGAATGTCCTAGGGGCCCATGGTCCAGGATTCACATTGATTTTGCTGGCCCTACCAGAGGGCACACTTTCCTCATTATAGTAGATGCATATTCCAAATGGCTAGAGGTTATCCCTATGGCATCCACCACAGCTGAAGCTGTCATCAAGCTTTTTGTAACTCACGGGTTACCTGATGCTTGTTTCTGACAATGGTCCTCAATTTACATCCAACCTTTTTGAATCATATCTAGCACAGCAGGGTATCAGACATGCCCTGACAGCCCCTGGGCATCCTTCGGCTAATGGCTGGGTTGAACGCATGGTACGATTTACCAAGGAAAAACTTCAGCAATTGGGTCCAGGGGACATCACTGAAAGTTAAAAAACTACTCAGTGCTCAGCATATCACTCTAACCCATCAACTAACTTATCCCCAGCAGAGTTGTTGATGGGTAGGAAACTCAGGTCTCCTTTGATCGCTTTCATCCCACTTCATCCAGCACCACTAGATTCCACTAGCAAGTTGCCACATTCTCTGTGGGTGATTCTGTTTATGCTAAGAACATGGGTGAACCATCATGGATCCCTGCT
This sequence comes from Naja naja, assembly GCA_009733165.1. NCBI lineage: Eukaryota > Metazoa > Chordata > Lepidosauria > Squamata > Elapidae > Naja > Naja naja. The sequence goes on from CM019148.1 coordinate 317,129,577, forward strand.
GAGATAACCCAGGTCACAGGCCCCAGGTCTTACAGGGTACAAAAGAGGATGGTGTCCTCTGGAGCAGGCATATTGATCAACTAAGATCCAGATTACCTCAGGAACATCAATTTGCTCTCTGGTTCCCATACCTGTCTCTTCTAGGGGAAGGGGAGGATTATGAGGTAATCAGCAAGCAAGAATCAACCCCATGTGTAAATGAGCCATGACAGGAACCACCCCAAAACCTGTCACAAGACCAAGATCCATTTTCACAAGTGGAAGATTGCATCACTACCTGACTTGGGTGCTGACATTGGGTTGGAGATGGATTGGGAGGAGAGACCAGGTTGTAGTAACCAGACAGGTTCTACTACTAAAGTCAAGTAAGGAAATGTCAGCAGTTTCCTCCTCTCTCACTGGTGAGAACTTTAAAACATCTGAACCACGAGGTCTCAGCATTACAAGTAAAGCCCCACTATTTAAAAGAATACATTAGATAGATGGGGTTTGGGTATGGACTGAACCTAGTGGGGAGGGGTGTTATGTATATGTAGGTTTGAATGTCATTGGTTTAGTTTGAACTGTTCTGTAAAATGTTGAAATGATTGGTTTAAAAGTGGAAAACCCTGCACTCTGATTGGCTGCAACAGCAGCTGCGGCTGCTGGCTATAAATAGCATGCAGCCCAGCCAAAACGGGTCTGTCTGAGCTGTAATCACTAATAAA
>CM019148.1:317131283-317570676 GCA_009733165.1 Naja naja
TTTATCTTCTCCATCTGTGGCGGCACTCAGCTGTAGCCTAAAGCAGCTGAGGAGGAAAATGCAGCAACTAAAGGACAGCCTAGAGCCTGGGCAGGTGGGTTGGGCAAACAGCAGACCAAAACCTCATCCCATAGAACGGTTCAGTGTCAGCTGCTCTTGAGCTACCAGTTCTATAAAACCAGACCAACTGGTAGGATTCCACCCCTGTCTGGTGCTAAAAGTGCATGAAATCAACATTTTGATTTGAAATTAGAAAGGATGCATTTTGCCATTATGTTCCATGTGGTCTTTTAATTATTCATAAGTGGGTATTATGAATATTTAATTTGAGATTCATTGTTAATTAAACATTGTTTTTTTAAATCAATAATTCAATAATTATTGAATAATTATTGAATTCGCCAAAGCATATGAATTAAAATTTCAGTTCATTTCTAATGAGAATCTTTCTTGAATTCCTTTGAAATTAAGTGGAAAGAATTTGATACCTTTGGGAATCACATAGAAAATGTAACTTGTTATGTATGTAGGTTTGAATGTCATTGATTTAGTTTGAACTGTTCTTGTAAAATGTTAGAAATGATTGGTTTAAAAAAGTAGGAAAACCCTGCACTCTGATTGGCTGGCAACGCTGGCTGCTGGCTATAAGTAGCAGCCACAGCAGCCAAAACGGGTCCGTTCTGAGCTGTAGTCACTAATAAACTCTTAGCTGAAGCACTCGCCTGACTCTTCATGCAAACGTAACACTGGCGGCGAGTGGATCTCCCTGAAGAGAAGACGATGCGAAAACAAGCAGAGAGAGATGACTGTGCTGAACACCCCCAGCCCCATTCGATCCGGACGAGAAGACTGGGAGTCGAGTATGTGGATCGCTTTCCAAATGTATTTGGAGGAAAGATCTCACTGACATTTCGAGAAGTGGAAGAGGGCAGTCTTTCTCACGACTTGATCCAGCAATTTTCAAGATGGCGAAGGCATTGGCGGGAGCTGCAGACGATGAAGGTAATGGAATGGCCTGACTTAGAAAAATGTTTTAGAGCCCATTCATGTACGCCACATATCGTGCCTCATTAAGAGACACGTTTTACCGCTGGATCAAGGGAAAAGCAAAAACATAAATGACTTTGTGGCAAGTTTAAGAGACATTGGGGGTGCATGTGAATTTAACAACTTAGAAGAGGCCATCTTGATCGATTTGTTCTAGGCCTTAAAGACAAGGTATTACAGAGCAAGTTATTAATGAAACCTAAGATCACGCTGAAGGAAGCAATAGAAGAGCCTCTTCAGCAGAAGCCACAAGTCCTCAGCAGCAGCCATGAAGAAAATTAACAAGGCCACAAGCCATCTTGGCGTGGAAAACTCCACAACAACTCATTGTGAGCAAATAGATTCTGAGTCAGACTGTAGTGAGGTGGAGGAAGGAATTTATAGACTCAGAATGGAGTGGAAAAAGAAAGACCTGGGAAGAAAGAGGCAAGATTTTTACTGCAGAGGTTGTGGGGAAGCCACCCCCACTGAATGCAAGTTCCTATATCTAACATCTGCCTCCGTTGTGAAAAAGAGGACACCTAGCAAGAGTCTGCAAATCATCCAGAACTCCACCCAACAGAAGTAAGTTTCCTGACAAAGAATTCAAGCCCAACAACCTCAGTGAGAAAAATGGGGCAGCACAGAAGCAAAGGGAAGAATGAAACTCATCAGACAGTAAGTGCATGTCAAGGTAATAACTGAAGGAAGGCCTTGCCAAATGGAAGTGGACACAGGCTCATTTATCTATGGTGTCATGGGACACTATTCACAACTCCCCAAACATTCAGAAGAAGCATTTCAAGAAGCAAGCACTGACTCTTAAAGACTACCAAGGGAACAAGATTCCAGTAGTTGGAACAAGAGAATTCAACGTGAAGTTCAAAGGCCACACCAAACGCTTGCCCCCTGACCATCGTGGGACAAGGATCGCCCAAGCTTGCTGGGACTTGAGTGGTTCAATCCACCAGGCATCGAGGTGACTGGCATCAATCACGTGAGCAACACTGAATGGGAGGAGACCTTGAAGTCTGAGTTTCCAGAGGTCTTCAGTGATGGATTGGGCAAGTATATGGGGACCCCTATCACTTTCAATCTAGATCCCAAGGTGCCCCAATTGCTTAAAGCCCAGAAGGGTCCCATTGGCCTTAAAGGAAAAATTGATGCACAAATAAATAAACTAATAGCTCAAGGGTTTTGAGCCCACTGACCATTCCAGATGGGAGACACCCATAGTCACACCACTCAAGACTGATGGGTCAGTGAGAATCTGTGGGGACTATAAGGGGACATTGAACCATGCTTCAACAGAGCGCATATCCAGTTCCAGTGGTGCATCATTTACTACATTCACTTGGCAAGGGGGTCTTTGCCAAATTGGATCTGGCCCAGGCATATCAACAATTAACAGATGATGATGCCACTGCAGAGGCCCAAACCATTGTGACTCATAGAGGTGCTTTCAAATGTAAAAGGTTACAGTTTGGAGTAAGCGTGGCACCAGGCATCTTCCAAAGCCTTATGGAAAGGGTGCTCCAAGGACTGCCAGGGTAGTACCTTACTTTGATGATGTGTTAATCTCTGCTGAAAATGACACTCAGTTACAAGAGAGACTCAGAGAAGTCCTTACCAGATTCAAAAAAGCGGGGTTAAGAGTCAAGGAAGAAAAATGCACTCTTAGAACTGATGAAGTAGAGTTCTTGGGCTATATGATTGACAAGCATGGTATCCACCCCACAGATGCCAAGGTTCAGGCAATCAAAGAAGCCCCTAGACCAAAATGCAAAACAGATTTGCAAGCCTTCCTTGGACTCATTAACTTTTATCACATGTTCCTACCTCAGAAGGCAACCATTGCAGAACCACTGCACAGATTACTAGACAAAAAGTCTGCGTGGGTCTGGGGCAGAAAAGAACAATCAGCCTTTAACAGTATTAAAAGACTAATCACGTCTGATGCTGTACTGATACAGTTCTCTGAGAATTTGCCTGTTGTACTGACTTGTGATGCATCCCCTTTGGAGTGGTGGGGGTGTTGAGCCACAGGCTTCCCAGCGGGAGGGAAGCTCCTATTGCATTTTACTCTCACACCTTGACCAAAGCAGAGAGGAATTATAGCCAACTGGACAAGGAAGCCTTGGCAATTGTTGCAGCTGTCAAGAAATTCCATGAGTATTTATATGGGAGAACATTTACCATTGTCACAGATCACACACCTCTGTTAGGCATTGTGGCAGGAGACAAACCTATGCCCACTATCCTGTCACCAAGAATGCTGAGGTGGACTGAATTTCTTGCTGTTTATTCATACAAACTCATCCACAGGCCTGGCAAAGACATTGGCATGCAGATGCTTTGAGTCGCTGCCCACTTCCTTCTCACACTGAGGACTTTGCCCCTGAGACTTACACCTTTTTTCTAGAAACTGTTGCCAAGCTTCCAGTCCATGCTGCTGAGATTGCCAGAGAGACTGCCAAAGATGCTGTGTTGGCACCTGTTATAGGCTGGATTAAGAAGGATTGGCCACTTCAAGATCTACCTCAACTTGCCCAACCTTTTAAATCCAGGCAAACTGAACTATCTGTATTAAGAGGATGTATTTTGTGGGGTAACAGGGTGGTTATTCCTGCAAAACTACAAAAAGAGGTTTTGGAAATGTTACATGAGGGTCTTCCGGGTATTGTCAGAATGAAGGGATTGGCCAGGAGTTATGTATGATGGCCAGGTATTGACAAAATGGTTGAACACTGGGTTGCATCCTGTCCCAACTGTCAGGAAGTCAGGCCTGCCCCACCTCTCACCCCCAAACAGGAATGGGAATGTCCTAGGGGCCCATGGTCCAGGATTCACATTGATTTTGCAGGCCCTACCAGAGGGCACACTTTCCTCATTATAGTAGATGCATATTCCAAATGGCTAGAGGTTATCCCTATGGCATCCACCACAGCTGAAGCTGTCATCAAGCTTTTGTAACTCACGGGTTACCTGATGTGCTTGTTTCTGACAATGGTCCTCAATTTACATCCAACCTTTTTGAATCATATCTAGCACAGCAGGGTATCAGACATGCCCTGACAGACCCTGGGCATCCTTCGGCTAATGGCTGGGTTGAACGCATGGTATGATTTACCAAGGAAAAACTTCAGCAATTGGGTCCAGGGGACATCACTGAGAAAGTTAAAAAAACTACTCAGTGCTCAGCATATCACTCCTAACCCATCAACTAACTTATCCCCAGCAGAGTTGTTGATGGGTAGGAAACTCAGGTCTCCCTTTGATCGCTTTCATCCCACTTACGCACTCAACACACCACTAGATTCCACTAGCAAAGTTCGCACATTCTCTGTGGGTGATTCTGTTTATGCTAAGAACCTTATGGGTGAGCCATCATGGATCCCTGCTGAGATAACCCAGGTCACAGGCCCCAGGTCTTACAGGGTACAAACAGAGGATGGTGTCCTCTGGAGCAGGCATATTGATCAACTAAGATCCAGATTACCTCAGGAACATCGCAATTGCTCCTCTCTAGTTCCCATACCTAGTATCTCTTCTAGGGGAAGGGAGGATTATGAGGGTAATCAGCAAGAAAGAATCAACCCCATGTGTAATGCCAACACGACAGGAACCACCCCAAAACCTGTCACAAGACCAAGATCCATTTTCACAAGTGGAAGATTGTACATCACTACCTGACTTGGGTGCTGACATTGGGTTGGAGATGGATTGGGAGGAGAGACCAGGTTGTAGTAACCAGACAGGTTCTACTACTACTAAAAGTCCAAGTAAGGAAATGTCAGCATTTCCTCTCTCACTGGGTGAGAACTTTAAAACATCTGAACCACGAGGTCTCAACGCACGCGTAAGAGCCCCACCTATTTAAAAGAATACATTAGATAGATGGGGTTTGGGTATGGACTGAACCTAGTGGGGAGGGGTGTTATGTATGTAGGTTTGAATGTCATTGGTTTAGTTTGTACTGTTCTTGTAAAATGTTAGAAATGATTGGTTTAAAAAGTGCGGGAAAACCCTGCACTCTGATTGGCTGGCAACTGCGGCTGCTGGCTATAAATAGCAGCTGCAGCCCAGCCAAAACGGGTCCGTTCTGAGCTGTAATCACTAATAAACTCTTAAGCTGAAGCACTCCACGTCTGACTCTTCATACAAACCTAACATAACTGGCTTTCCATCTCTCCTTCCCATAGACTGGAATCTCCAAATCCTGTGTTAGAGAAGACGCAGCTGTGGCTCATTCTGCCTGCTCATTTTCAGTCCTTCTCATGGTTGTCTTTATTGTCAGAAGTAGGAAGAAAGTAGAGGGTAGGATTATTTAAGGCAGGAAAAACCAGGCATTCTTTATTTTCAATTGCCAAATGAAATTTGTCCAAATCTCAAGGGGATGACATAGTTCTGACTTCAGATAATTTGTCAGAACAATGAAGAATTGTATTATGGTTTGAAGTCCTTATTTGTGGGAACGTGGGAACGTACCATAAAATAAATATATTGCTTTATTTCTTTATAAAACCATTTTGATAACCTTGTAAGATTGGCACGATAGCCTGTAAACCAGTTTTTCTAGTTCTATCTATCTACACTACAAATGCTGGAAAGCTGAAGTGTTGAAATTATCTTTTAAAAAGCCATTCAAAATAGAAACACAGAGAGAATGACGGAGAAGAAAACCATTCATTCCTTTGTTCAGTTGACTGCTGCTCTTCCATGCAGATGTGCAGAAGATTGTAGGCTATCACACAAATCATAAATCTGATACTTTAGAATAGGGGTCTCCAACCTTGTCAACTTTAAGACTTGTGGACTTCAACTCCCAGAATTCCTCAGCTGGCTGAGGAATTCTGGGAGTTGAAGTCCACAAGTCTTAAAGTTGCCAAGGCTGGAGACCCCTGCTTTAGAATATAACATGGTATATAAGAATGGAATGGAATTTCTTGCAAAGAAAGCATGATCAAGACGGGCATCAGAGTGAATTAGCCCCAGTGAATGAAATGTGTCCCCATCACCAGCTGTCCTGAAGAAAGGAGAGGAGACAGCAACCATCCACAGGGAGTGTTTTAGAAATCGCTTTGCCTGATTTTGCATATTCAGTGTTTCTTTAGATGCATTGTTCTTTAACAAATATTCATTATTTGTTTTTATTCCTTATAGGCAGCTCTGAGAAGACAGCTATCCTGAAAGGAAGGATTGCAATAAATACATGTAAAAATGCCATAAATCTAAAATCATTTTATATTTCATTTGACCTTTGAGCTCACAAGATGCTTGAGCTATTTTCTGATGTAAAGGAGGGACTGTAAATAGAGTCTGTTTTCTAGAAAGCAAGTGATATAGAAAATACCCAAAACTGAGGATAAACAGTTCTTCAAGAGTGGGTCTCCAAGACAGAAGGGTCTTAAAAATACAGAGCATGAGATGTAACAATCACTGGGAGCAGAGGCTGTACAGAATTAGAGCTCTTATATCGTATAACTATAACTAGAGCTGCAGCACAACTCAGTTTGAAAGCAGAAGCTTTGGCTGCTTTGTTGCCACAGTGCTGGCTCTGTTGGTCAGCCTTGGCTTTGCTTTGTCTTCATGATCTTGGGTGTTCCACTTACTCATTTTATAGAACTTCTCGGATGCCTCCTGCACATCTCACTGGCATGCCAGAGTTGCGCCGAAAGCCAGAAGCACCAGAGGCATGGCTAATCATCCTGCAGGAGGAATTGGCTTGAAGATTTGTGATGTGGTACATCACTCACGATTAGGTAGCATCAGAAAAGCAACGGAGTAGTAGTGGCAGTGGTATATCACCGGTGGAGGAGCAGACGTGGATGAAGGTCCATGGTGGATTGCTTGGGCTGGGGAGACTTCTTTGATAAATCACAGTCAAAAGAAAATGACAGCAGAATACCAAGATATTACAATGGAAACCATAGCCTTTCGTATGACATTGGAAGTAAGCCCCTAAGACCTATGGTTTGTATTATGGTATCATATTAGGATACACATTGCCTCCTCCCCTTGTGCCACTCCTGTCCAGATCTGACATGTTAGTCATTATTATTTTTCTGGCTGTTATTATGCTAGATTACTTATGACCTTGCTCTTTTGATTGCTCCCTGTATTTTATTAGTAGCTTAGGCCATAAATACGAGAGTATTTTAGATGAACATCAAAAATTGCTCTCCATCTACCTGACCACGGTCAGCTTTTTAACTTTGTAGCCACTGACCCACAGATAAATTGTAGGCAGTGAATCAAAAGCGATCAGACTTTGAAGAAGCAGTTTAATAGCTAGTCCAGTCATGGCTGTGGTTTTGCTACTTTCTGAGTAGAATAAGGAGGAACTGTAACAAGAACAAAAAGTATTGCAGTGTATTGCAGTGTAGAGTGCTCCCTGTTCAGAATTTGGGTGACTTTTGTTTTTCTTTTTGCTTAGTTTTTCATTCTAATCCCAGTAGCCACTCAGCTTTCCCTGGTCAGTAGATATCCTCTTTCCCTTTTAAGCTGTGTGATAGATTCACCCAGAATTTACCATTTAGATAAGTAATGTAGTGATACAAACAAAGGAGAATATTTATAGCTCAGGGTTGAAATGAGGAGTCCTTGGTGCTGAGGTTGTTGTTTCCTTGAAGACATTTCATTTCCCAAACTAGGTAACATCATCAGTGCTAATAAGGAATGGGGTTTGCTCTCAGTTTATAGTCTAGTGGTTTGCTCTGTCACTATTGTGGGGGTGGTCTTAGAGGGTCTTGAATCATTTTACTGAATCTTCAGCATGAATACTTGCTTTCTGTTTCTTCAGGCCTACCCCAAGGTTCAAAGGTTTGGGGGTATTTTAATACTTTTTCACTCTACAGGGAATACAATATCTGAGGATACGTCTTGCTACTCCTTATCCATCATTTGATTGAACCACTATCAGGATATTTTAAAACAAAGGTAAAGATATTTTATTGACATATCTTGTCACTAATTTAAAAACTAACAGTTACCCCCTTGCCAAAGCAATTTTCATGTGAGAGATTATTTCTAGTCTACTGCTATTCCTTTGCTTTTCTGTAGATGTCAGATTAGGAAGCGTATATTTTTCTTTTTTATCTTAACTGTAACAAGTAGCAATGCAGATAAAAACAATGATTGTATATAAATTACAAGAGGCTCCAAGCAGAAGCCATTAGATTTATATTGCAATAATTTGCTAAGCAACTTTTTAAGCAGAAGTTTCACCTTATATGAGGAGAAGTGGACTACATTTCTATATTTCCTTGTCTTTTCTGTGGTGACATGAGAACTCCTAAACAAGATATTCTTAGAAAAACAAAAGGCAGTTACTCCAATTTTCTTCTCTACAAAATATTTTTGACACATTCATAAAATAAAGCCAATATTGAGTTAGGTGTGAAGTCTGAAAAATAGTCTTGCTAATTTTGTATAAACATTTTGCTTAAGATTTTTTAATCCCGACCTATCTTTCTTTCTCCATCCTACTATTTTTGTTCCATAATAAAATTTGCACTTAAAGACTTAACATGATAATTGGATGAAATTATTGCTGACAATGAATGACAGGTAGTTAAGAATTACTTCATAAGACCAGGCCCAACTTCTCTATATTTTCTGCATTTTTTTTTCATTTTTATTAAAGTTTATTGTAAGATAAAATACAAATAGAAACAAAAATTGAAAAAGTTAAAGAGAGACGAAGAGAAGGTCAGAAAGAAATGAAAAAGGTAGGAAAAAGGTAGTGACTTCTGGAATCACAGCCATTCTAAGATCTGAGAAGACCCTGTCAGAATTTTGTGGCATCTGAGGTCTGGCTCTTGTGCTTCTCCTTGTAACTCAAAGACAAAGAGCAGCTTTGTTAAGCTAAAACAAATTTTCCAATCAGGAAGCAACCAGTCAGGCATGTAATTAAGCTGTGTTCAAGTACTATTTCATCATAGTTCAGAAACAACATTTAAATGAGCAAAGAAATTTTTGGTAATTGATTTAACTCAACAACCCAGGGACAGTGAAATGATGTTGCTTAGAAAATACACAACATTTTTTAAAAAATCAATAAACTCTACCCTATAAAAAGCTTTCTTTTGAATCAGTTTTGCTTGGGGGAAGAAAATGATTTACTTGCATTACTCAGAGGAGTTGTAGATCTTTTCTACCCAAGAGAATAATTTAGACTGGGAAATTGTCAGGGGAAATGTAGGCATTTTGCTTGATTGCTTTTACCCTGGAAATAGAACTGCAGGTTTTGTTTCAGCAGACCAAAGATACAGATGGGTTTATAGATAGGACTGGAAATGCAACAAACACAGAAGAATAGCTGCTTCCCTGGTCTCTTCTTTGGCAATTCAAACCATTTTATCTCACATCGGATGTACAAGAATTCATGTACATAAAGTATGAAACTATTTGAAGACAATGACAACAATGATGGTGAATTAAATTGTTCTCATTATTTATATTTATGAGAAGGCAGGCGTGCTCCATGTTGCATTGATTTTCTTGCCAGGTATTTGGGGCAGAGGGAATGATATCGTGACAGTATTATTTCATGAGGCTAATAAGTTTCTAGCAAAAACTTCTGATATTGCTGGATGATTCTCTTGAGATATTGCTGGATGATTCTCTTGATACTCTTGTGGCCTTCCAGATGGCTGTTAAAATCTGGCTTTTCCTTCAAGCATTAGAGGAGCCCAATACACATATGTTTGTTTTTATGTTATGTTTATATATATATATATATATATATATATATATATATATATATATATATATATATACTTCTCCCAAAAGGCACTTCACCTGAAGATGACGGATGAGATTTCGTCGAAACGTTGCCAAGGTATTCTCAACCTTACACGGGACAAGACCCGAATACACCAAGACCTATATATATATATATATATATATTTGTTTTCGTAGATTTTCACGGGTAAAGGTATGTAGGTCTTGGTGTATTCGGGTCTTGTCCCGTGTAAGATTGAGAATACCTTGGCAACGTTTCGACGAAATCTCATCCGTCATCTTCAGGCTGGTGTCTTCAGCTTCGTTCTCCTGGGAGAAGTGTGTGATTGTGGCTGTTTTCCCCTTTTAAACTCTAGAGTTGGATGTGTTGTTACTTTTGATTGGTTTGTGGAGTTGATGTATGCAGATTGGATGGCTTTTTCCTGAGACCCTGTGTGCTGAGGTGCTGGCTGTGTGTCTCTCAGCCTTTTGTGTTGTAACGACCTGGGTAATGGGCTGTGTGATGACCTTCTGAGTTCTATTGTTGTGATGTCCTGGGTGTGGTGCTGTAATCTCCTGGGTCGTTGTCTGTGCTGCAACCTCCTGATGTTTTGTGTTGTGATCTCCTGAGTTCTGTGATGTAGTATCCTGGGTGGAAGGCTGTGATGTGGCATTCTGGGCCTTGGTTTGGCTCCGAGTTTGAGGTCTGGCTATGTGTTTATAGCGTGTGTCAGTTTGCTTAGTTTGGGGGTTGGAGGGGGTGTAGCAGCTGGTGTTGCAGCCATGGTCTGGTTTCTGGATGGTGGTTGCCTTTCATCTGTGGCGTGGGCTTGGGTTTGAGTCTGGTGAAGGAGATTGGTGGTGGCATCATGTGTTATTTTGGGTCCGGTGTTGGTTTTGTGGCTGGGACTCGTTTGTTGATTAGGGCTAGTTTCCAGATGTCTGGTAGGCGGGAAGTATCATCCCGTTTATTCATGTTATGGGGTGTTTCTCTATTTCGATGGCTTCCCTAATTATTCTCTTGTTGAAGTGTTCAGTATTGGAGATAAGTTTGGATCCCTCAAAATCAATTTCATGTCCTGTGGCTTTAAGGTGCTGGAAAAGGGAGGAAGTTTTTCTTCTTTTTTCTGACTGCGTTCTTGTGTTCTGCGATGCGTGCATTTATTCTCCTGTTGGTTTGTCCAATGTATGTGGCTGGGCAAATTTTGCATGGTATTTTATAAACTCCTTGGTTTTCTAGCTGGATCTTGTCTTTGGGGTTTCTTAAGATGTTGGCTATTTTTGATCAGTGCCAAGGCTGTCCTGATATTGTGTTTGTGGAGAATTTTGCTGATTTTATCTGTGGTGCCTTTGATGTGCCATTGTCCTGTTCTGAAGGGAGGCGATGCCATTGTCCTGTTCTGTGTCTTGGTTTTTGGGGGAGTCTCCCTTCGGATTAGGTTGGTGATTGTGCTTCTTTGGAATCCATTGGACATTAATACGTTAGTGAGGGTGTGTAATTCTGTTCTCAAGTGGTCTTTGTCAGCTAGGCGTTTGGTTCTGGAGATGAGGGTCTTGGCTACGGAGTTGATCTGTGCAGGGTGGTGATGGGATTGTGCATTTAAGTAGCGGTTAGTGTGTGTCTTTTTCTGGTAGATGGTGTGTCCTAGGGAGCCGTTGGGTTTTTTGTAAATTAGGACGTCCAGGAACGGAAGTTGATTTGTTGGTTTCTGTTCCATGGTAAATTGTATTTTGGGGTGTAGGCTGTTGAGATGTGGTGAGGGAAGTGTCCAGTTTTCTTTCCCGTGTGGCAAGACCCGAATACACCAAGACCTACATATATATATATATATATATATATAAAATTTGTTTTCGTTTGATTTTCACGGGTAAAGGTAGTAGGTCTTGGTGTATTCGGGTCTGGTACGTGTAAGATTGAGAATACCTTGGACAACGTTTCGACAAAATCTCATCCGTATCTTCAGGCTGGTGTCTTCATCTTCGTTCTCCTGGAGAAGTGTGTGATCGTGGCGTTTTTCCTTTTTAAACTCTAGAGTTGGCTGTGTTGTTACTTCTTGATTGGTTTGTGGAGTTGATGTATGCAGATTGGAATGACTTTTCCTGGGACCCTGTGTGGGCTGAGGTGCTGGGGCTGTGTTTCGCTCAGCACTTTTGTGTTGTAAACGACCTGGGTAAGGGCTGTGTGATGACCTTCTGAGTTCTATTGTTGTGACATCCTGGGTGTGGTGTGACCCAGGAGATTACAGCACCACACCCAGGATGTCACAATAGAACTCAGAAGGTCATCACACAGCCCATTACCCGTTTCGTTACAACACAAAAGGCTGAGAGACACACTGCCAGCACCTCAGCCACACAGGGTCTCAGGAAAAAGTCATCCAATCTGCATACATCAACTCCACAAACCAATCAAGAAGTAACAACACAGCCAACTCTAGAGTTTAAAAGGAAAAACAGCCACGATCACACACTTCTCCCAGGAGAACAGCTGAGACACCAGCCTGAAGATGACGGATGAGATTTCGTCGAAACGTTGCCAAGGTATTCTCAATCTTACACGGGACAAGACCCGAATACACCAAGACCTACATATATATATTATATAATATATATATATATATATATATATATATATATGTTTTCGTAGATTTTCACGGGTAAAGGTATGTAGGTCTTGGTGTATTCGGGTCTTGTCCCGTGTAAGATTGAGAATACCTTGGCAACGTTTCGACGAAATCTCATCCGTCATCTTCAGGCTGGTGTCTTCAGCTTCGTTCTCCTGGGAGAAGTGTGTGATCGTGGCTGTTTTCCCTTTTAAACTCTAGAGTTGGATGTGTTGTTACTTTTGATTGGTTTGTGGAGTTGATGTATGCAGATTGGATGGCTTTTTCCTGAGACCCTGTGTGGCTGAGGTGCTGGCTGTGTGTCTCTCAGCCTTTTGTGTTGTAACGACCTGGGTAATGGGCTGTGTGATGACCTTCTGAGTTCTATTGTTGTGATGTCCTGGGTGTGGTGCTGTAATCTCCTGGGTCGTTGTCTGTGCTGCAACCTCCTGATGTTTTGTGTTGTGATCTCCTGAGTTCTGTGATGTAGTATCCTGGGTGGAAGGCTGTGATGTGGCATTCTGGGCCTTGGTTTGGCTCCGAGTTTGAGGTCTGGCTATGTGTTTATAGCGTGTGTCAGTTTGCTTAGTTTGGGGGTTGGAGGGGGGTGTAGCAGCTGGTGTTGCAGCCATGGTCTGGTTTCTGGATGGTGGTTGCCTTTCATCTGTGGCGTGGGCTTGGGTTTGAGTCTGGTGAAGGAGATTGGTGGTGGCATCATGTGTTATTTTGGGTCCGTGTTGGTTTTGTGGCTGGGACTCGTTTGTTGATTAGGGCTAGTTTCCAGATGTCTGGTAGGCGGGAAGTATCATCCCGTTTATTCATGTTATGGGGTGTTTCTCTATTTCGATGGCTTCCCTAATTATTCTCTTGTTGAAGTGTTCAGTATTGGAGATAAGTTTGGATCCCTCAAAATCAATTTCATGTCCTGTGGCTTTAAGGTGCTGGAAAAGGGAGGAAGTTTTTTCTTCTTTTCTGACTGCGTTCTTGTGTTCTGCGATGCGTGCATTTATTCTCCTGTTGGTTTGTCCAATGTATGTGGCTGGGCAAATTTTGCATGGTATTTTATAAACTCCTTGGTTTTCTAGCTGGATCTTGTCTTTGGGGTTTCTTAAGATGTTGGCTATTTTTTGATCAGTGCCAAAGGCTGTCCTGATATTGTGTTTGTGGAGAATTTTGCTGATTTTATCTGTGGTGCCTTTGATGTAAGGGAGGAGGGCGATGCCATTGTCCTGTTCTGTGTCTTGGTTTTTGGGGGAGTCTCCCTTCGGATTAGGTTGGTGATTGTGCTTCTTTGGAATCCATTGGACATTAATACGTTAGTGAGGGTGTGTAATTCTGTTCTCAAGTGGTCTTTGTCAGCTAGGCGTTTGGTTCTGGAGATGAGGGTCTTGGCTACGAGTTGATCTGTGCAGGGTGGTGATGGGATTGTGCATTTAAGTAGCGGTTAGTGTGTGTCTTTTTCTGGTAGATGGTGTGTCCTAGGGAGCCGTTGGGTTTTTGTAAATTAGGACGTCCAGGAACGGAAGTTGATTGTTGGTTTCTGTTTCCATGGTAAATTGTATTTTGGGGTGTAGGCTGTTGAGATGTGTGAGGAAGTTGTCCAGTTTTTCTTTCCCGTGTGGCCAAATTACGAAAGTGTCATCTACATATCTAAGCCAGAGTTTGGGTTTGTATTCGATTTGTCTAGAGCATTGGTTTCAAAATGTTCCATGTATAGGTTAGCGATGACGGGTGAGAGGGGTGATCCCATAGGTGCTCCTTCTATCTGTTTATATCTTTGTCCATTGTGGATGAAGTACGTGTTGGAAAGGCAATGGTTGGTCAGATCTAGGATGTGCTTAGGGGGGTTGTATTTGTTTTGGATAGCTGTCAAGGCTTCTTTAATAGGTACTTGAGTGAAGAGGGATATGACATCGAAGCTCACAAGTAGGTCACTGGGTTGTAGGTTTTGTTTCTTTATTGTTTCTATGAAGTGGAAAGAATTTTGTGGTGAGGTGATGGATTCTGTGTAGGGCTGGAGTTGTTTGGCGAGAAATTTGGCAAGGTTCTGTAGAGGTGAGCCTATGGAGCTGACTATGGGTCTGAGTGGTGTTCCTTCTTTGTGTATCTTGGGGAGGCCATAGAGCTTAGGGCATCTAGATGATTTTTCTCTGGGGATGATTCTTTGTTGGATCTCTTCACTGATGGGCGAGGCTTTTATTTTGGATTTGGTGGTTTTCTCTAGATAGGTGGTGGGGTCTGTGTTTAGAGGTTTGTAAGCGGGGTCTTGGAGTAGGTTGGATAGTTTGGATTGGTAGTCAGATGTGTTCATCACGACTGTGGCATTGCCTTTGTCTGCTGGGAGGATGATATATATATATATATATATATGTATATATATGTATATATATATATATTACTGATATGTTAGGTAGGACATTGATTATCTTTTGTTACATAGAATTATTTTAACTGATTATTTTTTTTAAAAAAATATCATTTTGTAAGGATTTTTTAAGTGCCCAGAATTATGTATTTAAAAAAATGCAACTATATAAATTGTCTAAATAAATAATAAATGACCAAGGATGAGGTACATTACCTTAGTTCTACCCTTAGCTGGTGAAGAAAGAAAGAAGAGATACAATGAAGAACACGTCTTTCTCACCATAGCTGGCTTTCATACAGAGCTGAAGGTGGAAATATCATGTGTGGCTAGCCAGCAAGAGAAAATGCCAGAGTGGGAGAGAAAAGCAATCCATATAATTAATTCTTGCTTTTTAAGTCAGAATACAGAATATAGAAGTACATATGTAAAAATATCCATATGCTGATTCACATGAAGCTTGTTTACATTTCAGGTAAAGAGGGTGCTAAATGCTTGGCTAGATGCACATAAATCAAGCTTGTTTAATGCTTTTCCCTGCTGTTTATCAGAAAAGCAGGAGAGATTAAATTTTAGTGCCTATTATTTCTCATGATGGAAAATGAAATAAAAATTCTTAACTTTCTTTGCTGTTGCTAAAAAGGGGCGAGAGGAGGAACATAAGAATTGTGTGCTGTCAGTGGGTTCAATAGAATAGAATAGAATAGAATAGAATAGAATAGAATAGAATAGAATAGAATAACAGAGTTGGAAGGGACCTTGGAGGTCTTCTAGTCCAACCCCTGCTTAGTCAGGAAACCCTATACCATTTCAGACAAATGGTTTTAAAAACTTCCAGTGTTGAAGTATTTACAACTTCTGGAGGCAAGTTGTTCCACTGATTAATGGTTCTAACTGTCAGGAAATTTCTCCTTAATTCTAAGTTGCTTCTCTCCTTGATTAGCTTCCATCCATTGCTTCTTGTCCTGCCTTCAGGTGCTTTGGAGAATAGCTTGACTCCCTCATCTTTGAGACAATCCCTGAGATATTAGAACACTGCTGTCATGTCACCCCTAGTCCTTCTTAGACCCATAAAGCCTTTATGGAATAATTCATACTAATGAATTATTAGTAATTTACTATTAGTTCATACTAATAGTAAAAAAGTTTTACTCCTTTTGCCAAAATGCAATGTTGTTATCAGAACTTGAAGTCCTATAGACTCTAATCCTCAGAAAGCACAGCTCAAAGGCTAGGGTTATAGTAAAGGCACACTCTCCCAGACCACTGATTCTGTGATCCACTGAGTAATCTTAAAAGCCAGTGAGATACAGAATGAATATCTGACAAAGTTTGCAATAAATCTGCCAGATGACAACCCTGACATGGGAAGTTAAGGTTAGACCAAAGGAAGAGGTAAGAATATGCAGCAATTTGGAGCACATGGCACTGAGAGCTGAAGATTCAGGAAAGTACTTTACATCAGCCATCCTAAACTTACTGGTTTCTAGATGCACTGGGACTACAACGTCCAATTTTTCCCAGCGACAATAATACTTTAAGATCCATAATTCTAGTAATAATGAAATGGGTAAAATCAGAACCTGTATTTATGGCTAAAACCACTTAAGGGACAGGGAGCTACAGTTAATCAGTTCTATTCTTAGAAATGGTATCTATGGTAACTTTTTGTGGGATGCCAAATGTAGCACAAGAATGTTTTCATCAACCATGAGAGTAGTTTTTATGCATTTCCTTTAGATCCAGTTCCAGTAAGCTATGAAGGGTGTCCCTGCTGTAAATTCAATATTTCCTTTTGCTCAATTAATTTGTATTGTTTTTTTGTAATGAGCCAGTGTGTACAAGCTGGAAACATTATTATTGCAGTACTTAGAAATAAAGGTAGCATTATGACTACTTCATGCTTGCAAACAGAAACTTGGAATCTCAGTTTTTCAGTGCATAAAGCCAAGCAGATACCATCCTACAAAGTCTGATACCAGCGATCAACCATCATTTATTATTTTCTGCCTCACTTCCTGATTTCTGACCCTTGTTTTTAAAGACATATTACAATAAATCTAATTTCTTTTGTGAAACCTGAATGTTTTTAGGCCTGCCCCTTTTGTAACACTCTGTACAGTTGACTTGGAAATGCAATTCTTCTATTTACTAATTATGCCAAATATGGGGAATGTGACTCTATATGGCATTTGTTCTCTAAATGTTAGCTGTTCTGAGAAAATAATCTAGGTAGAATGCTGCAAAGATTGCATGTTCATATGGCCAGCAATTTGAGAAAAGGAGGATCATGCCAAGTGACTTTGAACACTCTTCTTTCTATAGTGATCTTCAATGAGGGACAAGAACAGTGAGTAGTGTCAACATTTAGGCTTAATCTAGGTCAGGTCTGTTAAACTCATGGTCCAGATGCATCACATGTTGGCCATGCCCACACCTAGTTTGGCGAAGGGGGAAAATGTCATGTGACAATGCAAGTTTGACACCCCTGATCTAGGTGAACCTTGGGGAGAGTTCACATATACAATATGTCATTCTCTGAAATAATGTATGAAGATGACTGTGTGATTATTTATGATAAGTTACTAAAATTTGTCTGATGCTACTAATTTAGAGAGGGTTCCTTTCATGGAAGATTTCTACCAGTAGATACCAATGATATTGATGTACAGGAATTGCATAATTTCTTCTAGCAGATATTGAAGCACAGTAAGAATCCTTCTAGCATATTCTATGTTATGTATGCAGGTTTGAATGTCATTGGTTAAGTTTGAACTGTTCTCCTAAAATGTCAGAAATGATTGGTTTAAAAAGTGCGGGAAAACCCTGCACTCTGATTGGCTGGCAACTGCGGCTGCTGGCTATAAGTAGCAGCTGCAGCCCAGCCAAAATGGGTCTGTTATGAGCTGTAGTCACTAATAAACTCTTCACTGAAGCACTCGCCTGACTCTTCATGCAAATCTAACACTGGCGACGAGGGTGGGATCCTTCCCGAAGAGAAGACAACGCAGAGAAGAAGCCAAGAGAGATGGCTATGCTGAACACCCCTCCAGCCCCATTCGATCCGACGGCAGAAGAGTGGGACTCGTATGCAGATCGTTTCCAAATGTATTTGGAGGGAAACGATCTCGCCGACATTTCCGACAAGCGGAAGAGGGTGGTCTTTCTCACCCACTGCGGTCCGGCCATTTTCAGGATGGCGAAGGCATTGGCAGGAGCTGCAGACGTGAAGGTAATGGACTGGCCCGATTTAGAAAAATTATTAAGAGCCCATTACGCGCCATAAGTATCGTGCCTCATTAAGAGACACAAATTCTACCGTCGGGATCAAGGGGAAAGCAAAAACGTTAATGACTTTGTGGCAAGTTTAAGGGACATTGGGGGTGCATGTGAGGCCATGCGCGATCGATTTGTTCTAGGCCTAAAAGACAAGGTTTTGCAGAGCAAATTATTAATGAAACCTAAGATCATGCTTAAGGAGGCCATAGAAGAAGCTTCTTCAGCGAAGCTACCAAGTCCTCAGCAGCAGCCATGAAGAAAATTAACAAGGCCAAGCCATCCTGATGTGGAAAAATCCACAACAACCCATTGCGAGCAAATAGATTCTGATTCAGACTGTAGCGAGGTGGAGGAAGGAATTTATAGACTCAGAATGGAGAAGAAAAGGAAAGACCTTGGAAGAAAGAGGCAAGACTTTTATTGCAGAGGTTGTGGGGCCACCCCGCACTGAATGCAAGTTTTTGATACCATCTGTCTCCGTTGTGAAAAAAGAGGTTACCTAGCAAGAGTCTGCAAATCATCCAGAACTCCACCAAGCAGAAAGAAGTTTCCTGACAAAGATTTAAAGCCTAACAACCTCAGTGAGAAAATGGGGCAGCACAGAAGCAAAGGGGAAGAATGAAACTCATCAGACAGTAACTATTGGTCATTCTTCTTCTATCAATAACAGAAAAGTGCATGTCAAGGTACTTATTGAAGGAAGGCCTTGCCAAATGGAAGTGGACGCAGGCTCATATTTATCTATGGTGTCATGGGACACTATTCACAGACTACTTCAAACATTCAGAAGAAGCATTTCCAGAAGCAAGCACTGACTCTTAAAAACTACCGAGGGAACAAGATTCCAGTAGTTGGAACAAGAGCATTCAACGTGAAGTTCAAAAGCCACACCAAACACTTACCCCTGACCATCGTGGACAAGGATCGCCCAAGCTTGCTGGGACTTGAGCGGTTCAATCCAATAGGCATCGAGGTGACTGGCATCAATCACATGAGCAACTCTGAATGGGAGGAGGCCCTGAAGTCTGAGTTTCCAGAGGTCTTCAGTGACAGATTGGGCAAGTATATGGGGACCCCTATCACTTTCAATCTAGATCCCAAGGTGCCCCCAATTTGCTTAAAGCCCAGAAGGGTCCCATTGGCCTTAAAGGAAAAAATTGATGCACAATTAGATAAACTAATAGCTCAAGGGGTTTTAGAGCCCACTGACCATTCCAGATGGGAGACACCCATAGTCACACCAGTCAAGACTGATGGGTCAGTGAGTATCTGTGGGGACTATAAGGGGACATTGAACCATGCACTTCAACAGAGCGCATATCCAGTTCCAGTGGTGCATCATTTATTACATTCACTTGGCAAGGGTACAGTCTTTGCCAAATTGGATCTGGCCCAGGCATATCAACAATTAACAGTTGATGATGCCACTGCAGAGGCCCAAACCATTGTGACTCATAGAGGTGCTTTCAAATGTAAAAGGTTACAGTTTGGAGTAAGCGTGGCACCAGGCATCTTCCAAAGCCTAATGGAAAGGATGCTCCAAGGACTGCCGGGTAGTACCTTACTTTGATGATGTGTTAATCTCTGCTGAAAATGACACTCAATTACAAGAGAGACTCAGAAAAGTCCTTACCAGATTCAAGAAAGCGGGTTAAAAGTCAAGGAAGAAAAATGCACTCTTAGAACTGACAAGGTTGAGTTCTTGGGCTATATGATTGACAAGCATGGCATCCACCCTACAGATGCCAAGGTTAAAGCAATCAAAGAAGCCCCTAGACCAAAATGCAAAACAGATTTGCAAGCCTTCCTTGGACTCATTAACTTTTACCACATGTTCCTACCTCAGAAGGCAACCATTGCAGAACCATTACACAGATTGCTTGACAAAAAGTCTGTTTGGGTCTGGGGCCGGAAAGAACAATCAGCATTGTTGATTGCGCATGTCCAAGATGGAGGACGAATGCTGAGACGGCTCCCAGGGGGGTCTTTGTTTATTTGGCAAAAGGGGCGCCGATGGGGACTTCCTGGATGCCCTTTCCCACCTGGATTTTGTGGGAAGGTCCGGGTGTGGAGTTGGGCAGATTGCGAGTCAGCTGGGTGGTCGGCGAGTCGCCGTTTGGGCTGTTGAACTCGCCGACCTCTTCCCTGGCTGGCTGGCTGGCTGGAGATGGCGGCTGCCGGTGGCTTGGGATTTCGCGCCCGGCGGCTTCTTCGGCGGCTTCCTTGGCTCTCCTGGCGGTTCTCCTGGCGAGTCAGCTGGGTGGTCGGCGAGTCGCCGTGGCGTTGAATTTCCGACTTTTCCACGGGCTGGAGGTGGTGGCTGCCGGTGGCTTGGGAGACTTTGGTGGCCCGGCGGCTTCTCCGCGGCTTCCTTGGCGGCTTCCTGGCGGCTGCTGGCGGCTACAACGGCTCTGCTGGCTGCTGGCGGTTGCAGGGACATGCCTGAGGTGCTGTCGGAGGGGCTCAGTGGCGGGATGTGGACCTCAGCCTCTTCGCTGGCGGCGGCAGCTGGAGCAGCGGGGCAGCGAATCTGGCTGCCCTGGTGGAGGCTCGGCTGTGGATTTGTCGGCTGGAGTGGCTGTATCGATGGCGGAGGCTGCGGAGAAGAGGGGGGCAGTGGCCGGTCAAGGAAGGATTCCGGCCGTGATGGTGAGCTCTGCGGCCTTGTGGCCTGACTGTTTGTGGGGCGCAAGGCTGCACCAGCTGGAATCGTGGTTCAAGTGGTGGCAAGTTTGGAGACTGCCACTGTGGACTCCTGGGCCAACCAGCGAGCCCCTGGACTGTCTGGACTGTCTGGGGGCGTTTGTGGTGGTCCAGGTTTAGACCCTCAAACGTTGTTGCTGCTTCTCCTCTTCTAGTGGCTGGACTGAACTTAACCAGGAATCCTGGTCCCATTGGGTTCTATCAGGTTCCTGGTTTTATTGGATGTTGGCTGGGTCGGGTGGGCTGTGATCTGCCTAGCGGGGGATGGGACAGTCATTCCCCTGCGGTTGGCTATTTTTTGGCCCTGGACCCTGCCTTCGTGAGGAGCCCGATGTTGGGCTCCTCTGGATTTCCCGCCTATCGAACTGGTGCTATGCTGGCTCACTGCTGCCGTTTATGCAAACTCGACCGCCTGGCCCTTTTCCTCCCTATTTCTACGGATTTTTGGGGAGGTATCCATCTTTTCTCCAATGGCCACGGTCCTTAATTATCACCTCGACCTCTCCTCTCTACCAGGACTTGATTGGACAGGTCCCATTGTTGTGTGAGGACGATGGGAGGACTATCCCTCTACTGTGAGAGAGTAGAGGGATTTAACATCGGACCCTACAGTTTTTCGAGTTGTTTGGTTTGCCGCAGTGAGAGAGCGGTTGCCATTTATTATCATCTCCGGCCCCTGAACGGGAGTGAGGCCGTTTATGAGACTGGGCAACGCTTGATTACTGTTGCCTGTACCTTTCTTCTCCATTGGATATTTTAACATCACCTGGCTGCCATACTTTACTCTGACCCCTTATGAATTTTTGTCAACTGTTATGGGACCTTACTGCTTCGAACTGTGGGCACTCAGGACTGCGCCCTTGTCTTTGAGTTGGCCCAGTGGACTGTCGACAGCTTACCTTGATGACGGATCTTGGGATCCCGAGAGGTGGCATGCTGCAATCAATGGGTTAAATTTTAAATTAAGGGTTAAGGGTCGAGTTTTAAAATTTTAATTCGTTGTTTTAAAGGGTTAGAAGGGGGTGGGGGTGGGGGTCATCTTGCAGCCCGGGGCGGGAGTGTGTGGGGTTGGGGGCGGTGGGGCTCGGGCCCGGGATGGGGCCGCGATTCCCAGGGTGGTCGGGATTGGAAGAGGACGACGAGGCATAGGGCCATATCGGTTTAGGGGATCACGCACCCGACATTTAAAGCCGGTTGCGCGCTCCGACCCTATGACCTCCTCCCGAGGGGCGTTGGGATTAGGACCCTGGGCTCAGGTTGGTGTATTTTAATGCCAGGTCTGTGGCTAATAAATCCCTCCTCCTTCGGGAGACCATTGAGGAGGAGGCTGCGGACCTGGCCTGCATCACTGAGACCTGGTTGGGCCCAGAGGGGGTGTCCCTCTGGTTGATTTATGCCCACCAGGTTTTCGGGTTTTGCACCGCCACGGGCCCAGGGTAGGGTGGTGGGGTGGCCGTGGTTGTTCGGAGACCTTGTTTCCAAGGGAGGTCTCTGTTGCAGAGATAGGCGGGAGTGAGATTCTCCTCCTGAGGTGGGGCCTAATGGGCGGGTGGGTCTGCTGCTAGCATACCTTTCCCCAGCTGTGTGGCAGCAGCCCTGCCTGGGCTTCTCGATCTCCTCTCTGGGGTGGCGGTGGAGCTCCCGGACCTTATGGTTCTGGGGACTTTAATCTGCCGTCCCTGGGGTGGGGTCGGGTTTGGCCCAGGAATTCATGGCTTCCATGGAGGCCATGGGCCTGACCCAATTGATTCAAGGCCCTACTCATGGAGGGGAAATACTCTTGACCTAGTTTTTGTCTCTGAACAGTGGCGGAGTGACAGAGGGCAGGTCACTATTACGACTTTGCCTGTTCCATGGTCTGATCACTATCTCCTACGGCTGGTCTTCCAACAGGCCGTCCCCCACTGCTGGGATGAGGAGCCACTTAGATGGTTCCGCCCCAGGCCTGATGGACCCTGAGAGGTTCCAGGCAGAACTGGGGTTTTTCCTTCTTCCCTTGCCCACAGCTCTGCCGAGGATCTGGCAGTGGCCTGGCAACAGGCTGCGTCAGAGGCTCTTGACAGGGTTGTCCCCATGCGCCCCTTACGCGCGTGGATCCCGGTTTGCCCTTGGTATACTGAGGAGCTCCGGGAGATGAAGCGCCGTCGGAGGGGGTTAGAGAGCAGGTGGAGGTCCACCCGTTCCCAGTCCGACCGATCCCAGCTAAGAGCCTTTATTGGGACTTACCTGGTAGCTATGAGAGAGCGAGAAGATCTTATCTCTCCACTCTCATAGCGTCCAGACAATCGCCCGGCCGCCCTGTTTCGGGTTACTCGTTCCCTCCTTCATTCAGAGGGGGGGCTGGACCCGTTGCGGGGTAAGGCTGAGGCATTTGTTCAACATCTGTCGGATAAGATTGCTCGATTCGGGACGGGTTGTCCTCTGATTTGCAGTGGTCTGGGGAAGGGGTGCAGGGAGTCTGGCTATTGTTATCTGGGATGAGTTCGATCCGTTTCCGAGGATGATGTGGACAGGATTATGCGCGAATGAGTTCCACCACATGTTTATTGGACCCGTGTCCCTCCTGGCTGGCTTATGCCGCCAGGGAGGTCACCTGCGGTTGGCTCCGGGCAGTTATCAACGCTTCCTTAAGGGAGGGTGTCTTTCCTGCCGCCTTGAAAGAGGCGTGGTGAGACCCCTCCTGAAGAAGCCTGCCCTGGACCCGACTGTGTTAGACAACTTTCGTCCAGTCTCCAACCTTCGTTTTTGGCGAAGGTTGTTGAGAGTGTGGTGGCTCAGCAGGTTCCGCTTTTCCTGGATGAAGCGGACTACCTAGATCCGTATCAATCGGGCTTCCGACCCGGGTATAGCACGGAGACGGCATTGGTCGCTGATGGATGATCTCTGGAGGGCTCGGGACAGGGTTTTTCCTCTGTCCTGGTCCTATTAGATCTCTCAGCGGCTTCGATACCATCGACCATGGTATCCTTTTGCGCGCCTTGAGGGGTTGGGAGTGGGGGCACCGTTCTTCGGTGGTTCTCCTCCTACCTCTCGGGCGCAATCGGTGTTGGCGGGGTCAGGTCGTCCCCTAGGGTGCTCTCTTGTGGGGTCCCTCAGGGGTCGGTCCTTTCCCCTTTTGTTTAACATCTACATGAAGCGCTGGGTGAGATCATCCGTGGTTTTGGGGTGAAATTTCATCAGTACGCTGATGATACTCAGCTGTACATTTCCACCCCAGACCAGATCAGTGATGCCCTCTCCCTGATGACTCGGTGTTTGGATGCGGTACGGAGCTGGATGAGCGGAACATGCTTCGACTCAACCCGGCCAAGACTGAGTGGCTGTGCATACCGGCGTCCCGGCCCAGTTTAGATTATCCATCTTTGGCCATAGGGGAGGTGTTACCCCCTGTGGATAGGGCGCGGAATCTGGGGTCCTCCTGGATGTACGGCTCCGCCTGGGAAAGCAGGTGGGGGCTGCCAGGGGCCTTTGCCCAGCTCCGCTTGGTTCGACAACTTCGCCCTTTTCTGGACCGGGACGCCCTGCGACGGTCACTCATGCCCTTGTTACCTCTAGGCTTGACTACTGCAACGCTCTCTATTTGGGACTGCCCTTGCATACCATCCGGAGATTGCAGCTGGTGCAGAATGCGGCGGCGGGTGGTGATGGGAGTTACCCGTTCTCCCATACGACCCCCCTCCCGCTGCATTGGTTGCCGGGTTGCGCTCGGGTGAGATTCAAGGTTTTGGTGTTAACATATAAAGTCCTTCATGACATGGGTCCTCAATACTTAAGGAGCGTCTTCTTCCAATATCAAATACCGGTCGCCCTGTGCGAGCTCATAGGCAGGACTCCTCGGGGTCCCGTCCGGGGTCGTGCCGCCTGGCGGTTCCCCGACGACGAGCCTTTTCTGTCGCGCTCCTGACCTCTGGAACCAACTGCCTTTGGGGCTCCGCCTGGCCCCCGATCTCCCGCACCTTTCGCTGTGACGTGAGTTAAAGACCTGTTCTGTTTTAGTTTTGAGTCTTCAACCAGGCTGTGATGCTGTACTCATACAGTTCTGAGGCCTGTGTACTGACTTGTGATGCATTTTGGAGTGGTTTTTGAGCCACAGGCTTCCCAGCAGGAGGGAAGCCCCTGATTTTACTTGCACCTTGACCAAAGCAGAGAGGAATTACAGCCAATTGGACAGCATTGTCACAGATCACAAACCTTTGTTAGGCATTGTGGCAGGAGACAAACCTACACCATTATCCTGTCACCAAGAATGCTGAGGTGGACTGAATTTCTTGCTGCTTATTCATACAACCTTATCCACAAGCCTGGCAAGGACATTGGACATGCTGATGCCTTCAGTCGTTGCCCACTTCCTTGTCACAAGGAGGACTTTGAACCTGAGGCACACACTTTTTCCTAGAAACTGTTGCCAAGCTTCCAGTACACGCTGCTGAAATTGCCAGAGAGACTGCCAAAGACACTTTATTGGCTCCTGTTATAGGCTGGATTAAGAAAGGTTGGCCTCTTCAAGATCTACCTCACCTTGCCCAACCTTTAAGTCCAGGCAAACTGAATTATCTGTATTAAGAGGATGTATTTTGTGGGGTAACAGGGTGGTTATTCCTGCAAAACTGCAAAGGGAGGTTTTGGAAATGTTACATGAGGGTCATCCTGGTATTGTAAGGATGAAGGATTGGCCAGGAGTTATGTATGGTGGCCAGGTATTGACAAAATGGTTGAAAACTGGGTTGCATCTTGTCCCAACTGTCAGGTAGTCAGGCCTGCCCCACCTCACCCCCACACAGGAATGGGAATGTCCTAGGGGCCCATGGTCTAGGATTCACATTGATTTCGCTGGCCCTACCAGAGGGCACACTTTCCTTATTATAGTAGATGCATATTCCAAATGGCTAGAGGTAATCCCATGGCATCCACCACAACTGATGCTGTCATCAAGCAGCTAAAAGCTTTTGTAACCCACGGGTTACCTGATGTTCTTGTCTCTGACAATGGCCCTCAATTTACATCCAACCTTTTGAATCCTATCTAGCACAACTGGGTATCAGACATGCCCTGACAGCCCCTGGGCACCCTTTGCTAATGGCCGGGCTGAACGAATGCGCATTTTACCAAGGAAAAGCTTCAGCAATTGGGTCCTGGGGACATCACTGAGAAAGTTGAAAACTTCTTAGTGTTCAGCACATCACTCCTAACCCATCAACTAACTTATCCCCAGCAGAGTTGTTGATGGGTAGGAAACTTAGGTCTCCCTTGACCGTCTTCATCCCACTTACGCACCCAACGCACCACTAGATTCCACTAGCAAAGTTCGCACGTTCAGTGTGGGTGATTCTGTTTATGCTAAGAACCTTATGGGTGAACCTTCATGGATTCCTGCTGAAATAACTCAAATCACAGGCCCTCGTTCTTACAGGGTACAAACAGAGGATGGAGTCCTCTGGAGCAGGCACATTGATCAGCTTAGATCCAGGTTACCTCAGGAACATCACAATTGTTCCTCTCTAGTTCCCATACCTAATGCTTTTCTAGGGGGAGGGGAGGAACATGAGGATAATCAGCAAACAAGAATCAACCCCATGTGTAACGAGCCATTACGACAGGAACCATCCCAAAACCTGTCACAATGCCAAAATCCATCCTTACAAGTGGAAGATTGCACATCACTACCTGACTTGGGTGCTGACATTGGGTTGGAGATGGGTTGGGAGGAGAGACCAGATTCTAACAATCAAACAGGGTCTTCTTTCACAGGAAGTCCAACTAGGGAAATGTCAACAGACACATTTCCTCTCTCACTGGGTGAGAACGTTAAAACTTCTGAACCACGAAGGTCTCAACGACACGAAGAGCCCCACCTATTTAAAAGAATACATTAGATAGGTTGGGGTTTGAGTATGGACTGAACCTAGTGGGGAGGGGTGTTATGTATGCAGGTTTGAATGTCATTGGTTAAGTTTGAACTGTTCTCGTAAAATGTCAGAAATGATTGGTTTAAAAAGTGCGGGAAAACCCTGCACTCTGATTGGCTGGCAACTGCGGCTGCTGGCTATAAGTAGCAGCTGCAGACCAGCCAAATCGGGTCTGTTATGAGCTGTAGTCACTAATAAACTCTTCACTGAAGCACTGCCTGACTCTTCATGCAAATCTAACATTCTAAATACACAGAGAGTGATGAATTACTTTTCATATAATTTTAGTATATGTTTAAAAGAGTGGAGTTGCCTGAATTTGTTTCTGGGATTTCCTTGTAGATTCCCACCCCCCACTCTTTCTTTCTCCCAGCAATTATCTTGGGAAATGTAAGCCCTTCAATATAATTCAGACAGGAAGCACAACAATGAATACTAGCTCTATCTTTATTGTAAAGTTATATTAACAGAATCTGAAAGTATTCCTCACTTTCTTTCCCTCTACTCTTCAGAAATTATGGAGGGTCTCTTCTGAAATGCTTCCCATACTGCTTCTGTGAACTGAGACACCTTTTGTGTGACAGTTATCTAGGTTGTGGCTCCTCCACCTGCCTCCCAAGGCAATCCCTACAGACCATTAAGGAAAAACTGTGTTACTTCATTGTGCATCTCTTTTTTTCAGGCTTTAATAAAACTTTTTCAATCAACGAACATGATAAAACATTTTGCAATTGTGATTTCCAAGTATCCATCCTTTTAAACTTTCAGCGAATAATTATTTGCTGCTTTACCAACAACCAATTTGTAGAACTGTAATTTTGTTCAGCAGTAATTAACTTTTCTTTAAACAGATGGTTCATAATATATCACAGTACCATGAAGGTTACAATTATGCCTTCCCTTCCAAAATGGTGGTCAGTTTCACTCTGGCCTCACTTGCCAGATGGTTTATTGCTTTTTTGCATTGTACTAGGTTATATAAATATCTCTCTGCTGAGTCACACATTGATATTACGGCACTGTAATGATTTAAACCTTGGGAAACACAGCTGCTTAAATGAGCTACTTCTAAATTAATGTAACCAAAGATAAACTTTTCACATATTAATTGCTGATTTGCTGAAAAAACTAACATTTTTAAAAAGAACCATGTAATATCCTGCCTTAAATTAAAATTTCTGCTAAGCATTGCTAAAGACTTGCTTGTCTTTGGAAAATGCTGGATTCTTATTATTTGAAGAATCCTTTTGGCTGGAATCACCATCTAGCAACCTTGGTAGTTTGATGGCCAACAACTGACATCTCACCTGCCATACCCATTAAGAGAAAAGACTCTGATCCTATGCTATCAGAATGTTCAAGCAGCTGGAATGGCTGTCATTTTAATTTCTCATTAACTCATTAAAATTGTGCCTAGCATTTGAGGACAAGGCATCTGTTTTGCCAAAGCCATTTAAGCTAAAATGTTACATGTTGGGTAATGATCTGGAAGATCCAGCTTTAGAACCAGGTTATAGGAAGGCTATAGGAAGCCTAGCTGGTGCTGGATTCATCACCACAATTTCCAAATAGAGAAATCTGATCCACTAACTGTCCATATTATTGTTTCCTGGGTCTCTGAAAAGTTCTGTCTTTATTTATTTATTTATTTATTTATTTATTTATTTATTTATTTGACTATGCAGCCTTCTCCCAAAGGACTCGGGGTGGCTCACAGCTAAAAACACAATACTAGCAATAAATTACCTAAAAAATATATTAAACAAATTGTGTCGAATTAACATTAAAACCCCAAAATTAAAATAAACAACCCCAAGGAGTCAGCACAGCCCAGATTGTAAAAACAGCCAGGTTTTTAACTTGTGGTGGAAGGTGCGGAGATTGGGAGCCAGCCGGAGCTTCAGCGGAAGAAGATTCCATAAAGTGGGGGCCGCCACAGAGTAGGCCCTCCCCCGGGTCCCCACCAGGTGACATTGAGTCACAGACGGCACCCCGAGGAGACCCCATCTGTGCGCCTACAGGCTTTGGTACTTGATGCAGGGAGGAGTCGTTCTCGTAAATATCCTGGACCCATCTTTTGAGAGATGGGAGGAGAGAGGGAATGGTTGTTCATGTCTTTCTATTTTTGCCTGCTTTTATTCCATCTCTGCCAATTTTTAAAAAATATTTGCTTATGTTTAATAAACCTCTAACTACATTTTGCTGTCTATACCAAATAATGTGTGTTTGCCCAGATCTGGATATATGGATTAACTGAGAGAATGCTGTTGCAAACTAAATTAGGAATTACCTCATTTTCTAACATTTGGTGAATATAGAATGCAAAACACAGCTTCTGTTTATACCATACAAAAGCAGCTATTTCTGTATCCAGAATATGTGGCTGTAGTAGAAATCTTCCCAAAGCAATGTCATGATCCTGAGAAAAAGAGGTAATTGCTTTAATGAATCACAAGGTTGGGATAATAACATAACATAACATAACATAACATAACATAACATAACATAACATAACATAACATAACACTCCAATGTGGTACAAAACCCTTCTGAATCATATTTGCAGTCTTTCATTGTCATTATGTATGTATGGTGGGAAAAGATGGGGTTAATTTTAAAGACTGCACCTGGATTAGTATAAGCTTTGGTACTCTTTTCTGATTTTGGGGGTATGTATTCTATATATATGCATATGGCATGTATACGATAGATATAATGAAGGAGAATATAGCTCAGGGTTGAAATTTGGGGCCTTGATGTTCTCTGTGCTTGGTTGCTTTCTTACAGATGTTTCATTACCCAAACTAGGTGACATCACCAATGCTAAAATACTGGGTAAAGTAGATCCAGATAAAATCTGCTGCAGAAACTACTTCCAGCAAGGGGGAGTCAACATAGGTCAAGAACATGCTATCAATATGTAAGATGTCAATGTAATACTGTCATTTTCTGATCTCTGTTATATATTGGTTTTTTTCATCCTTCAAGGGCAGAAACCCTGCATCATATGCTAAGCAACATTGGGCAAGACAGACTGTTAAGCTCTGATTCAATTCCATGTTGTAAATCTATGACACTAATGACTAGACCTATAGCACTCTGGTGCAGCATTGGGTGATTTACTTCTCAAAGTTCTGTATGTTTTCATTTTTTCCACTCAGCAGGCAACAACAACAAAAGAATGATATGATAATAGAAATCTCTCAGTACTCTTTCTTCTCATTTTGAGTATTGCTATTTGAAGCAGACAGAACTTGTAGGAGTGAGACTGTTGATGAAAAGTGGCATAGATATATTTTCAAATTTTCTTGGGCATTGTGACACCTGTCATTAAACATCTAGAAGATTTTCACTTTCACAGTTAATTTATTTTATTTAATAGCACAAAAAATAGGGAAAATAATATTCTTATCTTCACATCATTCTGAAATTGGCAGCTAGAATGCCAACTGAGGAAGTACCAGACTGCATTTTCTACAGTTTTACTTTCCACGTTTCTATCCTCAAAGTATGTACCCACCATTAAGCAATCAAGTAAGATAGCCACTATTTTCAGCAACCTTGAATTGTAAATCTGATTCTCTACATCTTCATTTTAGAAAATGGGGTTTGTGGGATATACATACAAACTTATTTTATGTCCATAATATGGATTCCACATTCATGAAAATAACTTGTACAATTAGCATGATAAAGGCAATATATCATAAACAAATAGCAAAGGTGGTGGTAAATGGAGATATGACAGAGAATTTTAAAATAAAAAAGGCACAAGACAACGATGTCCACTATCTCCTTTATTATTTATATTGACATTGGAAGTGTTAAATAGAAATATTAGACAAGATATAGAAATTAAAGGTATGGAAATAAAAAAGGAACAATATAAATTACAGGCATTTGCAGATGATCTGGTTTTTATTTTGGAAACCCAAAAAACAAGAAAATTGACTTAATTAGGAAAATAGAAGAATATGGAGAAGTTGCAGGACTGAAAATAAATAAAGAAAAAATCCAAAATAATAGTTAAAAATGTTACAGACACGCAGAAAAAAAACCAAACAAGGAAAATAGGCATACAGACAGTCAAGAAAGTTAAATATCTAAGAATTCAACTAATGGAAAGGTGTATAATGATTAAAGAAGACTATTATAAAGGTGCAACAAATTAAAACATTTGGAGAGTGGAAAAACTTACAATTGTCATTGATGGGAAGAATAGCTATTATTAAAACGTACATTTTGCCAAGATTACTATATTTATTTCAAACAATACCAATAAAATTGGAATTTTTTTAAAAGACTTAAATAAAATAATATTAAAATTAATTTGACAGGGAAAAAAGCAAGGATAAGCTTTTAAAAGGTGATCTCGGATTACCAGATTGGGAATTGTATTACCAGGTCTCGATACTTACTTGGGTGAAAGAATGGATTGGATTGAGGAACAAAAGACTATTGACCTTGGAGCGACATGATCTCGAATTAGGTTGGCATGCTTTATTATGGTATGGAAAAAAACAAAATACATAGCTATTTTCAAATTAGGAATGCATTATTATTAGTGTGGGAGAAAATCAAAGAACAACATTATTTGAAAATACCAGTCTGACTCTCCACAATGGAGGCACTGATTTATTCAAATGTTATTAATATAGAGAACATTACCAGATATAAAGATATTTTAAATGGAAAGGGAGAACTGAAAACCAAGCAGGAACTGAGTGACCAAGGTATTGAGATAACCTGGTGGTCATATGTGCAGATAAATCTAGATATGAGAAGGATGTTAAAATGTATGGTTTATATAGAGAACTAACAGAATTAGATTAAAAATTAACTGGAACAGATGAAAATTCAATAAAGAAAATATATAGATATTTGTTAAGTATTAAAATGGAGGATGAACAAGTAAAAGAGACAATTATAGTATAGGCTAAAAACTTTGGATACCCAACTGAGTTAGATAAATGGTAGAAATTATGGGATAGAAACTATAAATTAACGATGTCTACTGCATATAAAGAAAATCTTTATGAAATGTTTTATAGATGGCATTTTCTGCCCTCAAGATTTGCAAAGATGTTTAAGGATAAATCTGTAAAATGTTGGAAATGCCAGCAGACACCTGGTACGTTCTATCACATGTGGTGGACATGCCAAAAAGCAGAAAAATATTGGACAAAAATACATACATGGCTGGAAAAAAATGACAAAACAGCATATTGACTTGAAACCAGAGACATTTTGGGGGGGGCATTTTAGTGGACAAATATAATATGATTTTACATGTACTGACTGCAGCTAGAATAGTATTTGCACAACAATGGAAAAATGAAGAGATCCCAACAGATGAAAAGGTGATTTAAAAAAAATTAGAATGTGCAGAAATGGATAGGCTAACACTTATAATTAAGGTAAGGGAAGAGTGAATATTTTTGATTTAGGACTTATTTTATCAATGGTTAATTGACAAAAACAGGAGCTAGAAATAGGGAAATAGATGGAATGATCAGTGATATAAGGAAGGTATGGCAAATTGGTTAAACAAATAGTGCTGTTATTATTATTAATATTATTATAACTGATACTAATGTAATGAATATTGGTGTAAATACTTTGATTATTATTTCCTAAAATAATTTGTACCCAGACTACACACTGTTCAATTAAAATTGGAATCTGTGTATGTTATAAAATAAAAACATAATAATAATAAAAATAAAATAAAACATAATAATAATAATAATAATAATAATAATAATAATAATAATAGTGGGACTTCCCACAATAACACTGTGGAACTTCTGAATACAGACTGACAAAGTTTTGGAACACAATACCCCGGATATCACGATTGTGGAGAAAAAAAAAGTGTGGATCGTCAACATTGCCATACCTGGTGACAGCAGAATCAACGAGAAACAACTTGAAAAAATCACCAGATATCAGGACTTGAAAATTGAACTGCAGAGACTCTGGCATAAACCAGTGCAGGTGGTTCCAGTGGTACTTGGCACACTGGGTGCTGTGCCTAAAGACCTAGGCAAGCACAATTGGCGCTGAAAAAATCACCATTGGTCAGTTGCAGAAGGCCATCTTAATGGGATCTGCTCGCATAATCAGCCGATACATCACACAGTCCTAAAGGCTTGGGAAGTGTTCAACTAGTGATTTGTGATACGAAACCCAGCATAGTTATCTCGCTTACTGTGTACACTGTCATTTTTTGTATATAATAATAATAATAATAATAATAATAATAATAATAATAATAATAATAATAACTTGTACAAGTTAAAAAAGCACAGGGAGAAACCATGTATTGTCAGATTCCCTGACTTGAAATTGGCATTCTTATGAGAACATAACTAGAAACTTTATTACATATTTGGATAAAGTTACTCTGATTTCCATCAGTTCTTTTTCTTAATTTTCCCAAGAATTAATGAGGATCTTGTTTCACATTTTTGTAGCTTGATGCTACGTGGCAGTTGATGGTCTGGAAGCATCAACCCCTTCTGAGCTAATTTGATCACTGACCAGGATTGGAATTCCCTCAGGTATTATTGCAGAATTTCAACCTCCATATTCTAGAGTGGATTTTGGTAGTGAGGCTCAGGCTTCCAAACAGAACTTGGGGATTTTTCCAATAATTTGGTAAGCAGTTCAGAACAATCAATAAAATTGTTCCCAAATATCTTTTCAATGCTTATGAATCCCAAGCAATTCCTCAGTTTACTGAGGAGCTCCAGAAGACGAAGCAGCAGAA
This sequence comes from Naja naja, assembly GCA_009733165.1. NCBI lineage: Eukaryota > Metazoa > Chordata > Lepidosauria > Squamata > Elapidae > Naja > Naja naja. Next base: position 317,164,662 of record CM019148.1, read on the forward strand.
ACAACAGCTGAAGCATTGGTTCAGAAAATTGAAAACGGATGTATTAACAACATAGAAATGGTGTCAAACCCGAAATTGACATAAGTGTAGGAATTTTAGTTAGTCTTAATATATATTCTTTTTACTTTCTCTGTGGCAGTCATGGGGGGAAGGGTTTCGGGCTTGCCACATTCCTAAGTGGGGAGGAGTGGAGATAAAGAGAGTGTTTTGGCTAGGTGATCTTTCTTCCTGTGGGAAATGAGCTGTCTTTGCTTGGGCCCCTTGAGGTGGAGATTTATGACATCAAGCAAGTTGAATTACTTCTATTGGAGAATGTGACTTTTGGGGTTGTTTCTAACTTGTAATATTGTGGAGTAATTCTGGGTTGTGTCAGATCCAGAATTACCATGGATTTTGCCAATTTGATGCTTTCCTAAATAAAAGAAATCTTTTTTGAAGATGGACTTTGTTCTTTTCTTTTTAAATGGATTTCATCACTTGGAAACCTGACAAACGGATGTTTGAGTTTGTATCAGGGCCAGCAACCTCTTTCTGCACAGGGGCAGAAACATTATCTGTGAATTTGTGGTGGGCTACATCCATCTCTATAGTTAATAAATCAAGATGATAATAACAATAATAATATACCAAATGTAATAGTAGTTGAAAAGAAAAAAAGTGGATAATTGATATGACAATTTCAGAGAATAGAATAAAAGACAATTCAGTAGAATAGGAGACAAAGAATTGGAGAAAATCACAAAGTATCAAAAGCTGAACATTGATATTGAATGATTGTAGCATAAGCTGGCCATATTGATCCCAGTGGTTACATTTGGTGTTATATTAAAAAAAAACTTGGACAGCACTTAGAAAATTTGAACATTGACAAAATTTCCATTAGTCAATTGCAGAAGGTCACGCTACTTGGATCCACACATATACTATGACATTATGACATCTTAGGTTCTTGGGAGGAACTTGGTATGTATGAAGGTCAACACCACGGGGGCAGGGGAACCAATGGCTATCTCTATAGCTATTATTACAATGATCATCATAAACATAGCTAGCATTGTAGTAACAGAAAAGTATATAATAGTTTGAAAATAATAAGAGCACTTTTACAAATTTATGTTCTTACAAATCACTCTCAACAGTAATCTATTCTTACTCCAATTTTTGCTACCAAAGGTAACGGAAAATTGATATGTTACTTTTATTTATTATTAAACAGTATAGCTCCTTACTAAAATTCATAGCTCCAGTTTTAATTAAACTCAACATTTAAATTATGTATTGTACAAACAGACAATAAAACCTCACAGTTTGCTATAAATTATACTGCTGTGCCACAAGTAGAAAATACAAGAAATATATGCACTGTATGACAGACAAAACTCCTCTAATTCTGAGGAATGCAAATTAAGGCACAAAGGAGTAAAAGTAGTATAGGCAATCCTTGATTTACAAGCATTTGTTTCAAAAGTTTTAACAGCACTGAAAAAAGTGACTAACATCAGTTCTCTCATTTAGAACTGTAACAGCATCCCCATGGTCACCTGGTTGCCATTTGCAACCTTCCCAGGTGGCTTCTGACAAGCATTGGGAGAATCAGATTTGTTTAAGACTGTGGCAAAAATGTCATAAAATTGAGCATGACTGACAATGACCAATTGAGGTTGTAATTTGAGGACTAACTTTAGGAGATTAGTAGAGTGACAGATGAAATTAAAGAGAAGGCTGAAATGCAGATGACAAGGAGTTGACAAGTGAAAGAATGATAGATGTGTCTTTATGTAAGTTTCTCCCACACTAAGCATAGCTGATGTTAAGACAAGCCATTCTGGGCCATGGTGCCATCAACCATTGTAGAGCAGATGGAAAATAGGAACTATAGAGATCTAAACCAATCAGTAACAAATGTATATCAAAGCAATGCTGCTCCCTGAGTATTAAATAAAAACAAAATCTAAATACTTTAAAAACATGTTTTTCTTCACTTATAAACACATATGTATATTTATTTACATAGCATTGTTCAAATTCTTAACTATTAACTATTAAAATAGTGCAGCTCTACATAGAATTACACACCTGAGTTTCTTTTAGCATCACCATAGGCCATGTAAATATGAATTTCTTTTAGGGACTATGGACTGGATGATATCAGGTGGGAGCCATGTCAGCTCAGAGGTCATACTCTGTTGACCACTGTGGTTAGGTCAACCAAATGTTTGCATTCTGTCCTTATTGTGCCAGTGAGTTGTCATTGAGCAGTTCCCTTTAAGCAAACCCTATGAAGGAAAGACAAGCAGGAATAGATATTTTCTGGCTGCTGTAATGTTTCCACAACTTTTTCTTGACAAAGCCCTGTAGCTATAGCTCAAGGTTGACCTATAGATTCTTGGGGCTCCCTGTGCTTAGTTGCTTGCTTGTAAATGTTTCAACTTTTAGGGTTCTGTTTCCTTCTTGGGTTGTTTATTTGATGCTGTTCCATATTTATTGGGGAATGTGTTCTTGGCTTTTGTTTCTTTTCTAGGCTTTTGACTGTATGTTTGAAATGATATGTAAATGAGCTTTATCTCTCTGTGTCTAATGATGGCTAATTTGTTTGAACACCAAGCTTCCAGGAATGGCTAGCAAGAAACCATCCAGGAGAAACCATCCAGGAGAAACTGAGGCTAGGATGTCAAGCTGCTAAAGATAAACAGCCATAAATCCCACCTCCCTCCTCTCACCAAGCTCAAACAGCAGCAAGAAGCCAACAGTTTGGCTAATACTTGACAAATACATAAGTACAATCTTTTGCCCTGTGCAAACCTGGTTTATGCATATGGATAAATAACAATGTGTATCTAATTTAAAATGTAATTTATTTTCAAGTCATAGAAGAAAATGGAAAAGATTTTAAGTTATCCACATTACACAGTGAAAAGAGTTTAAGCAGCTGCTGGAAAAATTGATTTCTCCTTTAAGTGTTTTGTTTTTGTAGTGGGGGAAGATTGTCTTAGGATTGCTGTTCCTAAATAGGGCTTGGAAATAGGCAGTTCCTCTATCACAGATGTTTTCTTCCCACTCCAGTTTGCATTGCAGAATCAGTTTTCAGAAAAAATAAAGCTTGTTTATGGGAATAGATTTGGATGAACCAGGAACCAGATTAGAATCACACACAAAGATGAATGAATCAAAGCAGCAATCCTCTAAAATGATTTGAGTCTGCATTTTCTCAAAGCCTGATTAGCAATTCAAATTCTGAAGGGACACAGGAATAAAGACATTATCCTTGTTCAACCTTTACAAATGCAGAATACTTATTATCTGCTCCCCCTTCATCATTGCAGAGATGTCTATTTGCTGCAGATGGTCCTGCTTCTACCTTTGCTGGTTAAGTCAACTGCATTCTGCATGAGCCAAGATGTAAAGAATTAAGCTTTATACAATCCAAGAACTCTTCCATACGTGCCATCAAAAGTAAGACAGCGCAATCAACTAAAGATGAATGGTTTCTTCATTTGAAAAACAACAGCATTTCTTCAAAACAGCATTTCTATACTGGGAATGGTTTACTCATTGTTATATCATGACCTCTTCTACTATGCAACTTGGAATGCTCCTGATTCCTTTGGGAATGGCGCTTAAGAGATGCCCTAGGTGCCTTAAAGCTGTGCAAATTGTAAGGTAGCCATTTGGTTTTTAAAACACACAAGCAGCAAAACAGTGGCTTCAACATTTTCAGTTCTACCCAGCCTGCCCATGTCTGTGGTGCATGTGGCCCCAAAACTACAAGTTGAAATCCCTGTGTAGGCACAAATAAATGTTTATTCTTCATGGTATGTTCTGCATTTAATAGCAGGATTTAGTTGGTTTATCCTATGTGGATTTTATGCTCCCACAAAAGCTAACTATGTATCACAGATTGCTTTAGGTTTGATAGGACAAGCACCAACGCATTCCATCAATTGATACCCCTCTTACTTTACCTTAATACCAGGAATTAGTCTGCAATAAATCGGTTTTGAAATGTTATTCTCAAAAAATTTTCTGATTAGCAATGAATCTGTTAGTGATAAAGATTTCTGTTGATTAGGCATAGTTAACTTATAATTTATGCTTGGCATATTACTTTGTAATTTATGACAAAATGACAGCAAAGGGGAAATAATTATTAATCATGCTTTTGCTATACTAAGACATTCCTGTGTCAATTACATTTCCTAGGAATTCTCTCTTTCAGTCCAATGGTGCATAAGGAATTTAAAAATATAATGTCAAAGCCCATATCAAGCACACAACATATTTACAAATGGCCTATAAATGTTAAATCTCCAAGATATAATCAACAGTGGGAAAACTAACTTATTCCTCTTTGTATATTGTGCAATTACCAAAATACACTAATATGCCAAAAATGAAATCTACCCCACTAGGTTAATTTCCACCCCCCCAGCAATAAATGTTTTCTCTCTCTCATTCACTCTCTCACCCTTCGTGTGTCTGTATACATATACATAATTCTTGTATAGATTATAGTTATGTGCACTACAAATATTTTGAAGCATGAAAAGGAGAAATAAATAAGAACTGATGAAGCGTTTGGTCAATGATACTCATACACTCAAACAAATCAAACACAGGGACCAACCATTCCAACTCTGAGACAATAGTTGGGTCTTGAAGGCTTTCAAAAACACCATCAGTTGGGTACCATCCAGATCTCTGAGGGGATCTCATTCCAGAAGACAGGTAATGTGATAGAAAAGTCATACTTTCTGGACCCCAAAATCTAGCTGACATTGTTTAATCAAAACCAAGTTGGTTGTCTTATATTGCCTGGAAGACACCACAAGAGATATGTGATAATCAGATAATCAGATAATCAGGTCTGTTTCATGATTAATGAATTTTAGAAGCTATAACCTCCATAACATTTTCCAAACCTGGATTTTATCTGCATTGTCTTCTTTTGTTCTTTTTACATGTTCTGTTGTGGCCCCGCCTCGTGAGCCTGTGCTGACAGAGGAAGAGGACCTGGATGATGAAGAAGAGGAGGAATGGGCAATGCCTTCCTCACCAGGGCCTCCCTCCCCAGGACCTTCCTCCCTGGCAATGCCTCAGGTTTCTTCGGAAAGCCAAGAGGAACAGCCTGAGAGACGCATATCGGTACGGCCATGGCTGGGGAGTGAGGAGGAGGATTCCTGGCTTGATCCCAGGCAACGTCGGAGGGAGAAACATCAGCAGCAATATACGAGGCGTGGGAGGGCCAGAGATTGAGCTGGACCACACCCCACCAGGTATAAAAGTGGGTGTGCCTACGTTGCAAACTCTGTACGTGACAAAGTGTGGAATAAGCCGAGAATTCCGTCTGTGTTGTGGTGCCTGCTTTGGTTTATGGACTTTGGGAATAAATCATTCCTTCTGTGAGTAATTCATTTCTTGTCAGCTCCGAATTTGGCAGTGAGAGCCTGGGTGACTGCCAACACTCTTATCGGGAGAGATAACTTGGATTTTGGAGACAGGCCAACATGACTCTCTGTGCTAGTGTTGCTGCCAAGTTCCTTACCTTCTGGGGAAGGGAAGGGGAGACAGAACAATGTTCTGTCTTTTTTATATATTTTCTTCAAAGTGCTCTATAATAAAGGCTACTGCATTTTAAACATGTCTACTTTCATGGTAGTTACCAGGTGGAAGAAAATGTTTCACTTTGTCTTGTGAAATTTCATCTATACATAAATGTATTTATTTTTATATTAGTGACTTTGAAGTATATATGCTAAAATGTCCTCATCCAATTCAAGGAAATATTTCAACCTTGAATAAGAGGGGAATTCTTTTAGCCCTTTTCAGAGGAAGCTGTGTGTGTTTGGAGATTTCTTTTTTCTTTCCTCTTCCCCTGCTTATTTTTATTCTTTACAGACTTCAAGCAAGGGCCATGGGTCTTAAAAAAATTCCTTTCACTTTACCTAAAAGTAAGAAAAGCCAACCCAGGTTGAAAATGTCCTTTCATCAGATACAGCAATTTCCTCTAACCTCTCTGTTTCCCTGCTTGGTATTGGATGAGGGCAGAATTTTTAGCCCTTTTTTCACATTTTGAAGGATGAGTGAGCAGTAAGCAGGTTTTTGACTTGATTTAATTGATTTATACTGTTATTCTGCATGGTCTTTGTGCACCAAACTGAAGAGAGATTTGTGTCTACTCATCATAACATTTTGGAACATTTTCTAATTGAGTGGAGATTGCTGGAGTCTCATTCCCAACTGATTAAATACCACTGCTTGTCAAAATCTGATCAGATCCCTCCCCACACACCTCACCCCACCCCCACCCCCATAATTCTGGCAGCTTTATGAAGAACATTTTCTCTGCTTCTTGGACAACATTTTTCTTCAACTGTTTTTGTTCATCTTCAAAACTAAAGATTAGCTCTTTTCATTTGTTAGCCTCCTTCCTTTCCTTTTCACAGAACCTCTAGCAGTTTGTGAGGATTCTTCATCTGGTCTGTCTTTAGAAACTACGATTGTAATTTGAGGGTAACTTTCTTTCTATATTTATAGTTTTATTTGAAATGGTCAGAAAATATTTCTTGCTCTCAGAATTCATGAGAGGTTCTCCCCAGCCTTTGGGGTTATTTTATTTTATGTTTCATTTTTATCTTTGAGTATCTCAGAATGTGATTTTGTCTGCTATGCTCCATTGTTCATTTGTTATATATCTGAGGCAAAAATAAAATGATATGGTCAGATGGACATTTCATTAGATGGACATTTCATAGATGGACCTTTCATTCTGTCCGCCCTGCTCACTGCCCCTGATGCCTGAGAATGAAATTAGCAATTTGCTTCTCTTTAAAAATGCAGGACATGAAATTGAGATGAAAATGGTTTCAGCTCCATTTGGCAACAGTAGTCTTATTATTCTGCAATTTGTTGATCACCAAACCGTATAAATCTGCAATATTAGAAGAGAGCTAGTGTTTCATTCCTTTAGTAAAATTTTGATCTTACGCACATAACAGTTACATAGAGTATTCATGCAACATCACACCACATTGCAGGAAGTAAAATATGACAAGTCTGGTACAATTGTTTTAATGTCACTTTAGCTTAACAGATGCAGAATGTAGTTCTCCTGTCTTTTTTTTTCTTCCCCTGCTTCTCCCCTCCTCAGTTTTAATTCGATAATAGGAAAATAAGAAGCTGCTGGATCTCCACATTGCACTAAGCCATAGTTTTTAACCATAATTTCTGGGGGGGCAGGAAATCAGATCATCCAACCCAATTGGTCAAAACGAAAGCCCATTATTGCTTAATGTGTTGCATAAACCCTGGCCACAAACATAGAATATTGGACATCCCAAGGCTGCAGTGACTCCTGGAAAGAGCTAATGGTGAACCATATCCATATCACTGCCAAGAAAATTACATGAATATGTTTGTGTAATGCCCAGGAACTGACTCAAGGCAGATGCTAAGGAGTTACACAGTAGCATGGGGAAGAGAACTGGGTTGTTTTTTTCTTGTTTTAGTAGACATTCTCTCCACAATATGCATGGACTGACACTGCATATCCACCCCATTCCACTATTGGCCAGTCATTAGTTAGTTAGCTAACTCTTGAGACCAAAAAGCATTCAAACGATGTTCCAAAGTACCCTGATTGGGGCTGGTTCTGCCATTATGATAAGAAGAGCTATTTCTCTTGTTTGTGATTCTCCCCATTGTTAGTCAGCTGTTAGCCAGAACCCCTTTGAATATACCCTTCCATGGTACTTGAGTAAAGCCAAGAGTAAAGAGAGAGAAAAACAAGATTTGAAGAACCCACAATTCTCTTTCCTTATCGTGTACACTATTTGGTTCTATCACAGAGAAATGGCCACAGAGGCAGACAGAACAAATGTAATGCTAGTACAGTTTTCTGGTGCTTTGGAAAATAGGCTGACACCCCCCCCCCTTTTTTTTGTGGATCAACCTATTTGCCAAAGCATCAGAAGGCAAGACAAGAAGCAATGGATGGAAACTAATCACAGAAAAAAACAATCTAGAACTAAGGAGAAATTTTGAATGAAGAGATATTTATTTATTTATTTATTTATTTATTTATTTGATTTGTCAATCACTTACAAGATAATAGGTATAAGTATAAACACGAGTAAGAATACAGGAAATAGGTACAAATAAATGGGGACAATAGGACAGGGATGGGAGGCACGATGGTGCACTTATGCACCCCCTTCTATTTTAAGAAGTACTGAAAAGTTAATGTTAATCATACTTGGCGGGGATGAAGGGGAGGTTTCTTTTTCTATTTTTCTTTCTTTTTCAGCATTTTTAATATTTAAAAAATATTATTTCCCTATAGCATAGTTCTGTTTGTATAATATCCTTTTTAATAAAATTATTAGAAAAAATAATGTAACCAATAACAACAACAACAATTCAAGGTGTTGGCATTAACATTCAAAGTCCTTCACGGCTTGGGTCTGGGGTATTTGCGGGAGCATCTCCTGCCAATATCGAATACCGATCGCCCTGTGCGCACGCACAGACGGGGACTCCTCAGGGTGCCGTCCGTGAGACAGTGTTGGCTGGCGGTGCCTCGGGGAAGGGCCTACTCTGTTGCAGCTCCTGCCTTGTGGAACCAACTACCCCTGGGGCTCCGTTTGGCTCCTGATCTCTGCTCTTTCTGCCACGATTTGAAAACCTGGCTGTTTAAACAGGCTGGGCTGGACTGACCTCTTGGGGGGGGGTTAAATTAGTTTTAAATTAATTCTAGTTATTGGGCTTGTTTAAGTTTAATTTTTTAAATATTTATTTTGTATTTTAGTTGTGAGCTGCCCCGAGTCCTTTCGGAGAGGGGGTGGCATACAAGTCCAATTATAAATAAATAAATAAATAAATAAATAAATAAATAAATAAATAACACTATCCACAATATCTGCCTATTCCCAGGTCCTTGGGAAGGACTTGATAGAATGCCAAATCAAGTCTAGACATTCGGCTGACTCTGGAACCATAATAATAACCATTATAATGCAGTTGCTTCTTCAGCAAGCAGAGCCCACAAGCTATTGAGTCCTCTCAGCAAGAATCCATTACACACAGTGTTTTGAACATTAAATAGCAGCTGCCAGACAAAGACCATTCTGTCTAGGCTTGTGAGCTTCCTGAACACTATGTATGGATTTATGTATGTATTTAAATGATTTATGGTGCCATGTATCTTATAGTAATGACTCTGAGGCATGCACAAAATTTAAAACCATTGCAACAATTCATACGCAAGATGCCTTGGTTAAACAAGAAGTCCTCAAGTGAAACTACAACTGTAATATCAACAGAGTTTGCTTAACTGCCTGGCCCTGAGATTTTCACAGTATTACAAAAGGTCAGCAAGGTCAAAGCCATCCAGATCTTGGAGGATGCTGTTCTGCAGGGCAGGCACAGACATAGAAAAGCTGCAACTCCGGTGGGCCTTGGTGTGACATAGAAAGCTGGAATAGATGGCCCGTGGCTTGACACTGCGGGACTTTTAATATTCTTAACGTATGATCTCTTTGCAGTCGGTCAGGACCATCTGCTTGGAAAACACTTACGTGCAGAAACAGAATGTCTTGGTTTTTTTGTTTTTGACATGGAGGTGGGTTCCTCTGTTGTGTGACACACTTTCATCCCTACAGCTTTATTTTGGCTAGACATAGTGGACTAAGTCTAATGAGAGCTACTCTAGTTGATGGTAAGAAATAGATGAATATATTTTCCAGACATAATGCTTGCCGGATTTTGTTAGTAACTTGTCCTCCAAGCAATAGATAATGTGTGAGGGTGAAGGTTTGTTCTCTGAGTTTATGGGTTGGTTTCCGAATATTTTGTTACTAGGCTAGGTAACATCTTCAGTGGACTTTAGGGGATATCAGTGTCAGTGTTCTGTTTATAAAGGCTTCAGGTGTGGGCATATAGATAATGTGTTTTTCACAGGTACTGAAATTTGTCTAGCACTATCAATCCCCAGCATGATATTTCTTTTCAGGACTTCCTTAGTAAGAGAGAAAAATGAAACAAAGTTGAGCTCTGTAAAGCAGATTGATCTTACTATGTTAAAAATTAAAGAAATGTTGTTCTTCATAAAAAATTTTATGTGCTAATTTTTCATTGCAAAAATAACTACGTATGTTTCACATACTATATTATTTCAGCACTAGACTCTAAAATGGTGACACTTTAATCTTGCCAAAGAAAGTGTCACAACAACAGCTGCTGAGGCACATTTGAGAGAATTAGCCCATAAGCACAGTTCGTAATGGAATAGGCAACATATGTTAGCAGACGAACCTGCACTCATATTCTAAGGGCTGTAACTAATAATAAATAAATAAATAAGCAAGCAATATTTGCGACAGAAAAACTAATTTCCAAAGTTCTTATAGTTGAAATTCATAAGGCTACTATTGTATTGTTGCTTTTCTTAAAAGTAGATGCCACACTGTTTGTTTGTTTGTTTGTTTATTTTATTTGTCAATCGCTTACAAGATAATAAGTATAAGGATAAACATAGTTATGAATACATGAAATGAATACATATAAGAAAAATAAAAGAAACAATAGGACAGGGACGGTATTTCTTGTTGTATTCAAGAAAGTCACACAGAAGCATGACTACATTTTAAGAAACAACACTAAATGTCTAAGTAATCTAGTTAAGAACGTACTAAATATAGTAAACAATTTCAAAAGCATAACGAAGTATTTGTAAAATCAGAGAATTGGTAGAATCTCCAGCTAGAATGGAGAAAGGTGTTAAGAGGGGGCTGAACTTAGAGCCCTTGCACTGCAGAAAGCAGCCAGGCGTGACCTCCCTCAGAATCCCTAAAGTCTTATATCCTAAGGGAATGCATTAGTCAGGCAAGAGCCTTGTAACCTAGATGACTAAGCTTAAAACTTCTGCTTGAGACTGTTCACAAGTGGTTCTGGTTGCTTGCAGTTGACAGATAATCATCATTAAAAATAGTCATTCTCCTGAACAATGTCGGTATTAGCAGTGACATATCACTTTATGGAAGATGAATAGCATAACATTTAAACAAACAATCAAACAAACAACCAATAAAATATTGAAAGTGACACTTCCCAATCTGAACCAATTCTTCTATAGTCTCCTTCATAGCTTCTGTTCAGGACAGTCCACTGATGTTCCAGAGAAATTCTAGGTAAGATTGAGAGAAGGATAATTGTTTGACCATTAGAAGCATTTGATTCTAAAACAATAGGTGGGCTCATGAAAAATCAACCTCAAGTTTAAGGCAAGTCTGACACATGTGGTGAAATAATTTTAGATACATTTTGTAGTGAGAAATTTTTCCCCAATTATCTTGGAATGGTGAAGTAAAAATGACTCTTGTAATGAAATGATAATGATCTGATCAAAAAGAATTTCAAAGGTTTAGTGATTGCATTACTATGGGTGTTCTAGTTCCTGAGACTGAAATATTGAGATGCTATTTTGATCTGTCTATGGGAATTTACTGCAATTTTAGTTAGTGAAAATATAGTAACTCTTTGGAACGATGGGTTGATCTAATCTGCTGATGCAAATTTAACTGTTCTTGACAGATAACAGATAATCAGAGTTGGAAGGGACCTTGTAGGTCATCTAGTCCAACCCCCCCGCCCAAACGGGAAACCCTACACCATTTCTGACAAATGGCAGTCCAATCTCTTCTTGAAAGTCTCAAGTCTTAACCCTAACCCTAACCCTAACTTCCGAGTGCAAGGTGTTCCATTGGCTGATTGTTCTCACTGTCAGAAAGTTTCTCCTTATTTCCAGGTTAAATCTCCTTGCCCTTTAATTATAATTTTTTATTTCCCTCTAGAGTCCAAGATTCAAAGTTCCATCCTATATTTTTTAAGAATTCACTAGAACTGCATTTCCCCTCATGAAGGATTCTTACAATGAATTTCAAAATCTTATTTTAAATCCATCTGGATTTTAAATAGAAATAGAAATAGCATTTAGACTTATATACTGCTTCATAGTGCTTCACAGCCCTCTCTAAGCCGAGTCAGCATGTTGCCCCCAACAATCTGGGTCCTCATTTTACCGACCTCGGAAGGATGGAAGGCTGAGTCAACCTTATTAAATCCATTACTAACTTTCCAAAATTAATGTTCTAATCATCATTTTGCTGTTTATTCAAAAAAAAAAAGATTTTTAAAGTCCTTAATTGTTAGAAACTGGCCAACCCAGGGAGAAGAGTTAAGCAGGGACTTAGTCTGAAATCCCTACGTGGGCACAAGATGGCAAAGTTTGGCCCCTCTTGAATGCTATTAAACCTTATTTAATTTTACTCAAGTGCAAACCATCCAGTCAGAGAAGATTCCTGTATAAGCATGAACAATAAAACAGCTAATTGACAACTTCTCATGTGGATCTAGTTGTTTGTACCTGACATTAATCTTGTATTTGAAACTTCTTTCACTAAGGATTGAAACAGACTCATCCAGTGCCATGAAAAAAACCATTGTCATTCTGAAGGTTCCTAATAGCTGAAAAGCAGCTAATAAGCAATTTCCAAATATGATTTAACCAAGAAGGATGTGAACCCTGTATCCATAAAGACAATGACCACAATTTAGGCAAATATGGTGTTCCCTTTCTCCCAGAGCTCTAAACCCACCAGAGACTACTGTCTTGTGGTCTCCTCATGAAGAACAATTGTATGAGGCACTTGTGAGTAATCCCAACTCCACCCCTATCTGAAGAGGAATCCTGAAGGGCCAATCCATTCATTGGTCTTCATTCTGCCACATTTCTGGGATCTTCAGTTTGCCATTGCTTCCCTGGAAGGCACCAAATAGGGCCTATTTCTGAACAGATATACTGTATATACAGGATTGCACATTAAACATGAAAAACAGTTCTTGAACTAGTCACATAAATAGATTAAAAGTTGGACAGCTATCACAGAAAAAGTGTAATGGTTAATATAATAACTGCTCACTTTGGGTTCTTAATTAAGCCATTAATTGCTGCAGCTTCTATGTTCTCTGCAAAATCAAGCACATTACCTGTTTTAAAATGGATGCTAAGACTGTCTAGTAATACAAATAATTAATTTAATGTAATAAAAACAATTGGTAATTCATGCTTTATATAAATGAATTAGAAGAGGAAAACTTTGTCTTTAAATATAAATGTCGAACCATCTTAATGTTTCAGTTCCTGCTTATGTACACTTTCTTTCCTACCATCTAGTTACTAGGATACTGTTCTATGACAACCTCTTCATTAAAAATCAAGTGGGAGTTGAGAAAGGTCAGGTAGTCCTTTTCAATAAAGGAACAGGGAATAAGGGACTGGCCTTGCCTGAATGAATCCTTTCCCCAGCCACTGCTTATAGGAAGGCAGGAAGAGAAAATTACTGTAAACATATTCCACAAGTACATCTATAACATTTCCAAAAAGCATATGAACAATCCAGAGTGTGAACACGGAAATATAAAAATGGGGGAGAGAGGAGGGCTCTTGCACTCAGTGATGCTTAGTTTCCAGTTGATGTCAAGATGGAGAAAAATTAACATGTTGCCATAAGTGTGGAACAAGGCTGCAAAGGCAACTGAAGGCAGGAAAGATTATTGTCAGGTCTGCCATCTTCAGCTTGGCACCTTGCTTACATCCTGCCATCAAAGGCTGGGAGGGACAAGGAGACAAAAGGAGGGACAAATGGGCAACCAACCTGCATAATGATGGGAAATTGAAAGGGGGGATGTCAGCTTGATGAAGAGCAGGAGGTGCTTGGAACGAGTTTGTACCAGCACCCAAGGCCATGCACCCTGAAAAAGAATATGGATTATCTTAAACATCTCAGTGTTCTCAAAACATCTAGGCGAACCCTTATTGGCTGAAGATGGACTGATCATGGGAGGAGGGCTGGGATGTGGGGAAGCTTTCTGCATTTTTGAGTGTGGAAATTTAGTTCTAGCCTAACTTTACTGAAACCAACATCTGTTAGTAAGAGAACATTACAACTAAATGGAGTCGAGGGTCTTTCTTTCCTAAGGGATTGGACTGGGGCAGGTCTGACAGCTATTTATTCACCCTTAAAGTCCATGGGTACCATAAAGATATTAGTGCAGACACAGAAGGGCTTTAACTGTCTTATTATATGACTGAGGTGGCAAATTACAGACACTTTTTCAGGAGAAGGTTTCGGCAGGTAGAATGGTGGGAGGGGGGGAGCAGGGATGGTCAGAAATGAAGTCCATGTCTTTGGAGCAGCACACCATTAAACTCCAATGACTTGCATTTTATATTGCTCTAGCTGCCTACTTATAAGCCTTCTTCACACATCTAATTTCTAAGTATCTTTTACTCATTTTGCATTTTTCCAGTGTTTAAACTTTCAGGCTGAGTTCAGGAACAGAGGGAAAATAATGGACAGCAGTGACAATGGCAAGGATACAGTTGGGTTGTGGCACAAGAGCTTAATATAAGTATCTTGTCCAAGGTCAGAATGATATGGCTGCTAATAAGAGTAGTTTCTTTTTTTATTACCTTCATTAGAGGTTATCTTAAATCTGCAAACATCTTCTTGTTCTATTAAAACTCTGTTGATCCCAACAGTTAAAGAGCTGAATATGCAAACTGCATTTTATCTTGCATAATTAACAAGCTAGTCTCAGTTCTGCATAAGTCAGCCTTATGGGGCTTAATAGGAATAAACTTGAACAGAACAAAATCTCTTTAATTGGGACCACTATAGAGAATGCAGCTGTTTTTAAAATATGAAATACAGCTCAAACAAGAAGGCATATTAGGTAGGCAATCTGAGGTCTAAAATGTCTTTTAATGTAGTCTCCAGCCATAATTGGGAACGAATGAGTGAGTTAGAGCTGTGTGTTTTGTACAGTTTCTAATTACTACTACTGGACAAAGGAAGAGTTAAATACCAAATGTTTTCATGTGTTCAAAAATAAAATTTTAGGCAGAAAATCAGAGATAAAACTTCCACCAGCATTAAAAAAACTGGTGTGATCAGATAAGATCTCTTTTTCATAAAATGCAGTCAAGAGTTGATGTTAAGGTTATTCAACCCTGATTCTATGCAATCATGTAATATATGTGATACAATGATTAAGGTGGTGCACTAGGAATAGAAGGATGTGGATTCAAACCCACCACAAGCCATGAAAGGTCACTGGTGATTTTTCATCTAGTCAGCAACATACATGGGGAAGAGTGGGCTAAAATGGTTATTGCAACTATGCAGTAGAAAGTTTAGTGTCACATAAAAAGGTAGGGCTTTGATTGCACAATCATAATTGATATCTCATTTTTTAAAAAATTATACCATCTCCCCATGAAGCTGCTGCTAGAGTCCATTACCATAGCTCAGCTCAGCTAATCTCATAAGGTTGCTGATGTAAGGTTGTTGATTTGTAGGAAAAAGTCCTATGTAAACTGCCTGGAACTCTTAAGGGTATGATTATAACCAGTTTTTTTAAAGGCTCTTGGAGAAGGTAAAATTTTGAATGCCCAATCAATAAGAGAACCAATTAGCTGTTCAGAATTTAAATATAGCTCCAAATGAACAACCAATCACAAGACCCACTGACCATACTGACACACATAAGCTAAGCAGAATAGGACAAGAAAATCCTGCTGATGATGTTACCAAGTCTGGAAACGAAACATTCAGAAACTAAATTGACTCAAGCTTGGAGACCAACCACTACCAAAATCTAAAGCCGAGCTACAAGTATTTTCTACTATTTCAAAGTAAAACCTATTCTGGATTCAGCTAAAGAGTTTAAGAATCATTTGAAAGGGGGGGGAGGGAGAAAAAGGCAGCAATTGTGGGGGGAAAATATTGACATTTAATTAGCAAAACTATAGTTGGTTTTTCAACAATTGCTTTCAACAAGGGGTTTACAGGTGCGGTTATACAACTTCTTCCTGAAATTGTAACAAATCTAACAATGGAATAGTAAGGTAAATTAAAATAGGGATATCTGGAAACATAGCGATTCAGCACTTGTGTTGCTGTCACTTTTCTAGTCTACATGCCTAAGAGATAAAATAGAAACAAATATTGAAGCAGAAAAGTTACACGCCTCTAAATGTAATATTAGGCTAAGGTTTAATATCAATTTTGCAGAAACATTTATAGTATGTCTCTATGGTGGTAAAGGTTTTTTCCCCCTTTTTATATTGGCTTGCCTGCGCAACCATCTTTTAACCTTTCAAGACAGCACTTATTAAAGAGTAACATTTTACAATAATTTGCCTAGGGCAAGGATTATAGCACTAAGTATACTCCAGCTTTGACATATCTCTGCCAATTAATTGGTGACATGTTATATTATCACAGAAGGCATGTTGTGTGTGCTACTTGGCTTTAATAAATGGGCTGCATGTATTGGAAGGGTTTAGACCAGTGGTGGCAAACCTTTTTTGGCTCCTGTGCCGATAATTGCGCGTGCGCTCATGCACTCGCGCTCACATGCCAACACCCAGAAGGCAATGCATGCTGGCCCCACCCACCCACCTGCACGTGCGTGTGCAAACCCCTTGCCGTGTGCTGCACATCTGCGCACGTGGCACGATTCCCCCGCTGTGCGCCATGCATCTCTGCACCTGCGCATGCATTTCCCCTGCCGTGCACAGCACGTCTCTGCGCCTGCGTGTGCAATTCCCCCTCTGCATGCATGCATGTGCAATCCCTCCATGTGCCACACATCTCTCCATATGCATGCGCAACCCCCAGCATGCGCTGCCTGTCTCTGCGCATGTGCATGTGTCTCCTGCACCCCCCAACACATATGCATGCCAGATACCCGACAATCAGCTGTCGGGCGGTGGCGGTGCACGTGCATGCATAGTAGGGCTCTTCTGGGTGAGCTCTCGCGTATCGGGGGAAATGGCTCTGCGTGCCACTTCCGGCATGCATGCCATAGGTTCGCCATCACAGGTTTAGACTCAAACAGCGAATGACAGTGGCTTCTTTTGCTGTTCTGTTCATATAATACTTAGCAACATACCTACCTGAGATGTGGAAAGGTTATGGATTTGAGAAGCAGACCAGCCCAAGATTAAAACAGGTTGTTTGAGGAAAAATATGACCAAGAAAGAGCAAGTGCAGAATTAGTACAAAGAACAAACATTGCCCTACCAAAAGAAAAACATTGTTAAACAAAACTAAATCCTTAATTACTGATTCCACAAGATGGCAGTATGTATTGGCTTGATGGTGATTCATTAGGACAAATACCAACACAGTGTTTCAGCTGAGGAAGTAGGGTATATATTTTGTACATTATAGTCCTAGACTTACAACAGTTCACTTGGTGATCATTCAAAGTTACAACAGTATTGAAAAAAGTGACTTATGACTGTTTTTCACACTTAAGATCGCTGCAGCATCCCCATGATCATGTGATCAAATTCATGTGGTCATGTGATCTCCTTTGATGACCTTCTGACAAGCAAAGTCAATGGGGAAGCCAGATTCACTTTACAACCATCTGACAAACCGAACCATTGCAGCGATTCACATAACAACTGTGGCAAGAAAGGTCTTAAAATGGAGCAAAATTCCCTTAACAAAAATCTCACTTAACAATAGAAATTTGTGGCTCAATTGTGGTCATGAGACAAGGACTACCTGTATGTGGGAAGAAGAAAAAAATCAAGAAACTTTGTCCTGTTTTTATTTTGTGTGTGTGGAGTAAGATTTATCAGAAATGGTGGCCCATCAATTAATAGGAATTAACCATATATAAAAAGTTTTGGTTTTCCCCCAGGTTTAGATAAACTGTATGAGATGCAGTACCACAAATGGATTAAAGATTTTTGATTAATAATAGCATTAATAATAGAAGCCATATGACTTTTAAGTAAGATTGTGCATATTTGTATAGGCATTAGGCCGGAACAAACATATATTAACTTGTATCTTAAAGCAACAAACATACCGGAGAATGAGGCAGGGATGGGATCCGACCAGTATAACTACCGGTTCTGTCGCTCTGCGTCGCGTGCGCATGCGTGTGTGCACAAGTCACGCGAGTGCTATTTATGACCTGCTGAGCTGCCCCGACAGCTGAGCAGCGCTGCGTGCAAGTGCGCAGCAGTTGAAAAAGCACTTTTTTCCTGCTTTTTCAACCGCAGCTGTGTCACGCAAAGCAGCTGCAGTTGAAAATGCAGGAAATAAAGGTCAGGTAAGAGCCCGGGCGGGCGGGCAGGCAGGCCAAAACAGCAGCAGACATAGAACCGGTTCTATGTATGCTCTCTGTTTGCTGCTTTTCATAGCAACCGGTTCTACAGAAGTGGACAGAACTGGTAGGTTCCCACCCCTGAATGAGGGCACTTCTACTGTGGCACCACGAGTTCCACCACAGCAGAGGGTCCATGCATCTGCTTGCTTCAGACAGTTAGCGCTCCCTCCTGCTAGCCAGTGGGACCAAGGCTAGGAATGAAGACAATGGGCACTTTGCCCCCATCTCTCCCTTCCCATTCACTTGCTGCACAAGTTTCCTGAAATAATGGAGGGAAAGGAAAACCAGCTTAGCGCTGAGACAGTGAGTAGTAAAGCCCATCCTCTGAGTTGGTGGAAAGAGAGAGGGAAAATAGCACCGTGGTTGTTAGAGACACTGGGAATCCTCAAAGAGAGAAAGGGGAGACTAGATAGGAATTCCCATCAACGGAAAGCTGCTGGTTTTTCAGTTCTGGAAGGAATATTGCAAAACTATGATCAAAGCATTTCTCTGGGCTGAAAGATGAGATAACTTTCATTCAGCTAAGCCAGGGTTGTCAAACTCAATTTCATTGAGGGCTGCATCAGGGTTGTGTTTGACCTTGGGAGTCTGGATGGGCATGGGCAGAGAGTTCCATTTTCACTGGCAGAGGGCTGCAGGAGGCCATCACAGTTGAAAACGGAGCCCGGGATGGCTGCACTTGGCCCTCCCAAGCTCTATTTTTGCTGGCAGAGGCACTGTGGGCCAATCTTTGCTGTTTCCAGGGTGGCCCCGTGGACCATATCTAAGTACCCTGTGGGCTGGATCCAGTCCACAGGCCTTGAGTTTGACACCCCTGAGCTAAGCCATTGGCATTGCCCTTGCATGTTGAAAGGCTTTAAATCTCACCAAATTCAATGAAATTTAATTCTGAGTAAAATGCCTAAGGATTCTTCCAAAAGGCTGAATTTTATAATGTAAACCTTAATTATCTGGACCTTCATTCAGCAGATTTTATCAAACTGTTTTAGAAAAAAACCAAACTATTTATGAGAAAGGAAAAAGGGGGGAAATATCTATCTTGTATAGTATAGTTATCCATGGTTTATTATAATATCTTGCTATAAAATGATTGGTACTGTACAAAGTGCTATTGTAAAAGATTACAAACTTTCTTTCATACTGACACATGCTACTGCATCCTTTGATAAATGGAAAGTATTGGCCTTTGAAACAGGTTCACCACACATTTCCAAAAACCATTCCTTATCATCTGAAATAATATCTCTTTTCCAATTTTAGCCTTCCCTGCTCAATACAATGTAATTCCTGATAAAGACAGATACCAAACATCACTTCAACATCTTTATCATTTAAATCCCATAAATCCTCTTATATACTTATATAATTTAAATTCATCATATGGGTCAAAGAACCCTTTATACTTCTAGCATAGAAAATCGATGCCTGTCCTTACAAATAAATTATTTGGGGAATCTAATACACCCTAAATACATTTTAATGAATTAACTTTAATGTCAGATCTGTAGAAACCATTTTAACATCTGGAAGCTGATTATCAGATTTCTAACAGCATTATGTGCCATTGTGTCTCCAGTAAAAGCCACTTAAAGTTCATTCATTGCTGTTCTTCTCCAGTAATTCACAAAGATCAGTGACATCAATTTTCTCTTGGGCATATTCCAGCATATGCCATATGTAATCATTATTTGGCTCTCACTCTAAGTGTCTAGCTTTGTTCTATGGCATTTCCACTCAATAACATGGATATGCACATTCCAACATACAAACATATCCATCATACCCTTCCTTTTTGGAATAAGCAGCATTGCATACGCAGAAGTGTAGTAAGAAATAATAAACCACAGAAAATAAGGCATGAGATACAGTTGGGGCTAGCTGATTCTCAGAGCACTTTAAAGGTCATGATACTGAAATGCACTCAGAAGCCAACCAACAACCAATCAAGCACTTGTTTGGCCACATACGTCAGCTACTTCATACTACTTCAGCTTCAACCGCAGTAATACAAGAGCACATAACAGATGCAAACTCAATGTAGACCACTCCAAACTTGATTGCAGAAAGTACGACTTCAGCAACAGAGTGGTCAATGCCTGGAATGCACTACCTGACTCTGTTGTTACATCCTCTAACCCGCACACCTTTAACCTCAAACTAACCACTATTGACCTCACCCCATTCCTAAGAGGTCTGTAAGGGGCGTGCATAAGTGCCTACCGTCCCTGTCCTATTGTCCCCATTTATTTGTACTTATTTCCTGTATTCTTACTCATTTATACTTATACCTATTATCTTGTAAGCAATTGACAAATCAAATAAACAAACAAACAAACATATGGCAAAACAAGATGCTACATCAAGACTACCTATTGCTTTAAGGCCAGACCCTTTGTGCAGCACATTGAAATAGTCCAAGCAAAAGGACTGTGAGGAGAATCTCTGCTCTAACAGGGCAGCAATTGGCCCCAAGATGGAACTGTGCAAAACCTTTCCAGCCACAGCTGCCCCCACATGTAAATCAGAGAGAATCTCCTAATTATAAGCAAGTTACACTTAGACTTAGAATAACTTTATTGTCACTTTGAATGTACACTAATCGACATACATTAAAATGAAATTGCATTGCATACAGCTCTCAAAGGGTCTCCACCACATTCATAATCCCATTCAGCACTAAAGAAGGAATCTCCCTGGAATTGGAATAATTCTAAATCCAAAGCTTCTTCACCTTGCTGAGATTAAACTTAAACCTGTTCTTCCCCTTTCAAATCTTACTAGACTCCAAGCTCCAGGATAACGTCTTGATGACAACACTTATTTAGAGTAGGATCAAGAGGTAACATCTCTTTTGCATACTGACAATACCCAATCCACGTTAATCAATTACCTCATCCATTGGTTTCATGTAGACCTTAACAATGAGTAGAGAGAGAATTGAGTCCTGTGGCATCTCACAGTGAAGGAACCAAACAGGCTTAACAGCCTTTTCATTTCCTGGCTCGTGCAATTGGCAGGCAAAATGCAGCTGTGTTGCAAGCAATTGGGGTTGAGGCTTGTAGAGGTGCTGAGGAAGGGACCCACATTTTGGAAGAGATTTGGTAAAAAAAAATGAAGCAAGGTGATGCACAAGGACACTGGTCATATTGCGTTTGGAGCAGTGTGTTTAAAGCAAGGTTGGTGAAGGTGATAGGAAAGTATTGCTGGGGAAAGAAGCAGGCAAAAAAGAGGCATGAGGCGACTATAGGCATAAGCAGAACAGGAGAAGAAACAGAAGTGGGGTTGAAAAGCAGGACAAAAAGCATGTGTGGAACTTATTGGAGCCCAAAGAAATGGCATAAGCTAAGAAATGCCATAGGAAATGGCATCAATCAGTACCAGAAGCTTGGTGAGAAGATTGAAATCACAGTACAAGTCAGGAGCAAGAAAATGTCAAGAACAAAACCAAATGCTGAAGTATAGGACTCTTGGGCCATGTGTATGTACATCTTCCCTGCTTCCTAGCACCCATGTTTGGCCAAGGGGGTATTGGAAAGTGACAGTATTGGTGGAGTAAAGGTCTGCTATTGCAGAATTTGCAGGTGCTGTGCCCAGTGGGACATGATCTGCCTACATCTAGGAGTACTAGCTCTGAGGCCATGAGAGTTCTGCTATGACTCATCAATCAGAACTTTTCCTTTTAGGAAGGATAGGGAATACCACAAAAGAATGCCACCCCACTCCAAACATGGTATCATCTTTGATAATATTCAAGGCTACTGAAAGATCAACATCCAAAGGTCATCCAAATCACAATCAGATCTAGATGATCTGTTTCCTCTGAGTCTTTCTGAAACTGCATTCCCACAACCAATCGCTCACTTTTGTAATGAAATCATATGATTCCAGTATCCATTCATTCTTGATCCTCCGCCTTCTTATATTTCCCATTCCCACTGCAATTAGTTTAGTTACATGTTGTTTTAATATACTGAACTGTCATATCTTTTTTAAAAATGGGACAAAGCAGGAAATTATGCAAAGCCATTTGCATGCTTTTAACACATTTTCATTTATTTTGACAGATCACATATTACCTATCTGTCTACCAACATTTGAGATTTTAAAAAGTTCTCCATCTATTTCTCATTTCTAATAAGTATTCTATCCATGTACTATTCATCTACTTGCTCTTGTCTTTCACCATTTATGTATAACTTGCAATAGTACTTTCCATTTTTCCTGTCAAGCACCAGTACTTTGGTTTCAATGCATTAATTTTCAAATCCCCAATGTTTTAGCCAAAAACATGACGTCATCTGGATACAAGCCTGCATATATATGAACATTGCCCAGCAGTCCGCCTGTAACACTTGTAAACAAGTTACACAGCTGCTTCCTCAGCAAATCATATCCATATTTTAAAGTGTCTTCAATTATACCATCTACACCTGCAGGCTTACCATTTTTCAATATTTTTGTATTATTTATGACTCTCTTTTCATCAATATAGATGGGATCAGAATGAGAATGACTTAGTTACTATGCCCCATAGCAGCCCTGTTTTAGATTGGTCTCGTGGTCAAAGAGAGGCAGGACAGCGTGGTAGTGATTAGCATCTTTTACTAGAAGAAATCCAGGAACTGCCGCTTACACGCGGCAGGTGCCGGCTTTTATGGCCGGCGCTGTCCAAAGTTTCAGCCACTGACGGGACTTCATTTATCCAGCTGGTGGCTGAGCCAATGAGTGGAGTCTTCCAGCCGACTCCACTCCTTGGCCATATATGGGCATATAGAACAAGCCCTATTTGCTACATCAGTCAGGAGAGTCTTTACGTTACTCATCGTGTGCAAATAGAAATGTTTTCCATACATGCCCAAATAAGAACACTTTGGATCCAAGCTTTTGACTCTCATTTAGATGGGATTGCCAGATGTTTAAAGTCACTGCTTTCTTTGTTAAGACTTCGATTATATCCTGTGTTTCCTCCAAGAGCTCTAGACTTTAGTTATAGATTTTGAAGTTCACTTCCGCAACTAAACCTTATGAAAATCCAAATCCAATTAAGCTCACCTCTAACTCTTTTGAGATTGGTATAAATGAAGATATTTAAGTACCTAAATGGATCATAACCCAAGTAAATTGCTATTTTCTCCATAAAGGGAATTCCTCTTAGATAAGAACAAAAGAACATACTGCATTTCAAATACAAGATGATCAGACTGGATGGGGAAAATCAATGTCAGCTGTAATAGTAGCTGCGGTTCACCTTCTGTCATTCATCTATTTGTGCTGGACAAGATAAAGGCTAAGTAATTCCTCTTTCATTCACACTCATGTAACCTCCATTGACTTCTTTAAAGTTCATTGGTGCTACTGTAATTCTGGAGAAATACTAAGAAGTGTGGCTGTGGTCAAACTTGGGCACAGTTAGTATCAATGTCTACATCTCTTATAGATTTCTGGCAACTGTATTACATTTCTCCTGCAATTTTGAGACAGTATGCCTAGCTTTGTCTTCTATGAAATCTGAGCTGAATTCAAAATCTATATGAATGACACAATCTCAGTGGCTATTTCTCCTACAGAAAAGATACTGCAGGAAAATGACTCCAAAATTAATATTTAAGAAATCTCATGCCATTTCCAAATTTCTTAAGTCAATGTAGGTGAATAAAGTTTCAAAAGATCATGAGATTTGGTGTTATGAAAATTGGAGCATTTTGAAAGAAAAGTCATTGGCACAAGGGCACCCATCCCATGAAAAATATATTAGCCTCTTTCTTGGCTTGAATCTCAACTGATATTTGTGTCCATACTAGAGAAGCTATACTGGATCATTACCCGTGCCCCTATTATGCAAATTTATTAACTTCTGATCTCAGACATCTCAATTGAAGCTTTTCTATGGTTCCACATACTTGTGGGAACAATATTCAGTGGTGATGTCTTAACTTTAGAAAATCTTTTCTAAAATTCTAAGACCAATATCACTATCATTCTGATTCTGGGCTAAAACTTATTCTCTCAGTTATCATAACATTTTAAAGTTGATTTATGTTTTGCCTGTTTTGCAGGGCTTTTCCCTTTTGATTATTTTTCTTTATGATGCTACAGTTATATCTGGTTTCTTATATGCCACCCTTTTACCTCTGAAGATGAATAATGGAACAATATTAATAGTGATGATAAATGATAATACAGCTAAAGGAAATGTAAATTGCTTCCACCTATTTCTCAGATAATTTCTGCTTTTCTCTCAGACTGCAAAGTCCACAATATGAATGGGTAATGGCATAAACTTCAGTGTGTGAAGATGTCCAAAACACTGCACTCTTTCTCCTTAAATCTGACTGCAGCTTTAATTAAAAATAAAATATAATATGCATATTGAATTAAGTCCTGGCAGATGTTAAACCTCTGCGTTCTTATTCTCATTATTTACTGAATGTTTTTCATGTCTCAGAACACAGTGACCTCATCCTCAAACTTGTGTCATGTAGTCTCTTAATATCTTTAATCATCTATTTGCATATTTTCTTGTTCACAAGGGAGTACATTTCCTTACTATTTTGTTGCTATTATAGATGCAACCATAATTAATTAAATGATATGCAATGTGCTTTGACAGCGACATGAATCAGTTTTCTATTCATATGAGTAAATATATATCTTTAACTACTGTAGTTATATGCACTGAATGATGTGACATTTAAAATTGAGAATTAATCAAGCCTATAAAAACAGAGGTTTTGGATCTTGGAACTGCTAAAAATATGTAGCTCCCTGTAGCACACTTAAGGCCGTTAAGTGGAAAAGTTGCAGTACTTTCTCTTTTGGCCAAGGATGTTTATTTCAATCCTGTCAGGAAGGATAAACACAGATCGAGACTTTATTAGAATAGCTTCCTTATCATTGGCCCATATCCAGTTTAATAATTAGTAGCTTTTTTATACCCTGCATACTTCTCAGAGATGTGATCTGCTCTTAGAGTTTATTACAGGATATTACTAATCAGCATCAAAGTATGGCTAAACCAATGTATAATTCCTTGATCCTGTAAAAATTGCATGGACACAATGTTAAAATTATCACCTCTGATTCTTGTAATCAATAACTCTTCTGTATAGTGATATAAATCTACAGAAGAGACAGGTAATAAAGATCTTATGGGAGGAAGATAACTACTATTGAATATTACTGATTTTCAAACAGGGTCGTATCACCTAAAGGAAGGAGATCAGTTTTGAGAAAATATGGAGTCCCTGAAGAACTAATGAGAATAGTTACAAAAAAGTTGAGTGCTACCCAGAAAGATACAGTGGTTTCAGATAAAAACTGAAGTGAGATCATTATATTTTCTATTCCACACTATTCAATTTAAACAGTGTATGATATCAATAGAGAGACAAAAAAGGTTGACACTAGTAGAGATTAAATGAGGACTTCTACTTGATATTCAGTAAGCCCTATATTCCCCCAGGAAGTTACGTGCCTAATTAAAAAGTTACACAAGAAGTCTTGTCCTTTAAGGAATTTTCACACTTAATTTGTCCTTCTTTGTCTGGGTTTTAGAAATTAATATACATGTATCCTGCAGAAACCTACATTTTGTGATTCTATTTCAAGTTCTCCCACCTTTTCAGAAATTGGAGTGAAATTTATGATGAGACACAGTTGTGCCTTTATGAGGTTGGCTTATCAAAAGTGTGGCCAAGCAAGTGGGAGGAAGGAGTTGCGTATTCAAGTAGCTGTGTGAACATGTATATAAGCAAATGGCAAGTGAGAATTCACATGGGATGAGCGACAAGTAAGTTGGAAACAGAGTACATGAGTGAGGGTAAGAGAAGCAAAATGAGGGAATAGACTGGGGAGAAGAACAGACAAAATATACTGGTTTCATATCACTGTTAATGTTAATCCATGAATTGGTCATTTGAACCCAAAAAATGAATGCACCTGCAACCACTGCACCTTGTTGAGTTTTCTTTTTAATGTACCCAACTATCAGCAGGATTTAATTCCTCTTTAAATGCAAGCCTTTTGTCTTGAGCTATTTTTTTATTGCTTCTCCTTGTCTCTAATTGTAGGCAAGCCAATATCAATTCATTTTTAAAGCCATATGTTATAATAAGGAGGAAACTGACATACAGTGTAACAAGTCAATAAAATCTTAAAATACAAAATCTCGATTAGAAAGCCAATTATTGACAAGTTGTCACAGTTGCAGGGTTCTTAAAAAGCAAATTACTCACAGCTTCACAAAGTATTTGCTCATTTTTCCTGTTTATATATAATATACGTGCTTTGATTCTTTAATAAAAATTCTCTTCTTGTTGCCACCATATTGCAGGGTCTGCAGTTTAGTGTCTCGCCCACCATTTTGTACGGTCTGCAACACCTCACATGTCTGTATCTCAAACATTCTGTTAGGTCTGATGCATAATGATGCAACGTTGACATCTTGGCTGATTTGTCACAGAATCTGACGCCTACCCTCCTCTTTTTTCATTCGGGCTTCTGACCAGAAATGGTGAAGCTTTTAATAAAAATTCTATCTGGCCTATTTTTTTTCTTGGCCATTTGCTCCCATCCTGTCCTACATGTTTTCCCTTGCTCACTCCATAAATAAGATTTCACTAATTTCAGCCCTTCTAACTGCATTTAAACTTTTTAAAAATATATATTTTCAAAAAGCAATAGCTTTCTCTGCATTAGGAACTTCTAATGTAAGGAAAGGTTATTTTGGAAAGCAACACAAGTAGAGTACCAAGTAAAAATTGTACCCTCTTCATCATACCATCAACCTTTATGGGGGCTGTGGTGGCTCACGTGAAAAGATGCTGGGCTTGCGCACTGAGGTCAGCAGCTCGGCGGTTCAATTCCCATAAGTGAATCATGGAGGGACAAGAAAGGAGCCCCTACCGGCATTCAGGTGTCCCGTGTGTAAAGATAACACTGCCTGAAAAAATTCCTTTCACAGAGGCAGGCAGCCACCCCGGTGATCCCTGGTTAACACATACCATATGCTAAATAAATAAAAATACCATCAACCCAATCCCCCCCAAGATAACATTGATTCAAAGGAGATACATCCAATTTGAAAATTTCTAAGTTTTCTAGGTTCCTCATTTTATAATGGGAAATGGCATTTTCCTGTTAAGCTATTTTAAGGCCTACATAACATTTTTCATGTATCCCCCCCCCAAATGGCAGAAATGTGATATTAAACAATTACAACACAGACATGTGAGACTATGTATAGAAGGAGCTCTTGGTCTTAAAAAATGAAGTTAAGACCATGGGTTTCTAGAGTAAAGGAAGAAAAGTGGTAGGAACCACTTCAAGTAGTAAATGGAGAAACAAAGAAAAGATTTGCCATGGAGAGAAGGCAAAAGTTTGCAGACTGAAGAATAAGGGGATAAACCAAGGACCAGAAGGTAAAGTTAGGTTCTAAAGAATGATTCAAAGTAAGAAGAGAAATGGAATCAGGACACTGGATAAAGTCATTTAAGAGAGTTTAGTTGTCTGTAGATAGTGCAAAGGGCAGAATATGATCCCATTTTCCATTCATTGGGCCAATCTATACAATGTTTTACCACCTAATGCGTTGTCATCCCTATTATGATACAGAGTTCAGGCGATTTCTGAAAGGGGGTAGAAAACTTGTTGGGTCCCTAGCATTTCCCATGGCAATAAGAATCCAATAGAAACAAAAACAAATGAAGTTTTAAAACGTTACTTTTTGTCACGTGGCAACTGCCTCCTTAAAGAATTGCTTCTTTTTATTTATTTATTAAATTTATATGATCATTCATTTTGAGTATATGACCCTGGACAGATAAATATAAACAGAATAAAATAATAAACAAAAAATTGGCCCTATCCTTTCAACATTAAAATTTCCTTCTGCAAACATAGCTGGATGTCAAATATACCATATTCCTGCTTAACCAAAATGTATGGTGATCATGCTGGAAATTTAAAAAAAACCATTAGTTCTATAATACTGTTTTGCAGTGGAGGAACCAAGATAATCTACTCTTTGCATGGTGCAGTTATGCAATTTTTTGGATCTGTTTTTTATGTGCACCATACTTGTATATTAATTAATGAAAAGAAGAACTAGGGGTGACATGACAGCAGTGTTCCAATATCTAAGGAGTTGCCATAAAGAAGAGGGAGTCAAGCTATTCTCCAAAGCACCTGAGGGCAGGACAAGAAGCAATGAATGGAAACTAATCAAGGAGAGAAGCAACCTAGAACTAAGGAGAAATCTCTTGACAGTTAGAAGAATTAACCAGTGGAACAACTTGCCTCCAGAAGTTGTGAACATTCCAATACTGTAAGTTTTTAAGACGAGATTGGACAACCATTTGTCTGAAATGGTATAGGGTTTCCTGCCTGAGCAGGGGGTTGGACTAGAAGACCTCCAAGGTCCCTTCCAACACTGATATTCTCCAAAGGTTATTCTGGTATCTGAAAATGCCATAATCAGAGTATCTATTAAGGTCGCTAAATATTCTTCATTAACCACTAATCTTTTTACTTTAGCTTTCCACCCGTTGATGAATGATCGGTAATTTTGCAAATTCCATAGAGGTTTCTAAAATCAAAGAAGTGATTACAGAAATCTTTTCCCCCCCAAGAGGTTCACAGATAGAAATGGAGAAACTCAAACATAGTATGATTTTGTGTGCCAATGGGAATACATTTATTTTCTGTAACAACGTTACAGTAACAACGTTACTCTAGAATAGGTCAAAATCAAACTGATATTAATCGAGTGAGACATGGTGATTAGTTACTTTGAGAACATGCTGAGCAACATTGATCTCTGGAGGGCTTGGGATAGGGGATACTCCTCTATCCTGGTCCTATTAGATCTCTCGGCGGCTTTCGATACCATCGACCATGGTATCCTATTGCAGCGTCTTCAGGGGTTGGGAGTGGGAGGCACTGTCTTACGGTGGTTCTCCTCCTACCTCTCGGGACGCACGCAGTCAGTGCTGGCAGGGGGGCAGAGATCAGCCCCTAGGCCCCTCGCTTGTGGGGTGCCTCAGGGGTCGGTTCTTTCTCTCCTCCTGTTCAACATCTACACGAAGCCGCTGGGTGAGATCATCTGCAGTTTCAGGGTGAGGTATCATCAATATGCTGATGATACCCAGCTATTCATCTCCACCCCGGACCATCTCAGTGATGCCCTCCCCATGATGTCCCGGTGCCTGGAGGCGGTGCGGATCTGGATGGGGAGGAACAGGCTCCAGCTCAACCCAGACAAGACTGAGTGCTGTGCGTACCGGCATCTCAGGTCCAAGAAATTCCATCTTTGGTCATGGGGGGAGAGGTGTTGCCCCCTGTGGACAGGGTGCACAACTTGGGTGTCAGGGCCTTGGTGGTGCAGGCTGTTAATAGCCTAGCACTTAGCTCCAGCTGCCTGTAATTATTGCAGGCTCAATCCCACCAGGCTCAAGGTTGACTCAGCCTCCTCTCGGGTAGGTAAAGTGAGGACCCAAGATTGTTGGGGCAATAAGCTGACTGTAAAAATGCCTTAGTAATAAGCAGGCATATACAATGGAATGAAGGCTGTTGCTGAGCGCATTGGGTTGTATCCCAAAAACTGTAAGCTGCCCTGAGTCTCCGGAGAAGGGCGGGATATAAATATGAATAAAAAAAAATAAAAAAAATCCTGGATGCATGGCTCAATATGGAGGAGCAGGTGGGAGCTGTCACCAGGGGGGCATTTGCCCAGGTTCGCCTGGTGTGCCAGTTGCACCCCTACTTGGATCAAGATTCCCTACGCACGGTCACCCATGCACTCGTTGCTTCCCGTCTTGACTACTACAATGCTCTCTATTTGGGGCTGCCCTTGCAGACTATACAGAGGCTTCAGCTAGTGCAAAATGCGGCCGCGCGGGTGGTGATGGGAGCGTCCCCATTCTCCCATGTGACACCCAACCTGCACCGTCTGCACTGGTTGTCAGTTGCCCTCTGTGTAAGATTCAAGGTGCTGGTATTAACCTATAAAGCCTTTCATGGCTTGGGTCCAAGGTACCTGCAGGAGCCTCCTACCAGCATCGAGGTCCAATCGGCTAGTACGCTCCCACAGGCAGGCCCTCCTGGGGGTGCCATCGGCCAGACAATGTAGGTTGGTGGTTCCCCGGGGAAGGGCCTTCTCTGTGGGGCGCCCACCCTGTGGAACCAGCTGCCCCTGGGGCTGCAGCTGGCTCCTGACCTTCGTTCCTTCCACCGCAATCTAAAGACCTGGCTGTTTTTACAGGCTGGCCTGGATTGAGCTGGATTGGGGGTTTTAATGGGGTATTTTAACATATATTTGGATTAGATTAATATTTTTATCTATTTTGTATGTATATCCTTCTGTGAGCCGCCCCGAGTCCCCCCCGGAGATGGGGTGGCATATAAATCCAAATAAACAAACAAACAAACAAGCAAACAAACAAACAAACATTGGTTCCCTTCAGGCACAATTTCTAGAAGGCTCTTTTCTTGACATCAACTTAGTGCGCTGGTCTTGAGTCTTGTTTGCTAGTGATCTCTTAAATGCTTCTACAAATTGAGACACAAATTGTTGCAGACAACTGTGAACCAGATGAAAAGTTAAATTTGATTTTTACAGTTTGTAATTGGCAAACTTAGTGTGCAATGCTATACAATTTCATTCATTAAAAAAAAAGTCTCCAGACAAAACTTGCTCCCAGAGAATGGTGCATAGGATGACTGTCCAAAAGATGTATAGAAGAAACAAGTAACTATCTATGAGGGATTTTCCTGTACTTGATTCTTACGGTTAAAATTATTGTGAATGAATGTGCCCCTAAAAGAAGAATCTGATGGCATGATGATTTAGTAATTTATAAGCACCAAATTCATTTCAGGCAGACAGTTCAACTCAAGATTCAATGTAATTTTCGGCTTTGGAACTGTCATTTCTTAGTGATCATTTCATTTTTTAAAAGCATTATTATTATGGTTAGTCACACAATCATTCAAATGTTTAGACTTGGTTTGGCATTTTAATCCACCTATCCAGCTTCAGATCGTCCATGTAAAGGAGGTGGGATAGCTTGGCAGATGGTTTTGATATTTGATAGCCATAATCTGACTTGTTTAATATTTTTGACAGAGGAATTGGTGCAATATCAAACAATGATGGTGATAGTTAGTCTCCTTGAAAGATTCCTCTCTTGATAGTAACCTCTCTCAGTCTGTTGCCATTGGCAAGCAGCTGTGTCTTCCTTTGTGGCATTGATCTTTGCATAAAGTTTTAGATGTTTCTACTGAGTCCTGTTATTTCTAGGCAGTTGATCATCCAATCATGTGACAGAAAGTCAAATGCCTTCTTATAGTGAAATTTGATTATATGCAGACCATATTATGCTTTGTGGAATGATGAAGCTAAACAAATTTCAAGTTAACATATTGGGAAATTTTATGTAAAACAACAATTTGCATCTGGGGTTTCAATCTGAAAAAAGATATGTGTATTCTTCTACATTTTGGAAGAAACTGTTATGAAAATAATATATAAAACCAAGAAGTATCTTTAATTTTAAAAAACCTGCAAAATTTCAAAAGAAAACTCTGTTGTTGTTTTTTAATCACAGTATTCAACTGATGGGGTGATTAATACATATACAGGAAATTATGTGAAAATAGTAGACTTATCTCTCAACATCAAACTTTAAACATTTCAGAAGAATAGATAGAGAGCAGTCATGAATGAAGAAATAAATGATGCACATGTGTTTCTGTTGTCTGTTCAATTGAAAAAAACCTGATAGGTACAGATGTTGACATTGGCCAAAGCAGGCAGACGTATTCATAAAATTTTACGTGCAAGCAATCAAAGTTATACTTCTCTAGAATCCATAGATTCCAGCAATTTCTTTGAATATTCCAATTAGAAAAATATTGGGGCTCTAGAACAGCCCTGAAATTAATAAATAAAAAATGAATGAATGAATTAATTAAAATTAAAATTAATTAATTAATTTTTAAGGCTATCTTTCCCACATAGTGATTCCAGACACCTCACAGCAACTGATAAAAACAACAACATAAGGACATTTATCACCGCCATCAAATTTACTGCCAAACACAACATACAAGTCAGAGGAGTTTCCCCAATATGCTGGGGTCAGATATGCTGGGGTCACAGCTGTCAAAATTCCCCAAAATATTCCAGGATCATAGTGGCTGAGCAATTTTTGGTTTTGCAGTACTGCACCTCTGGAGGCCTACCTGTACTGTAGAACCAGGGGTGGGATTCAATTTTTTTAACAACCGGTTCTGTGGGCAAGGCTTAGGTGGTGGACATGGCTTGGTGGTCATGTTATTGGCTGGGCGTGGCCAACTCAATATCACTCACATCGAGGCACCATCTCCTCGCCTGGCATCTCATGACTGTGGGGATGCTGCAACAGTCATAAGTGTGAAAAACTGTCATAAGTCACTTTTTTCAGTGCCATTGTAACTTTGAATGGTCACTCCACACAAGCAAAATACCAGCAAAGGATGGGAAAAAACTCCAGAGAAGTTCCAGAGACAGGAAGTCTAGTCCTGCCAAGAATGTTAACGGAAAGGCAGTTTCTTTAAGCAATACCAGAATGTTTCCTTCCTGCTTTCCTTACAGGATTAGTCCAGTAATTTCTTCTAACAACCGGTTCTCTGAAATGCTTAGAATGTTAACAACCGGTTCTAGTGAATAGGTGTGAACTGG
The DNA here is from genome assembly GCA_009733165.1 of Naja naja. Lineage (NCBI taxonomy): Eukaryota > Metazoa > Chordata > Lepidosauria > Squamata > Elapidae > Naja > Naja naja. The sequence goes on from CM019148.1 coordinate 317,197,630, forward strand.
TAGAATCCCACCCTTGTGTAGAACCACAATTACAACAGGGTAATTGGTTGTTATTTGCCACTGCCCTACTACCCCCTTACAATACTTGTGCATGGGGAGTCCTGGGGAAGACTATTTCAGTGAATGTCACAACACTGATATTTTGTTAGTATGAAAATGTGTTGAACTAGATTTTTAAATAATACTATGGTTAGAGATCAATGTTTTTATTATAAAAACATATATTGATATGCAGGTTCATAGCATCCCAGATATGACAATGAACTATTATTCCAAATTTGGAACATGGCAGATTTAATTAAAGAAATTAGTCTGGAAATTCAGCATATCTGAGCTAGCCAAAAAGTCAGGATATGCTTATTTTCTCTGCAAGTAACTCTTGTTTTATAATCACCAGGGCGGCAGGGAAGCCATTCAAAATAGTATTAAAATTATTTGTGACTGCAAATCGTTGGGGACTTTACCAGTTTAAATCGATGGATAGGTTATAATTAATTATGTAACAATAATAGCAGCTAGTTACAGTTAGCTTGTGATTGTCATAATCAAAACACATTCAATTATGAAATAATCAAACTATAGCAAATTACATTTGTGCACGGTTACTGATGCCATTAGCATTGTCAGACTACAGTTATGCTTCTCAAAATCCTGTGCCTTGGATTGGTAATATTAAAATTGTCTCTGGGTAATTGGATTTCACCTTTAAATACTTCACTACATTTTGTGTGCGAACATTTTCCCCTGCTTGATTTCTTTGCAATTAACTTACTGGTTAATACTTTTGATCAGGCAATGGAGTAGTGAATTTGCAGACAGGAACTGATCGATTCTTGGCTCAACCACAATTTTTCAAAATAAATCAAACATTTCTATTTATTCTAGAACTGTCATTATCAAGCTACTTTGATCAGGCAACAATTATGTCAGTTATACTATGCGAGAATCTTTTAAATAGCAATTGTCTATTTTTATCAATGCAAATCGTCTTTATTGGTTTAGTAAATTTGACCATTCCTTTACATATATGTTGGGTTGCTTTGATTACCTCAATTTTGAGCCAAAAGGTATTTTGAATGTAATGGGCTTAATACCACCACCACCCCACCCCAAGATCTATCTCAAGTCCCACTTTTTTAAAAGATCAACTGCAGGGCAAATTCCAGGCTTGGTAAAGAGGATAATTTAGGATTGCAGCAAAGTTTCACCAGGTTTGCCTGATCCCCCTCCTTCCAATGGATGACTGTGTAAAGAGCTGGAAAAGATTTCAACAGACTGTTTTTGCAGGATTGTTTGAAGTGAAGAAGAAAAATGCTATTTTGTCGATGAGGTGGATTGATTTCCCCTCGCAGCTCTATAGCATTCTTCTAGTCATTCAGCTCTAATTTTAACTGCTTATATTTAAGATTGTTCAGATTATGCTAACAAATTCTATTGAGAACTGGAGCAGGCCAAATTCTCTAGCATTATTACTAGTCTCACTTTATAATGATGTATCATGCTTTGAAAAATGGAAAGAAGTTGAAGAACCTCAGCAGCCCAGAGGAACTGAAGGAACCTAAGAACTGTCCAAAATCTCAGCATAGACATCTCTAAGGAAATGTTCAAAGTGGTTCCTTCATAGACAATCTCAGGCCTTAATCCTTATAAGATAGACATCTCTAAGGAAATGTTCTGGTTCCTTCATAGTGACACTTTCTCAGTAGGAGAGTTGGATGTTGGATCTTGGTCATGACCTGTTCTCATCTTCTTCATCTCAACTCAAGGTAAAGTCAGGTTTGACTTAGGGAAGACCACTATTCACAACTGTGAGAGGCTATCATGCAAAAAAAAATCTCTCCAGATTAAGTTACTGGCATTTCCAGGCAAGGCAGAAATTGTTTCCTATTTGAAATCCAGGAGTTATACCACCAATCTGGAAATGCTGAACTGGTTGGGCCAAGGGTTTGACTTAATATCAGACAGCTTCCTATGTTCTATTTTCATACTTGTATAAAAGAAGTTGATGTGTGCAAAGCCATTCCTCTGTACCTAACAGCTTTGATAGCTGGAAGCTTTGTTGCTGAATTTTATTTGTTGCTTTGCATCTATTAGAAAAAGCAGATTCTGTGTTAGAAGAACTCTGATGTGTGAGCTTCTTCGTGTGGGGATTATTGGTGGTGGAAAGGGCACTGAGCTTCATGACCTTGCAGTTCTCTACTTCTGTAGTTCTAAATGCATCCAAGCATGACAACCTTTCCTCTGTGCTCTGCTTGGGACATTGACATTTGAAAACCTCAGCCAGAAAGAAGCATTAGTTCATAATTAGAAGCTGGAAGAGCTAAAGCAATGAAATCAGTTTAGGAGGATGCTATGTGTTAAGTTTGCATGAAGAGTCAGACGCGGAGTGCTTCAAGCTCTTTGTTTATTAGTGACTACAGCTCAGAACAGACCCGTTTTGGCTGGGCTGCGGCTGCTACTTATAGCCAGCAGCTGCAGTTGCCAGCCAATCAGAGTGCAGGGTTTTCCCATACTTTTTAAACCAATCATAACTAACATTTTACAAGAACAGTTCAAACTAAACCAATGACATTCAAACCTACATACATAACACTATGCATTTTAACAGGATCTGTTTATCATCTTTAGAAACTGGAAAGAGATGTTTAGATGTAATCTTATTATTGTGCTTTTTCTCATCATGATTTCTGAAAAAGCAGTCACAATAAAGCTTTTTTTCTGCCATTGCTTTATTATTACTATAATTATCCTTGTAGTTACCACTATTATTCTTACTAAAAACAGATTCAAGACAGAAAAGAGTCACTATGTTCACTCACTTTGGGGTAACTTTTATCAAATAGAGACAAAAGTATAAGCAAAGGTTTAAAAAATAAAATGGAAATAATGCTAAATACTTTTTCCCTGGGCAGACATATTTTCCGTCATTGCTCTATGCAGTCATCCAGAAGCTGATTTCAAGTAACTTAGGGTACCCATATACCACTTGTCAGCAACTTCAAAAGACACACAATCCTGGAAAAATGCATTTGATTTAAGGAAGAGCCAGTAAGTATATGTTCATATGACTCCAAATTACATTTTTCCTTTTGAATCCAAATCATTTGAATCTAGATCACTAGTAAGAGCTCCTTATCTACTTACCAACACTTGTCTATTTTCTGACCAAACCAATAAACACGAGAATGGTGGATGGTGAAGAACAAACATAATTCTCAGTATTGGCTCTTCTGTTCTCTATAGAACCAGGATTTTACAGGTTTCCATCTTACCACTTTCTAGAATATTTTGAAGGATTTTTCCTCTTTAGACACATAATGATTATGTTGGACCACAGGTTCCCTTTCTTTGGATTAATTCTCCCTCTCATCCACCAACTAACAACACCCTAATGGTGTTCAGCCCAATTCAGGAATCAGTATATATCCAGAAATCCAGTGTTACTTCAACACATACTGTAGCCAGGGTAATGTTCTTCAATTGTTTTAGTTCTTGTGATTACATGTCCTGAATCTCCTCCCTGTGTCTTATCACCATCTTTCTAAATATATGTAGCTTATTTTTTTAAATGACTATAGCTGTCCTCTTGGCTTTCCCTCCCACTTCTCTTCATTTTAATAAAAGCAGCTGCTACTAAAAGAAGGATAATCCAAGGATGAAAAAACCATTTAATTCAAAGCCCCTTTAGACTTATTCTGGCAAGATAGAATTAATTTTTAAACAATCTTGTTTCCCCTGCCCCATTCCTAGTCACTTATAAAAACAAATTTCATTCAAATTAAATGTCATCCTACTTGGTAATTACAAATTACTATAATTTGTGAGTTTCTCATGTTGGCCACAAATTGAATCTTGTGGCTGGAATAAGTAGTGTTTGGGTTTTTTTTGTCAGCCCTCCAACTGAAGTTCAAAATGTAAGAAGACAGAGCAAGATTCCAGAAATTAACAACTAGCTACACTGATAGTGCCACCAAAAAGATTTGGGTTCTTGAACAAGAACTTTATTGCTTACCTGAAGGACTTCTAGGAAGAGATAGGCTATATATCACAAGACTTAAAACATATGTTTGGCATATGCCTCGCCAAATTCATTGGGAGGTGGTTAAACCAGAGCAAAAGGAAGGGTAACTAAACCCAGAACCAATTACCCACCAAGATCTGGGGCCAATACCCAAGGGAAAAGCATAATGGGAGAGGGAAAACTTGGACAATTGATCTGTGACCACGAGGGAGGGAATTATCTATTCTTTAATTATACTGAAACCGCAGGAAATATTTAGAGCTGGTTTAATGTTAAGGTTCTGACTAATGAACCCGACCAATTCAGCACTCCAAGACTTTCAGCTTTCTCAAATTGTTTTATTGAATATATCATTTTGGCACACATGAAAACAAAACCAGATCTAAATATTTCTCACGGTTTCAGTATAATTAAAGAATAGATAATTCCCTCCCTCATGGTCACATGTCATATTGTCCAATTAGGTGTTCTGGAATCTCCTTGGCAACTCGCCTCTGTCTCTGGCCAGCACCAGTTGAGATGACCTTGGTTCCCATAGGATGGTCTGTTGTTGTTGTCTAGTGACAATCCAGACATTCCCCGTCCCGCACTCTGTGGCAATCTGAGAAACTGAAAGATAGCTGTAGCAGGCCTGAACCATTTCGAAGTTGACAACTACAGTTAAACCAACAGAGGAGACCACCACTCACAATTTCAGAGTTTCTACAAATGCGCAGGGAAGCAAACAAGAAATACAATGTCGCAGACATTACTGAAGCCTCATAAGATCACATATGGATTGGAATACAGCCTTGGAAAGTTATACTTTAGTTAGAAGGAACAGATTCAGCAGAAAAGGAGGGGACATTGCACTGTAAATATGGTTGTATAAAAAGGAATCATATATCAGAGAATGAAGATCCTGATAACAATATTTAGGCAGGAATAAAAGAGAAAAAACCCAAAAATGATATTATCAAGGGAACTTATTATAAACCAGTTAATCAGGCAGAAGGTCCTTGCTTTATTTTATCAGCAGACTTTCAAAGAAGGTAGCGATTGTGGCACTGGGACATTTCAACTAGCATGACATTTGGTGGGAAATTAACTCTGCCAAGAGTCAGAGGTTCAACAAACTCCTGTCCTCTTCTGCTGACAACTTCATTTGTCAGATAGCAGATAAAAGAAGAAGATGTTGAAGAGAAGAAGGAAGAGAAGATTCCAAAAGTTCTGGACAGGCTTCAACAGTGGCATAAAGTGTAACAGGACAATGGCTGATGTGGAAGCTCTAGTTGCAAGTGCAAAGATTATTGAAGAAAAGACTTGTATTATCTTCCCATGTTCCTTTGTTTTGGGAGGATGATCCCTCTCTCTGTACTGCAGAGATTCTCATGTGATGGTGACAGGGAGCATCCATGACAGCCATCATATGACTTTTCCTCTGTAAGATGCCAGGCCTTAGTGCTAGCACGTTTTCTCCATCTTTTGAAAAACTATATTTTAGTAGAGATGTGCAATGCTACAGATGCAAAGCTGAAAATATACTTCAAAAAAAGTGGGGGTAGACATGCTGCACCTATAGTGCTCCCTTGAAAAAAGCTGCATCTTTTCTGAGCTTGCAATAGCTGTATGATCCCAGGAAAAGTTGCATTTGAGTTTAGGGAATGCTAACAGCACATCCACACCCACTCCAAAAGCAGCTTGCTACACTATGCCAACATTCAAGCAACAACTCCTCACTACAACCTTATTTTCCTTGGATTATATGGCTACTAGGCAAGCCTAGGAAAAGAGGTAGCTTCTTTAAAAAGGCACCAAAAAGTGTGCCTTGCATCTTTTCTGCCTTAGATCCCTAACTTTTCCCGTTTAAAATTCTTGATAACATTTGTTTTTTAATTGGGTTGTTTTAAAGCTTGTTTTTTCTTGCTTTGCATAGGGTTATCAGGTCCTTTGCAGCAAAGATTTGTTTAAGAATATTTTATTACTTGACCAAGCAGCTAAATAAATAATGTAAGATACAATGCATAATTATCCTTTGCCTTGATTTTTTTTCTTAAGGAGAATATAATTTCAAATTATTGGTTGTCATTTTAATTGCATAATGTTTCTTAATTTGGATGTGCAGAAATAAAGCTTGTTTCCAGTATTTCAAAGACTACCAGGCCCAATGAAAGGCTGATTATTACTATTACTATTATTCAGTTTAGATTTTTCAAGTTACCTCTCCCCAAGAAATTCACACAATGACAGAATTAGGACACAATTTGCCATACAGACAAGCAGAAACAGAGGCTCAGTGGCTGGTGGGAAACATTCTCAGCCTATCCTGCATTTCTAAGATATACGGAGCCTTTTCATTTCACAGTGGCTGATCCAAGACTTTCTGCTAATGTGTTTTGTCCTTGGCCATGACCCATTTGCAGAGCCCATAAAAAAAGATACAAAGATAGATGCATGTATGGTTGTCAGCCATACTCATATGCTAATATAAAAAATATCCCTACCTGAACTGGAATCAGCAGCTTTGCACTACAGATGGTCATAAGTCAACTTAGTGTCGCAATGAAATGTGTCAAGTTAAACCAATCTATAAAGCAATTCTGGAAAAGATTTGTGAAGCTTTTTTAGTTTGCATTCCCTCTCTTCCCCCCCACCCTGACCCTACTCCAAAATAGGCTGATTAAAATTAAAGCCATATACATTTTTAAAAGGCAAAAACAGATGTTTTCTTTGGCTGAAATATCTCATCAGTTTCTGAGAATAAAGAGGAAAGTTAAGTGTATAAATAGTCTCTCTCCAACTATTGGAGGAAACAGATTTTGTTCATAATAACAACAGATACTAGTTCTGTTTCCAACTAGGTTTATCATATCGAAAGAAATCATCCATGAGCATAAAAATAGACAAGGCTAAGTAACATAATGGGCTTTTCTGCTTAATGTACACATGCCATAAGATGTTTTTATACCTATATTAACCAGGTAGGAGATTTTTTTAAAGCAGGTATGAGTCAACTTCTCTTTATTGTAACTTTGCTTAATGGCATTATATAATTTTAATATAATCACTAGATTTTTAATATATCATGTGGAACATGGTATTCTGGGAGCCATATTACATCTATTGCTAATTGCATGATTGCAGTTATATAAAAAACTGGTAGGGAGCATCTGAGGACTATTGGATATTGAGAAGCAAGAGTTCAACTCTTTTTGTTGCAGGAAGCCCATTAAAAATCCCCTTTCCAAAAAAACACCTTTTCATTTGTTAAGGAAAGTTTTCATTGGTATTTGAGATAATTAATTTTGGCACCTTATTCCAAGTTAATGTCTTGCTGGAAAAAATACGATTCTCTAATCCAATGAAATCACAACTCTAAGAGGCAATGAAGATGCCAAGTGAGATTAGCAGATCTTAATAAACACCAGACTTATGATTCTAACTAGAGTGTTAAATTATATAAAAATATCAAATATGAAAATGCAAACAGTCCATGATAAATAAATATTTTTTTCACAAATGATTTTGTATGTATGTTTTTATATTATGGGCTCCCAACCTAAATACAAAATGTTTGCATAAGATGTTACCATTTACATATATACACTTCTTCTAGATTGCCCTTTATTTATAGGCTCTGACCTGGCCCTTTGTCTATGAAACCATATACTTTCATTCATTCATTCATTCATTCATTCATTCATTCATTCTTTATTTATTTATTTATTTATTTATTTATTTATTTATTTATTTATTTATGAGACTTATATGCCACCCTATCTCCTGAAGGACTCAGGGCGGCTTACAAAATAAAATAATCCAGATACAAATATACAAATATTAAAAAATTATTAAACCAAAGGTCTCATAAAGTTTAATATGTTTTTAGGTAATTTATTTCCCCCCCATCAGTCCGGGTAGGCCAGTTGGAACAGCCAGGTTTTTAGGTCACGGCGGAAGGAGCAGAGGTCAGGGGCCACCTGGAGCTCCAGGGGAAGCTGGTTCCACAGCGTGGCTGCTCCCACCAAGAAGGCCCTACTCCTGGGAACCGCCAGCTGACATTGCCGAGTGACGGCACCCAGAGAAGGCCCTGTTGATGGGAGCACACAGGACTCTGGGAAGCTGTTATCGGCAGCAGGGTCTCCCGCATATATCCTGGTCCAATGCCATGAAGGGCTTTATAGGTCAACACCAGTACCTTGAATCTCACTAATTTAAAGAATCTCTTTAAATTAGTACGAAGGAAAATTGGTGTCTAGGAGTTTCATTTAATTTTTTTGGATGAGTTGGGTCAAAAAACTGCAATGGATGAGACATAACACAACAACATGGGAATTTTCTGGGTGAGGAATATCAACAGGGTATGGTTAAAAAAAGTCAAGATAGCACCTGCAACAATACTGGATGGGAGTAGTAATGTTGTAGTCCAACATATCTGGAGGACAACAGGTTGGGGAAGGGCTGCTCCAATATTGTACTATCATTGCCCAAATGTAGATCAGTAGCTAAGCTCCTTGTTGAAAGGTCTTCAGTTTTTAAGCACAAAAAGTTAGATGACTACCAAAGACACCAAGTGAGTAAGTATAGCTTCAGCGTGTTTATTCTTTTGTTTTATCTTAGTAATAGTAATTTAGTAGTTTGACTGCAACACTACAGTAATTTGGACAGGCTGCAGTAAGAATAAAACTATTAAAATATAAGCATAATCTAAACAAAAAAGCATGCATAAAATCAAAGGAAGCATAATGAAACAGACATTATTGTATAATAACTATGAATAAAGCAGACTATTTAAGATTTATTCTTAAGGTCCTGAGGATTTGGCATCATAGCACCAAGCAGAATCAAAATCTGGGTAGGACTGAATCCCAGAGTCTAGTGCAGGGATATTGTGACACTGGTAACACAAAGCAAAAGAAGAACAAGGGCTCAGCAGGATTAGCACCAACATTTTATAGCACTGAATCCAGTTTCTGCACATGTACGCCCAATTTCACTTCCCTGGGGACAAGTAAAGTTCATGAAGGCTATTGGGGCACATTGTAATGGCATCCAGCAAACAAGAAGTAATCCCATTGCAGAAATTCAAAAATAATAATAAAGTATGGAGCAACCAAATATTTGTATTTTGGCAGTAAAGAGGAAGACAGCAAATCACTATTAAAATCTGGGAAACTACAGAGGATCAGTCAGTCTAGCATGGGACCCTTAGAGCTACTCAAAGCATACTCTCAGACACTTCCTGGCTTATTAATGGTTCTGCAAACATTCAGTATCAGCGATGGAGGATATCTAGGAGGAGGATCTGCATTAACACTTTTGAAAGCTGTTTGTAACCCTGATTTGGGTTGTACAGGGAAAGAGCTTGACCCAAGAATAAGCTTCTCCTGAAGTAACCAAAGTTTATTTCAGGTTTTTGCAGTTGGAAGAAAACTTTTTTTATTATTATTATTATTTAAAAGTTCTGCCTTCTTGGAGGCCAAGAAGCAAGGATAGTGAGGTAAATATATCACTTAATAAGTAAAACCAACATTTTCAGGCTTGGAATGAAGCTAGTCCCACTCCCCAAAGGAAAAAAAATAGCAACCTCAAAAATCTTGGTTTTGGGTGCCAAATTTTAGCCATGCAGTTTGGTAGTACTCTGAGGGCCACAAGATGGATACCAAAGAGCTCAAAATAGGTGCTGAGGATGATGAGCAGTCCACAAGTTACTCATTCTGTGACAAAATCTGAAGGCCTAAGTCACTCATTCTCAGAGCAATTCCTAATATATGACAATGGCAAATTTTAGGCCTTGCACTTTTTCATTTTATTGGTGCATATTCATAACACTGAGTCTTGGCAAGCTTCCAGAGCCAGCTACTCAATGTAGTACATTTAGGGATATAATGAAAGGGCAGCAGATGTTTAGCTATTGAATTTTCCATGATTGCTGTTAAAATTGTTTGTCTTGACCTTCTTTCTGTGTATGAGCATTCCTGAAAGCAGGACTCTGATCTCAGCAATGATTAGCAAAGCGGATTTATTACTATAGCATAAAGGGGATTTATTTATAGGAAATGGTATTACCAAGTTAAGCAAAGTCTAGCACATACATGTGATTGTGAAAAGACTCAAAAGGTCTTGTACTTTATTTGGGGGTGGGGAGGCAGAAGGATGTAACCTCATATTAGTAATCTCTTGGATAAACAGCAGGCAGAATGATAGACAAAGAGAAGACAAGCAAAGAGAAACACAGATAGTATTAGTTTTAAAGCAAAGGGTTACACCTCAAAAGCAAGTAAGGACCAAGGAACAATGAGTAGACCTATGTAGAAGTCCATGGAAATTCTGCCTATCTAGAAGGGAGGCTGAGGCTGAGGGAAAATATCTTTGAAGATCCAAAATAAAATAACAGCATTGAATCTGAATGACCTATTACTCCTAGAGTCTTTCATTTTTATTAAACACTTTTTATATTTTGTTAAACTGATATGTTTATGCTTTTGTAAATGGAATACTGGTCATTGGTTGTAATAAAGGACTGACTGAGTAGCTCTAGAATCTGCAGGTATTGGATTTTTCATCCTGAATTCAAGAAAAGCCACACCCCACAATCCTAGCATAGCTAAGTTTAATTAAATCGTCTTTCCCCAGAGCCACTCTATTCTTTTGGTGGGAAATTCAAAAGACAAGTAAGGAGAATGGGATTTGCTTAGAAATTTGCATTTCAGAGCCAGAGAGAGAAAGAATGAGGTTACAGTCAGTCCTGTGTGCGTTCTGTTTTAACAGAGATTTCTGAAGCTTATTATTGCGATGCCCATTAAAGGACCATTTAATAAAATCACATGTTTAATGCGCTAGTGCAATGCTTTTCAAACCTGGCAACTTTAAGATGTGTTGACTGTGAATTCTGGTAGTTAAAATGCAGACATTTTAAAGTTGCCAGGTTTGAAAAAAAAATATTGCACAAGAGCCTTAAAAAGGCAAGCAATGAGGGCAATTGCCTTAAATCCTACATATACAATATGGCTCACCTCCATATTTGAAATGAGTAAATGAGATATAATCAGCTGAAGTATAATTCCTCAGGTATTTAAAATGATGGATTTCCCCTCACATGAAATTAAGGGGCTTAATTTCAATTTTTAAATAAAATTAAATAAAAAATTAAACAGATGTAGCCAAAGAGCCATATGACATTCTTCTGCTGAGTCTACCATTTGCAAGCAACCAAGTATCTTGAACCATGGTAGTGCAGTGGTTAGAATGCAGTACTGCAGGCTACTTCAGCTGACTGCTGGCTGCCAGCAGTTCAAGTCTCACTGACTCAAGATTGACTCATTCTTGCATCCTCCTGAGGTTGGTAAAATGAGAACCCAGGTTGTTCAGGGCAATATGCTGACTCTGTAAACTGCTTAGAGAGGGCTGTGAAGCATTGTAAAGCGGTATATAAGTCTAAGTGCTATTGCTATTGCTATCTTGGGCAATGCTGGCCAAGGGTTTTGACCCTCAAGAACCCTGGGCAAGGCAGAAGACAGCAAAGATTCCTGATGCCTCAAATGATGAAGAGCTTCTTCCCAATCAATGCACTGACAGAGGTTCACAGTTGTTCTAAGTGATCCGTCAGAGCTTTCTCCCTCTCCATCTGCTCTGCCATAGGGTGAGGAATGAAGAGAGCAATGATATTTGCAAAACTGGAGCAAATAATGTACACCTTTTATGTACACTGAGAGCATTTACACCAAGACAAATTCCTTGTGTGTCCAATCACATTTGGCCAATAAAGAATTCTATTCTATTCTATTCTATTCTGTAAGACCATATAGAATCTTTACATTCCGTGCTGTGAACAAGCCCTGGGTCCTGTTCATCTTGCTCACAGTCACCCAAACTGGTTCTGAGCAAGTGTTTCTGTTTGAATCCTCCTAATGACTTTAATTCTTTTGTCTGTGCATCATTTCGGATTTGAACAAAATGTCCCACAGCATTCCCTTTCTGCTGGACAAGAGCCCAAATTGCCAGTGAGAATATGAAATTTAATGATGATTTCTTGACAACCAGACTGGCAATTGTCCAATCCAAAGTACAGGACAGGATTGGGGGGTTGGGGGGTGTTTCTTATAAAAATGACATGTTATTCATTGAAATTAGCTGAAAGAGAAATTGCTTCTCACAAATTGTACTGAGTGTAATGAGTTTTTAAAGAGGTAATTTTGAGAAAAGATTAATAGACCCAGATGGTGGCCTCTAACTTAGAACTGGAAATGACCTATAGGAAACAATGTTTTCAAACTTACATAAAGCAGACAGCCTAAATGTAAGCTGTTGCAAAGGATTCACTCTATATATGAAACATTTTGTGGGTTTCTGTGATGCACAAAAAGGCAAGTGCATTCATTTAATGAATTCCACTCTTCTGGCAATCCTGTCATGGGATAAAACTATCTGCACAGGTACAGATCATAATTGAGCCCAAAATTTCTGTTGCTAAGCAAGACATTTGTTAAGTGAGTTTTGCCCTTTCTTGCCCCAGTTGTTAAGTGAATCACTGCAATTGATAAGTTAGTAACCCAGCTGTTAAGTGAATCTGGCTTCCCACTGACTTTGCTGGTCAGAAGGTTGAAAAGGGATCACATGACCTCAGGACACTGCAGCCATCATAAATATGAGCCAGTTGCCAAGCATCTAACTTTTGATCACATGACCATGCTGCAAAGACCATAACTGTGAAAAACAGTCATAAGTCACATTTTTCAGTACTGTTGTAACTTTGAATGGTCACTAAGCAAACTGTTGTAAGTTGAGGACTACCTGTATTGTTCAATGCCATAGCAACATTGGAAAAAAGGCTATATGTTTATGGACAACTTGTAGAAAACACCGTAGAACATAAACATGGAGGAAGCTAACATGAACAGTGATAAGTGGCATGGAGTTTTTAGAAAGGGGATGCTGATTCTAAGGCAAGATGAAGACAAGAAAAGAAGGCTTTCATACTGTGAACAGTAAGGTAACAATTTACATGATGAATGGAGGAAGGAAGAAAATTGCATTGACAAAATGAAAAAGAGGCAGCATAAATGGGGAACCACATTTTAAGTATGATTTTCCATCCAATCTAATCCACTTAATAGACATGCCATCCAGCCCATTCTTAACTAGCTTGCTACTCAGCAAATTACGGAGTGCTTTATCAAATGTTTCGCTAAAGTTAAAATATATTGTGTATATATGCAACATTACTAAGGAATTGCCCTGTTAAATCAATTTGAAATAAAAGTAATCCAACAAGGCTTACTCTTGCCAAATTCACTTGCAATGATTTTAAGGGTTTAATGAAAAATTGCCCTTAGTATCCAGATGAGATTGCCTTTGCTATTTTATTATATTGACTGAAGATCTTCTAGTAAGTTATTGTTGTTTCTCAAACAACTTATGGTCTCTGCTTGCTCATCTTTGTCCTCTGAGGGACAACATTCTTCTTCTTCTTTTAATGATGTTGAGCAACTTTTGACTCCGGGAACTGCCTAGACAAATTTTCTTGGTGAGATTTTTGGAAGTGGTTTGTCATTGCCTTCCTCCTAGGATTAATAGAAAAAGAGTAACTGACCCAAAGTCATCTTGCTTTTCCTCCTTTTGTTGTTGTTCAGTCACTAAGGCATGTCCAAATCTTCATGGACTTCATGGACTTCATGACCCCTGTCCTCCACTATCTCCCTGATTCTGCACAAACAGATAACACTGTGTAACCATCTCATCCTCTGCTGTCCCTTTCTTACACCTTCAATTTTTCAAAACACCAAGGTTTTTTCTAATGGGTCCTCTCTTCTCATTTGGTGGCCAAAGTATTTGAGCTTCAGTTTCAGTATCTGTCCTTCCAAAGGACAGTCAAAGGTTGATTTTCTTTAGAATTGGGCTTTTCTTCTACTTTATGCTTAAAAGACAGGACTAAAATTTCTGGTTTCTAGTTTGGAGCCTTTAGCCAGTATACCAACATGGCTCTCAAAAATTCTTTCTTTCTTTCTTTTTTTTGTGGTGGTGGGAGGACAGTTGAAATTCAAGGCATTCTGTAGAAGAAGCAGAGCTGGGGGCAGGTCAAAAGAGGGATCAGCCTAGAATCCCTACATAGCTACAAATGTACAAATCTAACCTACCATGAATTCCATTGGTGCTTATCTAATTTTTAGCAGGTACTGTTAGTTGAGAATATTCCTGTGCAAAGGCATGAGTAATACATTTGTTTAACTGGAAATTCACATATTGTCCTGGTCTTTCACACCTGACATATTCTGAAGTGATTTGAGGCATGACCTATGATGGCCAGCTCAGACTCAGAAGAATCTGAAATAGAGGATGTTGCTCAGCATGCCCCAGTATTAGCCTCATGACCAAGGAGCATTCCATCATCAGGAAGCAGCAGAGTAGATCCAGGACCTCCTTCCAGTTCTAGAGGACTTAAGGCTGAGCACAGAGCAGAAGAGAGATATTCTCACCTTTCCACTTGATGCAAAATCTATTTAAGACATGTAGAATCTATTTAATTTGCTCAGCATTCTCCATTGGGATCAATTTGTCAGAAACCCGCATTTGCCTCCTGAACCTGTTACTTGAAAAAAAATCTCATTCGTAAGCACTGCCCTGCTGAATTGGACTCATCTAGTCCATCAATCACAGTGGCTCACTACAACAAAGCCCACTGGTCTTCAAGTAGATGGCCATCAGAGGCAGTATCACTGCCATTAAGGCTAATAGCTATTGTTTTACCAGTTGATGACCCCATTTGGATTCTGGCCATTTGGAACTCATTCCAGATAAGCTCTCCAAGGCTTTGAGACTTTGCTACTCAATGCACATGCTTCCATCTGTACCCTGCCTGCCTCTGCTGACATTTACCAAATTCTAAATAAAACTTTTAGCAGCTACTCCTCAGTGTGTGTGTGTGTGTTTGACTCATGACTCTTCCCTTCCATGACTAACAATGGAGTTCTGAGAAGGCAAATATGAGATCACAGTTCTAATCAAACTTTTGATTTTATTGATTTTTTTTTGAAAAAGCATTTCCTTTTTTCTGCAAACCTTCATTGGTTAAAGCAACCTTACCCCACTGACTATACCACCTGTGGTTCCAGAATTCTCAACCAGTGGTCATGTTGGTAATAGTTATACAGCAACATGATGAGGCACCAGTAGAAAAATACTGCATTCTGCCTTGAAGTCAATTTGTTCATCTTTGTAATCTTGCTTAAATATAATAATTTATTTCTTGTTTCCATCCATTTCCAGGTGTATCAAATAATCCAATTTTATGATAATTTTGTCAAGATTTGCATTATGAATGTTTTGACTTTTATGCAACTGTATTCTCATTTCTCTGATGATTTCACCTTTTCACAATGGTGCATCTACTGCTGCTGTAAAGATGTCTATCTACCTTGCCTGTTCATCTTCACTTTTTCAGCATTATGAGTTCTTCAAAGAAGCTGAGTTTTTGCATACTGTGTCCAAAATATGATAATTTCAGCCAGGTTATTTGTACCTCAAGTGAGAACTCTGAACTGATTTGTTCTATCCCTGGCATTCTCAAGAGTCTGCTTCAACACCAAAGTTCAAAAGCATCAATTCTCTTTCCTGCTTCTGCAAAGTCCACAACTTTCATTATCATTGAGGGAGAGATCTTGTATGTATGATTTTTGAATTTTGCCAAAATAAGCACATCACATGGTCTAAATATATTTTCCATGGCATCCCTTGCTATTTCAGCAGGTGCTAGACTGCATATTTCTTGTCTGTTCTTGACTATTTCATTTTTTGTTCCTTTACCATTTACAGTAAATGAAAGGCAGAAGCTACCCATGACTTCCATAATTTTATTGTCAATTCTAAATCTAGTTGCTAGACATTACTTTGATCTTTTGTATATTTAATCTTAGTCTTATTTGTTCACTGCTATTTGATTTACATTATTGGAGCTTCTAGATCATTTGAGTTTTAGCTATCCGAGAAGCGTCATCAGCATAGTGCAGGTTATTAATGTTGCTTCTCCCCATTTAAAACCAAGCTCATCTTCTAATCCAGCTTCCCTCATAAGTGTATAGATTGATATAAATAAGGAGAGAACATATAGTCATGTCTCACTCCATAGCAAACCTGGTACCAGATTGTTTTACCAAGTTGTTCAGATTTTGCCTTCCTGACCTACATATAGTTTCATAGCAAGTAAAAAGGAAATCCATTTTTCTAAATATATTCCACAGCTGGCTATACTTAACACACCAAAAGCCTTTTGATACTTAATGAAGTGCATATTGATTTCTTGGGCTTTCTCAATTATTTAGTATGTATCAGCAACAATATTCTTGTTCCTTGAAACCGTCTTGAACACATTGAGCTTTCATTTTTGTTGAATGATCCTGAGCATTATTTCACTAGTGTAATTAAGGGTGCTCCACAATAGTTTACATACTTGACTTGGTCTCCTTTTTATGATATTGGTATGCAGACTGACCTCTTCCAAACTGTTGGCCAATACATTATTTTCTAGATTTATTGACACTATTTGGTTAGATGCTTTACTGGTTCATCTTCTGTTGCTTGTCATATTTCTGCAGGTATTCCATCAGCACTTGTAAGATTCTGACTTGATAGCGACTAGAGTGCTGATCTAACTTCACAGATGCCTTTGCTGTTATCTCTAAAGTGAAAACCGGCCCTATAGCTTCTTCCTATATCACTGCTACTCTGTTCAGAAAATCATCCTCCCATTCTAGGAGTCACAGTTATACTAATTGTACATATTGGTCAAGAAGAAGAAATGACTTTTCATCAATTACAAATACTGACAAGTCTCTTCTTATGGAAAATCCTACTTATTCCGGAGTTCTCTTGTCCTTCTCAAATCCCAAGCAATATTTCATCATGATAAAAAATTTATTAAAAAGGATCATTCCACATCTCCACTCAGCTAAAAGTCAAGGTATCATTTACCAAAGGAAGTGGTGAAACTAATTTAGAAATACCAGGATCTAATTTCTTTCTCCAGAAGCTACAGACTCCACAGATCACTTGCAGTGGTGATCCCAGGAGAACAGATCTGTTTCTGAAAACTCCTTTGGAGCATAAATTCATACAGTTAAATGAATGAAAGCTGTACTATACATATTGGCTGAGCCCTAGACTCAGTCTATGGTGATAAGCTCCATAGAATTCAAAAAGACTGAAGAAATAGAATGGAATTCTTTATTAGCTAAGTGTGATTGGACACACAAAGAATTAGTCTTCGGTGCATAAGCTCTCAGTGTACATAAAACATATAAGTGATGAATCATGATGATAGTCATCATAAATACATTCAGATAACAGATAATAAGAGTTGGAAGGCACCTTGTAGGTCATCTAGTCCAGGAGTTGCCAACCTTTTGGACCTCAGGGACCACCAAACTCATAATTTTAAATCCCACAGACTAGAGACCCTGGGAATATCCCCCAAAAAGTCTGCAGGAAAATTCCCCACCCCGTTTTCCTACCGATCGATCATTCTTTATTTGGGATTGCAGGATACCATCTCCAACTCAGTTCTCAGAGGGAGAGGGAGAGAGAGAGAGAGAGACTTTTGGCTTCATGCAAGGAAAGCAGTAGAAGTCTTTCTTTCTCTCCCCCAAACTCTGCCAGAAATGAGTCTTTGTGAGACTTATCGCACCGGCTCAGACTCTTGGAGCAGGATGTCTTGCAGGGTCCCAAAGACTCATTTTAGACTTTTGCTGCTTTCCTTGCATGCAGCCAAAAGCAGAAGAAGAAAGAAGTGGAAAGAAGCAGCCCGGTGGCCAGGTGAGGTGTGTGGGGCATATGGGGCAAGTTCCCCCTTTCTGCCCTTTCCCCCCTCCCCTCGTGTTGTTTGCAATGCTAGTGACACAAGCCTTGTGTTCCCACAGGCCATGTGGGCAGTGCAGCCTTGTGTTCCCACACAGCCTGGATTAATTGATTTGGGGGTGACATTTCTCTGCGGACTACCAAAATTTTCTTACGGACCAACAGTGGTCCCCAGCCCCCCTGTTGGCGACCACTGATCTAATCCAGCCTTACTCCCAAGCGGGAATTCATCATGAATTATAAAATACAACATTTAGTAATAGTCATAGGATACTAAATAAGCAATCAAAATCTACTAGGAAACTAAATAAAACAATATAAATTGAAAGTACAAGCAACATGGTTATAGTCATAAGTAGAAAAGGAGATAGGTAATAGGAAGGATGAGAAGAAGAATAGTAATTCAGTCTCAGTAAATAGTTTGACAGTGTTGTGGGAATTAGTTTTTTAGCAGAGTGATGGCATGCGGGGGGAAACTATCTGTACATAGTAGTTTTTATCAATATAAAATATTTATGAAGTAAAAAACTGCTTTCAGCTTTCCCTTTGGTTTCAACCTGGAGAATTAGAAAGGCAGCAGGTGGTTGATCAGGAAGGCAGTATAACTGAAGCTGGAGACCTTTCTCAGCCCCCAAACAGCTGCATGCTTGTGTAGAGAAACAATTGACAAAAGCATTTATGGGAAATGCTTGTATTCTGGCACAAGGTAATAACACTTACACAGAAAGACCACCAAGATTTTAGGTGAGGTTGCAGAAAAGGGTTTGGAATATTAGCTACCTATCATTTATCACTGTTGCTAATTTGTCTGGCCAGACTCCATTAAAATTATCTTTCTGAAGAGATGTCGGCAGGAGCTTTTTCTTCAATCAAGTTGTCTTTTGTTTTCCTATGCCATAAATCATGTGAGCAAATATCCTTTCCAGAAGCAGATTTAAATTATGATAATATAATTATTTCTAATCATGGGATGTAATTGTTCTGTAACAAGCCTTTCAGTCATGTCTAATTTGGATACATGGGTGGTGCATTTGCCTCATGATTAGATATTTGTTTGGTTTTGATCTTTAAGCACAAATTCTCTGCAAATTATACCCAAGTGACCTTATTTTGTATGCATTTTCTGATAGCTTGTTTAGCCATGTTTAACTTTAAAAAATACTTCTTTTATTGTAATTGTTTTCGAATTTTTCAACTTCTTTTATGTCCTCAAAAGTTTTTCCTATGTAAAATGAATTTGTGTTGCTTTCTAAATGAAATATCGGGAAAGTCGTTTGGATGACAAGGAAGATGCATCCTAAAAAGCAAAAGGGGAATGAGATAGTAAAAATGGGACACAGCTTTATTAAATATTAAGCAATTACATTACGAAACACAAATGTATTCATTACATTTGAGAATTCTCCCTGGCACATCTGCTGCAGGCAGCTCATTGAGATATGTAGAAAAAGGAGATTGGTGCATACCTCTTCTCTACCCTCATCTGACCTACTTCTTCCTTCACCAACTAGGTTTTCTTGGAGTTGAACATTGTTTGCAGTTTGCTGATCTGTACTAGATCAAAAGTTTTTTATTTCATGTGCTTTCAGTTGAAGCTGCTGTAATAATTCAAAGCACTCAGAATATTATTCCATTCAGATTCTAATGTCAAGGAACAACTTGCATGTTTTTAGATATATGTGCTCCTCTGGACCACCAAATTGGTTGTGTGTCACAATTTTTACAAGATATCTTCAAAATCTCTCAAGTTGTCTACAATCCAACAGTTCAATCTATGGGTAAATGTGTGTGTGTGTGTGTTCCTAAACCTGTTCATACACAATGGCTTCTAAGTGAAATTAAAATATCTGTGGTACTATGATTACATAACAGAAAAATGTCCCTGGTAAAAGTTATCAGTAAGAGATCTATATCAATAGCATGAAGACATCTACTGACAACAATATTAACTGTAAATCACTAATTATAATAATCATATAATGAAAGTTTAAAATCACTGTCAACCATCACCAGCAAAATTAAATTCAGCCACCAAGCATCCTCCAAGATAATCCTCCAGTCCTGAATCCTTTCCAGAAGGTGGCCAAAGTGGCTGCCAATCTTTCTAAAAGTAATAGTGAAGTGTCTTCTTCCAAGAGACAGATAGTATAGAAAGTAGTGTGCTCATCAAGCCCTGTGTTTTTTTCCTGTAATCTCACTGCCAGAGGCATCAGTTTGATTTGATTTATTTGATTTGATAATAGGCATAAGTATAAACATAGTTATGAATACATGAAATGGATACATATAAGAAAAATAAAAAGGGATGGTAGGCACTTTGGTGCACTTATGCAACCCCCTACAGACCTCTTAGGAAAGGGGTGAGGTCGACAGTAGACAGTCTAAAGTTAAAGTTTTTGGGGTTTGGGGAAGAAACCACAGAGTCAGGTAGAGTATTCCAGACATTGACCACTCTGTTGCTGAAGTCATATTTTCTGCAATCAAGTTTGGTGCGGTTAACATTGAGTTTGTATCTATTGTGTGCTCTTGTATTGTTATGGTTGAAGCTGAAGTATTCATTGACAGGTAGGACATTGCAATGTATGATTTTATATACTATATTTAGATCGGACTGAAGGTGGTGTAGTTCTAGGTTTTCTAGGTCTAGAATTTCAAGTCTGGTGGCATAGGTATTCTGCAACAAGTAGAGGAGTGTAGAACTCTTCTTGTGAAATATTTCTGGACTTTCTCAACTGTGTTAATATCAGATACATAATGTGGGTTCCAGACTTATGAACTGTATTCAAGTATTGGTCTAGCAAATGTTTTATATGCTCTAGTTAGTAGTGTGATATTACCAGAGAAAAAGCTACGTAAGATTAGGTTAATGACTCTTAATGCCTTTTTGACTATGTAGTTACAGTGGGCACTTAGATCATTAGAAATGAGTACTCCAAAGTCCTTGACAGACTTTGGATCATCAACAAGGTCTTGACTATTCAGCTTGCATTTTATATTCTGATTTTTTTTTGCCAATATGTAAGACAGAGCATTTATTTGTTGAGATTTGAAGTTGCCATTTGTTTGACCATTCTGATACATAGTCGAGGTCTTTTTGAAAGGTAGCAGTATTGTCAGTGGTATTGAATAGCTTTACATCATCAGCAAAGAGAATGCAGTTGCTCTTAATATGATCACAGAGGTCATTTATGTAAAATATGAAGAGAGTAGGTCCTAGAACACTGCCTTGGGGGACACCACTGTTGACAGGTACAGAATTTGATAGGATGCTCCCAATTTTGACCATTTGTTGTCTGTTTGACAGGAATGCTTCTATCCTTATGCAGGTGTCTAGAGATACCATAAGATTTTAGTTTTAGGAGTAGTTTGTCATGTACCACTGAATCGAAGGCTTTACAGAAGTCTATATAGATTGCGTCTATTGCTTTGCCCTGATTGAGTTGTGTAGTCCATATGTGTTTGCAATGTAAGAGTTGCAGATTACAGGATAGTTTTTTTCTGAAACCAAATAGTTTATTAGAGAGTAGGTTGTTTGTCTCTAAGTAGAGGATAATGGATTGGTTAATAATTGATTCCATGACTTTACAGGTGATGCAACATAAAGAGATTGGTCTGTAATTTTCAACTAGGCTGAGGTCTCCCTTTTTGAAGATGGGGATGACTGTGGCTTGTGACCATAGGTTTGGCAAGGAGCTGGTTCTGAAAGATTTGTCAAAGATTATGCTTAGAGGTTCAGCTATGGCAGTGGATAGCTTTTTAAAGAAGTAGGCACATATTCTGTCCGGTCCAACAGATAGAGATGGTTTTAGATTGCGTAGTGCTTTTTCAACATTGTCTTCTGTAAAATTGATATGTATTAGATCATTGTAGTTGTGTGTGGATCAACTAGGAAATACTGGGCATGATCCATTGCTGTTTACAAATACTGAGCCAAAGAATGTGTTAAAGAGGTTTGCTTTAAAGGTGTCATCATTGCAGGCTTTACCATTAGGTCCTTTCAGGGGTGGGATGGACCTTGAGTCTTTTAGTTTGTTGTTTACAAAATTGTAGAAAGCGCAGGTAGAATTGGTGCAGAGAAGGTTTTCCTCTTGTTTAATGTGATAGTTGGTGCATTCAGTCTTTATCTGGTGGCATAAATTTTTGTATCGGCTTTTGAAGTTGGCAACGTGACCAGATTTGTTTTTCCACCAAAGTGATCTCTTTTTGGATTGAAGCTTCCTTACTGTTATGGGTAATCTGTTTTTTTCTGGTTTTGGGAGTTGTTATTGGTACATATAGTTTGATGATTCTTTTGACTTCAAGTAAAAATATGTTATAATGGTCTTCAACAGTATTGCGTCCAGGGAATAGAATTGCCAATCAAGGGATGAGAGATCATTATCTATAAGATCATAGTTGCCTTTTTTGAAGTTATAATTAGGGATTACATCGTTGTAATGTTTGTCTCATTAAAGTTCCACAGTGTTGAATTTCAATACTTCTATGCCATTCTCTCCATTCAGAAAAATAACTTACCTCTTCCTTGAAATGAACTGCCAAAAATATGTTGAAGAAAGAAACCTGACCATCACCGTATGCTACTTTAGTCAAACAGCAATTTGTTTAATTCCTCCAGCTTTTTTTTTTCTCCTTGATGATGACGCCAAAGGCCTGGCATATATTATCCAACGCGTGACTTTCATGGCCTTTTGAACACTGGGACTTCAGAAATCTATAAGGAGAATCATGCTTGCAAGGGTGCCGATGAAATCACTGGATAATTTCCATCAATCTCTGCCTAGCCTAATGTTCTGCACTATCAAATTATAGAACTGTTATTTTCCAAGTCTGGGAATGCAAATGCAATCATCTGCTCTCCAGATCAAGGTGCAGATGTTTTTTTTTCTTTTCTCTTTTCTCTTCTCTTGTCTTCTCATCTTTTTCTTTTTTTGCCAATGTACTTTTTTTGTAAAACATGGCCTTTTTTCTAAGCTGGCAGAGCTTGGTCATTTATTGTGAGTACCAATGACTAATTAGGCTATTTTTAATTTAAATTGTAATGCTCCCATCAGGTAGAGGAGATTTTTGCTTCTTTCTTTGCTATGATATGTATAACTTTTGCACACACTTAGAGAATTCAACCCTTTTGGTTAGATGTGTGCGTGTGCATGTGTGTGTGTGTGTGTGTGTGCGTGTATGGTGGTATCATGGTATCTTAGCATCATGGATTGATTTTCTTCATCACAAAGATCTGAGGTAGAGTCACCTCCCTTTCTAAAGCCAGGCACGTCACTCCCATTGTCCACAGTGGAAAAATCAAGAAATACTCCCATTCATTTTTATTCAAAATTGACGTTTGTGGATTCAATAGCGGTCCCCTTTGAGAACTGAAGCCTGCCGTACTTCAGACAAAGGGGTAGAGGAAGTGACATAAAGCTTCCTTGAATCCTTGAGTTTTAAAATTGGGTTGATACCCTATTTCGTATACTTTGCTATGTCTAATCCACAAAATAGAGGCAGCCCTTTATTGCTTCCATAAAATGTGCAGAATAAGACAAATGAGATAATAGGTTTTACTCAATATGCAACTAAAATGGCAACAACAGAGATGGAAATCAGCAAAAGACACAAACCCTTGCACACAAGCCATATGAAACGTTCCCAATTCCGACATGTAAGGTATGCAGGTAATTAAAGGGTATGCACATTTTCCAGCAGGTTTTATTGATTGGGTTAACTTTTAATGATCCCATAGATTTTCTCCATAATAATCTGTTCCTAACCTGGTCCTTTGGGTCTTCCAGCAATATCAGGTTCTATTAGCTAATCATGCAAAGGCAGAGAGACAAATAGGTATTTCTAGAGAAAGTGGAAGAAAAGCAGCTACAGAGCAGAGACTATATCTTTTAGCTGTGTCATTCAACTAGGCCACTCTCAGATGCCTTCGATAAATAGTCAGATGCCTTCAGATAAAAGCTCTCAATGCAGCATTTTCTTGATTAGCCCTTCTGTGAGAAAAGGTTGGAGAACAATAGGCAAAAGACCCCGTGATCAAATTTGAGAAGTCATTTTCTTAGGTTTCAATCATGATAACTTTTATGAAATATGGATAATATATCTACAGCAGAAAGATTGAGCTAAGAAGAGTTCAACCGTTTCTCCATATGGAATATTTCTTAAGATATGAAATACACTTTCTTCTGAATAAAGTTTGGCAAAATAAATATCAGGTTTGGGTAGAAATATACTCAGGATTTATTTCCTAAACAGGGATTTGTATTTTATACATAAGGAAAAGTAGCTTTCAGAAACACTTAATGAACAGAAGTATATTTTTTGAAACAGGATTTTTTTATAGCAAATATTGGTTCCTGATGCTTTTCCAACATCCTCATTTTCTGATAGCCTTTAATCTTGTGTACTTTGGAGCAAGAGAAAATACCATACAGAAGTAGATGAAGACTCTTCTTTTTTAAATGCACTCAGCATGCAATTCTGTACTTATTTTGAGATTCATGAAATGATTCAAATTATTCGAGCAACATATGGCATCACAGTAGCTTTTCATACTGAATGTAGATTCTCAATTCATAGGAAATTAATCACATGTTTGCCAGTTCTAAATCAGACACAGTAAAGCATGCTATTCCCCTAATCTATACATTATTAAAATACCTCAGCATGGTAAGAAAACAGAAGGAATATCCAAAATAACGTATAATATAGTAAAACTGCTATTTTGTGTAAATACAAAATATAAATAGAAGGAGATATTTCCCAAAAATTTGAAATTCAAATATTGCGGATCCAGTTTGAGATTAAGGAGTTATATCTTACTTGCAAACTATCTCAGAATTTTAACCAGGACTGTCAGATCCTAGTCCCCAATGCCCCCTGTAACCTTTCCAAAATGTCACTGAATTGTAATTTTTAATGGAACAAAAGGAGAAAATTGTAAACATTTGTGGACCAGTTATAGTGACCGGGGTTCAGTGGTGAGATTCAAATTTTTTTACTATCGGTTCTGTGTGCATGGCAGGGGAAGAATACTGCAAAATCTCCAGTCAGAGGTGATATTTGCCAGTTCTCTGAACTACTCAAAATTTCCGCTACCGATTCTCCAGAACTGGTCAGAACCTGCTGAATACCACCTCTGCCGGGGTTGTGTAAACTTCAGAGTGAATAGTCCTTTGGAGCTGCTTTACAAATAAATGCATGTAGTCCTCAACTTACAATTGGACTTTAATGACCATTTGAAGTTATAACGGCATTGTAAAAAGTGACTTATGACCCTTTTCACACTTACGACTGTTGTAACATCCCCATGGTCATGTGATCAAAATTTAGACCCTTAGCAACTGACTCATATTTATGACAGTTGCAGTGTCCTGGGGTCATGTAACCAGCTTCTGCAACCTTCTGATAAGCAAAGTCAATGGGGAAGCCAGATTCACTTAACTTAATGTTAGCAACTTAACAACTTCAGTGATTCACTTAGCAACTGCGTACAGTCACTCATGCCCTTGTTACTTCGCGACTCGACTACTGCAACGCTCTCTATTTAGGACTGCCCTTGCATACCATCCGGAGACTGCAGCTGGTGCAAAATGAGGCGGCGCGGGTGGCTGTGATGGGAGTTTCCCGGTTCTCCCATGTTACCCCCCTCCTGCGCTGCCTACATTGGTTGCCGGTTGCGCTCCGGGTGAGATTCAAGGTTTTAACTTTAACATACAAAGTCCTACATGACATGGGTCCTCATTATCTCAGGGAGTGACTGCTGCCGACATCAAATACTAACCGCCCTGTGCGAACTCATAGACAGGGACTCCTCGGGGTCCCATCAGCCGGGCAATGCCGGCTGGTGGTCCCCCGACGATGTGCCTATTCTGTCGAGGTCCCTGACCTCTGGAATCAACTTCCCTTGGGGCTCTGCCTGGCCCCTGACCTCTGAACCTTCCGCCATGACCTGAAGACCTGGTTGTTTAACCAATCCGGGCTGTGACCCCTGTGAGGGGTGGTTTTAGATTTTGGATTGATTTTAAGTTTGTATTTTGTAATTATGTTGGGGCTGTTTAGTTTAATTCTTTTTTAAGTATTTATTGTTATTGTTCTTTTAACTGTGAGCCAGTCTTCGGAGATGGGGCGGCATATAAGTCCCTCTAATAAATAAATAAATAAATAAACTGGGGCAAGAAAAGTCATAAAATGGAGCAAAACTCACTTAACAAATTTCTCACTTACCAACATAAATTGTGGACTCAGTTGAGGTCATAAGTTGAGGACTACCCATACAGGGTTTTTTTTTCTTCAAAAGAGCAAAGGTATGACACTTTTGTATTTTGTAGCACTTCAGGGGCTCCGCAGAATTTTCAATTATCAAAATGGCTTCTCATATAATTTCTGGCTAATGAAAGGGCAGAAGAAGAAGCTCTCTAACAATGCAATACATGTCAACAACATGAGCAGCAACAGCAGCAGCATGCTGGAACTAGATGAATAGCATCATAAAGGGCCACGCGAAGATAAACGGTGGTCATTTTGAACAGACCTAATATTAATTGCACTTACAGGCAATCCTCTGTTAATTATGGTAAATGGGACCAGAATTTTCATTGCTAAGTGAGGCAGTTTTAAAGGACAAGGTCACATCACAGTTCTACTTAATGATGGCAGTTTCTGCAGTCTCTGATAACATCATTAAGTAAGGACCTCATGTGATCACAACTCCCAATTCCTGTTGGCTTTCCCATTGACTTTGCTTGTAGTAAGTTGTGACTAAGCTGTATCAATAACTTTGAGAAATGGTTAAATCTACCACTCATACTGGGACGTCACAAATTCAAATGGTCATTAAATGAGGAGTGCCTGTAACTCATTTTAGCTTTAGTTTTATGCACTCGATGTGCTGGCCTTACTTGCTTCTGTTTTTGGCATACAGTTACTACCATACTATAGGCAATTCACACCCAAATCAGGAATATGCAACCTGACTCAAATAAATTCTTGTTCCCAAAAAAGTATATGAAAAATTATTCCAGTCCTAGATCAGAATTTTGCAAAACCACCCTGTTTCCAGCTTGAAATTATATATTTTGTTTATTCTATTTAGAAAATAACTGTAGGTAATTTACAGTGTAATTTCACCAAGCACTGAGAATGTTAGTTTCTATATTCAGATCAGAGCAAATGCACACAGCACTCAGTACAGTTGGTAAAAAAAAATAGAGCTCAATATTTATTTATAAAAGATCAGCACACATCAAAAGCAGGAAACTGGTAAAAATGGAATAAAATGAAACAAAGGTAGGAAGAGAAAGACAGGAATACCAAACAGCAATTTACATTATGTATATGATATACCTGTATCCATTGGAAACAATACTGGGAGTAGCATGGACATCCTGAAAGACAATGGCTTTTGGTAACTTCAATTCATTTATCTTCACAAAAGCAGAAAGATGGAATGTTAGACACCAAGAGATGCCTCTTCTATTCTGCCGTTAAAGAAACAATTTGGTGGATAGGGATGAAGTATCTGATACATATTTAGGATGATTTTCCTGACAGACTGAAGCAAAACTCACTCAGCAGATTTCTCCAATATTTATTTGTTTGTTTGTTTGTTTGTTTATTTGTTTGTCTGTTTTATTTATTTGTCAATTGCTTACAAGATAATAGGTATAAGGATAAACATAGTTGTGAATACATGAAATGGATACATATAAGAAAAATAAAAGAAACAATAGGACAAGGGATGGTAGGCACGTTGGTGCACTTATGCACGCCCCCTACAGACCTCTTAGGAAAGGGGTGAGATCAACAGTAAACAGTCTAAGGTTAAAGTTTTTGGGGTTTGGGGAAGAAACCACAGAGTCAGGTAGAGTATTCCAGACATTGACCACTCTGTTGATGAAGTCGTATTTCCTGCAATCAAGTTTGGTGCGGTTAACCTTGAGTTTGTACCTATTGTTTGCTCTTGTATTGTTATGGTTGAAGCTGAACTATTCATTGACTGGTAGGACATTGCAATGTATGATTTTATATACTATACTTAGATCGGACCAAAAACGGTGTAGTTCTAGGTTTTCTAGGTCTAGAATTTCAAGTCTGGTGGCATAAGGTATTCTGCAACGAGTAGAGGAGTGTAGAACTCTTCTTGTGAAATATTTCTGGACTTTCTTAACTGTGTTGATATCAGATACGTAATGTGGGTTCCAGACTGATGAGCTGTATTCAAGTATTGGTCTAGCAAATGTTTTGTATGCCCTAATTAGTAGTGTGATATTACCAGAGAAAAAGCTACATAGGATTAGGTTAACAACTCTTAATGCCTTTTTGGCTCTGTAGTTACAGTGGGCTCTAGCGCTTAGATCACTAGAGATGAGTATTCCAAGGTTCTTGACAGAGTTTGGATCATCAACAAGGTCTTGACTATTCAGCTTGTATTTTATTTTCTGATTATTATTTTTTTGCCAATTTGTAAGACAGAGCATTTATTTGTTGAGATTTGAAGTTGTCATTTGTTTGACCATTCTGATACATAGTCGAGGTCTTTTTGAAGAGTAGCAGTATCATCTGTGGTGTTGAATAGCTTTACATCATCAGTGAAGAGAACGCAGTTGCTCTTAATATGATCACAGAGGTCATTTATGTAGAGTATGAAGAGAGTTGTTGAAGTATCCCTGTTATTAAGATATTATAGATGGATAGACATAGCAAAATTTAATAAAACATGATTTTCCCTGCATATGCATGTATCTCTGGGATGATAATATATTTTACTTCTTATTCTTTATACTTTCCTTTCTTTTTTTATATAAAACACATCAATTGCACATCTTTTTATTTACTGGGAGACAGGTCAAATGTTTTGTGTTTAGCTGTTCTTCCAGTCTGCTAAAAATCTTTAAATAACTGCGGAGCTGACATGAAATACACCAAGAAACAATAACACTAACCAGTTGCAGTCTGTTTGCAAGATTATTAGTGTTTGTTGAAAGCAGTTATAATCTCTGGCTCCCACTGGCTTCTGGATTTCCAAAGCAACAATGGGTGTATTCTTTGTCCTTGGCTGACTTAATATGAAACATTAATTCTTTTAACATGTAGCAACTAGCTACATCTTACTTTGAGATGATTCTGAGCAGCTTACAACAATAAAAATCAGTAAAACTATGAAGATTAAATATTCCTAATAGCAATAAATGTTATAATTAAAAAGATAGGGAGGAAGGAAGCAAAATGTGCCTGGTGGGGTTTTAATTAGTCAACCACCTCCAGCGTGATACACCCTCATTGGGACCCCACAAGCCAACTGGCAGAGCCTGGTCTTCATGCCCTTATGGAAGGTGAGAAAGGTGAGAGCAGATCTCACCTTGAGAAGCAAAATGTTCCAAAGGGCAGGCTCCATGGCAGATCTCATCAGCTGAAATTTCATGCAGATCATCCTGGATCTCATCAGCTGAAATTTCTCAGCTGATGGGATCCATAGTAGGGCCCTTCTGTCAGCATGTCGGGACACCAGTCCCATTGAGATGAGACAGTTCATCAGATAGCCTGGACCAATGTCATGCAGGCTTTAAAGGTGATAACCAGCACCTTGAATTGCACCAGAAGCAAACAGCCAGCTAGTGCAGCTCACAGAACAGTGGTGTAACATGGGCCATTTTGGGGTGCCCCAAAGCTGCCCATACCATTACACTCTGCAGCAGTTGTAGCTTCCAAATGCTCTTCAAGATGTGTATAGCACAAGCATGAAATGACCAAAGTTTGTGATGGAGCATAAGGACTCCTGTTCCAGGATAGGGCACAACTGGCACACAACAGAATTGTGCAAAGGCTCTCAAAGCCACAACTCTTTACTCAGGAGTCACAAATCCAGGAGAACCCCCAAATTACATACTAGTTTTGTTAGAGCTGGTGCCACCCCATCCAGAACTAAAGATGTTAGAGTCCCAGATATCAAAGCTCTGTGCACCCAAATGCATTTGCCCTTGTCAGGATTCAGGTGACTTCTGTTGTTCCCCATTCAAGCCCCCACAGCCTCCAGGCACCACAAGAAGGAAGTGATAGCATCACTTGGATCAAAAGTGGCGGCAATATAAAATTGAGTATAATTTGCATACTATTCGATGTTTATTGTTCTAATAACAAATTGCCTGACTTCTAAGCATTCTTTCTCTAACATTAATGCTTTGCTTCCTTTCTCTTTTACTTTTAGGTAATCTTCGTGTAGCACTTTAATCCCCATCTCCTTTTTAATCTTCTCAGATTGCCTTACTAAGCCACCCATTTATTTTTTCCCCAGCCATTTCCTCCATGCTTGATCTCCCTGGGACAAACCTGTTGTTTCATGCTTTGCCAAGTGTCAGGATAATAATCAGGTGCCAAGGCAATTGGTGCTTTTGGATCCTGGCACAATGAACACTCCAGTAAATGAAGGGATTTTAAAGCTTTATTATTAGCTCAAGCAAACAGATTGAAAAAGTATACACATCAAGCAACATGATATCCCTATCTCTTACAAGCTGTCAGAACCATAGCAGACATTCCCCAAGGGGGGGGGCAGTTTCCACAATACTCAGTGCTAGGTTCTCTGCAGAAGGTCCCACCAAACAATCATAACCCCCAAGGTCATGCAGTGGTGGGATTCATTTTTTTTTACTATCGGTTCTGTGGGTGTGGCTTGGTGGAAATGGCAGGGGAAGGATACTGCAAAAGCTCCATTCCCTTCCACTCTAGGGGAAGGTTACTGAAAAATCCTATTCCCATCCCACCAATGGTGGGCTTCAAAACTTTTTACTACCAGTTCTGTGGGTATGGCTTGGTGGGCATGGCAGGGGAAGGATACTGTAAAATCTCCATTCCCACCCCACTACTGGGAGAAGGTTACTGCAAAATCCCATTCCCTTCCCACCCTACTAACCTGCTTTCCAGCTCCGTTCTCCTGAGCAGGGCAACAAAAGAAGACCCAGCCAATCATTTGGGACTCAGGAGGCAGAGAAGAGATGGGAGCCAGTCAGAGGTGGTATTTGCTGGTTCTCTGAACTACTCAAAATTTCTGCCACCGGTTCTCCAGAAATGGTCAGAATCTGCTGAATACCACCACTGATTTAATGGCCCTGTTATGAACAGGGAAGTGCAAGACCTGAACCGGATGACTCTGGGATAGGAATAGAGAATCATAGCAAGAAAGGCTTTGAAGCTAGATGAAGATTCCCTTCGTTCTCTTTTATTATTATTATTTAATTATTTTTAATTATTTTATTATTATTTTATTTTATTTTATTATTATTTGTTTATTAATCCTTTATTATTAAGGGTGAAAAACAAGCAGGTGAGCTCAGAATGAGTTCTGAATTTCTAATTTTTTCTTAATATAAAGGCAAAATCAAAACATGTCACTAAACTGGAGATAACAATGGAAGTCTGCATTGCCATGACATGTCATGCACTTGTCCTTGGGTCACAACTCTGTGCTTTTATGACTTTTTCAAATTTTCAAATTTTGCTCCTTCCTTTCACCTCTCCAGGGGAACTTCCTACACCAATTCCAATTTCCATTTTGTCTACTAAGCAATTCATTATCCCATCCTATAATCAAATTGCTTTATTCCCCCTGCTTAACTTTATTTCCAATTTCTCTTGTATACATCCACACTTAGCACTCCAGTTATGTCCTTGCTTATGATGGCAAAACCCAGCAATTTGCACTAGCTTTACTCATTTCCTTACTTTATCACAGCCCCTGGGTTACACTTACACAATGAGACATCACTACATCAATTACAACCAAAAGATTTTTTTTCTAATGTCTCCATCTTCCTGTTGATGACATTTTCAGCATCCTAAGCACCTCAACAAAATTGACAGGGTGAGAGAGATAAAGGCAAATATCGATAATTATCTCCTTTTCTTGATTTTTTGTAAAGAGAAAAGATTGCATAAATATTATATAAATTCCTTGCGTATTACAAATAGAAAATTCAGCATTTTGTATACTTGAATTTAAGTGAATGGACACAAATACCAAACCTCATTAAAACAGTAGAGCAATATATTTAGTTTGTATTTCAGGTATAAAATTTCTTGTTCTTACTTGAGCTTATACAAACCAATCATTCATATCTGGCACATTCCATAATATGCATAATAAGACAGCAAATTTTTTTGTACTGGTAACACACAGTAACCGATATTCTTCCAGTGAATTAAATTTAGCTGTTCTCTCTAAATACAACACAATTACACCATGCATTTTTCCTGCTTCTTTCCTTTTCTAGACCTCAGTATATCGAGGTAATGTTAGAATTTTAATTTTCCCCCAAAGAAATGTAGCATCTTCCCTTCAAAAGGAAAAAAAACCTAAGAAACAGGAAAGATCATTCTTTTGACCCCATCAGGTTGCTACTTTTTAAAAAAAGGGAGGGGAGTATCTATCATAATGTATGTTATGTATTTTCTAGTAGGCTTGTTAAAAAGAACATATTTCAACCCAGTTTCTAGAGAAGTAGAAATATAGATAAACATGCACACTTTAAAAGCAGCAATATGCATTCTGGTTGTTAAGTTTGCATGAAGAGTCAGACGCGGAGTGCTTCAGTGAAGAGTTTATTAGTGACTACAGCTCATAACAGACCCCATTTGGCTGGGCTGCGGCTGCTACTTATAGCCAGCAGCCGCAGTTGCCAGCCAATCAGAGTGCAGGGTTTTCCTGCACTTTTTAAACCAATCATTTCTGACATTTTACAAGAACAGTTCAAAGTAAACCAATGACATTCAAACCTGCATACATAACACCCCTCCCCACTAGGTTCAGTCCATACTCAAACCCCAACCTATCTAATGTATTCTTTTAAATAGGTGGGGCTCTTACGTGTACGTTGAGACCTTCGTGGTTCAGAAGTTTTAATGTTCTCACCCAGTGAGAGAGGAAATGTGTCTGTTGACATTTCCCTACTGGGCTTCCAGTGAAAGAAGACCCTGTTTGGTTGTTACAATCTGGTCTCTCCTCCCAACCCATCTCCAACCCAATTTCAGCACCCAAGTCAGGTAGTGATGTGCAATCTTCCACTTGTAAGGATGGATTTTGGCATTGTGACAGGTTTTGGGATGGTTCCTGTCGTAATGGCTCGTTACACATGGGGTTGATTCTTGCTTGCTGATTATCCTCCTGCTCCTCCCCCTCCCCCTAGAAAAGGCATTAGGTACTAGAGAGGAACAATTGCGATGTTCCTGAGGTAATCTGGATCTAAGCTGATCAATGTGCCTGCTCCAGAGGACTCCATCCTCTGTTTGCACACTGTAAGAACAAGGGCCTTTGATTTGAGTTATTTCAGCAGGAATCCATGAAGGTTCACCCATAAGGTTCTTAGCATAAACAGAATCACCCACACTGAACGTGCGAACTTTGGAAGTGGAATCTAGTGGTGCGTTGGGTGCGTAAGTGGGATGGAGGCGGTCAAGGGGAGACCTAAGTTTCCTACCCATCAACAACTCTGCTGGGGATAAGTTAGTTGATGGGTTAGGAGTGATGTGCTGAACACTAAGAAGTTTTTCAACTTTCTCAGTGATGTCCCCAGGACCCAATTGCTGAAGCTTTTCCTTGGTAAAACGTACCATGCGTTCAGCCTGGCCGTTAGCCGAAGGGTGCCCAGGGGCAGTCAGGGCATGTCTGATACCCTGTTGTGCTAAATAGGATTCAAAAGGTTGGATGTAAATTGAGGGCCATTGTCAGAGACAAGAACATCAGGTAACCCGTGGGTTACAAAAGCTTTTAAGCTGCTTGATGACAGCATCAGTAGTGGTGGATGCCATAGGGATCACCTCTAGCCATTTGGAATATGCATCTACTATAATAAGGAAGGTGTGCCCTCTGGTAGGGCCAGTGAAATCAATGTGAATCCTAGACCATGGGCCCCTAGGACATTCCCATTCCTGTGTGGGGGAGAGAGGTGGGGCAGGCCTGACTACCTGACAGTTGGGACAAGATGCAACCCAGTTTTCAACCATTTTGTCAATACCTGGCCACCATACATAACTCCTGGCCAATCCCTTCATCCTTACAATACCTGGATGGCCCTCATGTAACATTTCCAAAACCTCTTTTTGCAGTTTTGCAGGAATAACCACCCTGTTACCCCATAAAATACATCCTCTTAATACAGATAATTCAGTTTGCCTGGATTTAAAAGGTTGGGCAAGGTGAGGTAGATCTTGAAAAGGCCAACCTTTCTTAATCCAGCCTATAACAGGAGCCAATAAAGTGTCTTTGGCAGTCTCTCTGGCAATTTCAGCAGCGTGTACTGGAAGCTTGGCAACAGTTTCTAGGAAAAAGGTGTGTGCCTCAGGTTCACAGTGTGAAATGGAAGTGGGCAGCGACTCAAGGCATCAGCATGGCCAATGTCTTTGCCAGGCTTGTGGATGAGCTTGTATGAATAAGCAGCAAGAAATTCAGTCCACCTCAGCATTCTTGGTGACAGGATAGTGGGTGTAGGTTTGTCTCCTGCCACAATGCCTAACAAAGGTTTGTGATCTGTAACAATGGTAAATGTTCTCCATATAGATACTCATGGAATTTCTTGACAGCTGCAACAATTGCCAATGCTTCCTTGTCCAATTGGCTGTAATTCCTCTCTGCTTTGGTCAAAGTGTGAGAGTAAAATGCAATAGGGGCTTCCCTCCCACTGGGAAGCCTGTGGCTCAAACCCCCCCCACTCCAAAAGGGATGCATCACAAGTCAGTACAACAGGCAAATTCTCAGAGAACTGTATCAGTACAGCATCAGATGTGATTAGTCTTTTAATATTGCTAAATGCTGATTGTTCCTTCCTGCCCCAGACCCAAGCAGATTTTTGTCCAGTAGTCTGTGTAATGGTTCTGCAATGGTTGCCTTCTGAGGTAGGAACATGTGATAAAAGTTAATAAGTCCAAGGAAGGCTTGCAAATCTGTTTTGCATTTTGGTCTAGGGGCTTCTTTGATTGCTTTAACCTTGGCATCTGTAGGGTGGATGCCATGCTTGTCAATCATGTAGCCCAAGAACTCAACCTTGTCAGTTCTAAGAGTGCATTTTTCTTCCTTGACTTTTAACCCTGCTTTCTTGAATCTGGTAAGGACTTCTCTGAGTCTCTCTTGTAATTGAGTGTCATTTTCAGCAGAGATTAACACATCATCAAAGTAAGGCACTACCCTGGCAGTCCTTGGAGCATCCTTTCCATAAGGCTTTGGAAGATGCCTGGTGCCACGCTTACTCCAAACTGTAACCTTTTACATTTGAAGGCACCTCTATGAGTCACAATGGTTTGGGCCTCTGCAGTGGCATCATCAACTGTTAATTGTTGATATGCCTGGGCCAGATCCAATTTGGCAAAGACTGTACCCCTGCCAAGTGAATGTAATAAATGATGCACCACTGGAACTGGATATGCGCTCTGTTGAAGCGCATGGTTCAATGTCCCCTTATAGTCTCCACAGATTCTTACTGACCCATCAGTCTTGACTGGTGTGACTATGGGTGTCTCCCATCTGGAGTGGTCAGTGGGCTCTAAAACTCCTTGAGCTATTAGTTTATCTAATTGTGCATCAATTTTTCCTTTAAGGCAAATGGGACCCTTCTGGGCTTTAAACGAATTGGGGGCACCTTGGGATCTAGGTTGAAAGTGATAGGGGTCCCCATATACTTGCCCAATCCTTCGCTGAAGACCTCTGGAAACTCAGACTTCAAGGCCTCCTCCCATTCAGTGTTGCTCATGTGATTGATGCCAGTCACCTCGATGCCTAATGGATTGAACCACTCAAGTCCCAGCAAGCTTGGGCGATCCTTGTCCATGATGGTCAGGGGCAAACGTTTGGTGTGGCCTTTGAACTTCACGTTGAATTCTCTTGTTCCAACTACTGGAATCTTGTTCCCTTGGTAGTCTTTAAGAGTCAGTGCTTGCTTCTGGAAATGTTTCTTCTGAATGTTTGGGAGTAGTCTGTGAATAGTGTCCCATGACACCATAGATAAATAGGAGCCTGAGTCCACTTCCATTTGGCAAGGCCTTCCTTCAATTAGTACCTTCACATGTACTTTTCTGCTTCTTAAGGGTGAAGAATGACCAATGGTGACTGTTTGATGAGTTTCATTCTTCCCACTTGCTTCTGTGTTGCGCCCCATTTTCTCACTGAAGTTGTTAGGCTTGAATTCTTTGTCAGGAAACTTTCTTCTGTGGGGTGGAGTTCTGGTTGATTTGCAGACTCTTGCTAGGTGACCTCTTTTTTCACAACGGAGGCAGATGGTATCAAGAAACTTGCATTCAGTGCGGGGGCTTCCCCACAACCTCTGCAGTAAAAATCTTGCCACTTTCTTCCCAGATCTTTCTTTTTCCTCTCCATTCTGAGTCGGTAAATTCCTTCCTCCACCTCACTACAGTCTGACTCAGAATCTATTTGCTCGCAATGAGTTGTTGTGGACTTTTCCACATCAGGATGGCTTGAAGCCTTGTTAATTTTCTTCATGGCTGCTGCTGAGGAGGCCTCTTCTATGGCTTCCTTCAACGTGATCTTAGGTTTTAATAATAATTTGCTGTGGAGCACCTTGTCTTTGAGGCCTAGAACAAATCGATCGCGCATGGCCTCTTCCAAGTTGTTAAGCTCGCATGCACCCCCAATGTCTCTTAAACTTGCCATGAAGTCGTTAACGTTTTCGCTTTCCCCTTGATCCCAATGGTAAAACTCGTGTCTCTTAATGAGGCACGATACTTGTGGGGTGTAATGGGCTCTTAAAAGCTTTTCTAAATCAGGCCATTCCATTACCTTCACGTCTGCAGCTCCCGCCAATGCCTTCGCCATCTTGAAAACTGCCGGACTGCAGTGCGTGAGAAAGACCTCCCTCTTCCGCTTCTCGGAAATGTCGGCGAGATCGTTTCCCTCCAAATACATTTGGAAACGATCTGCGTACGAGTCCCAGTCTTCTGCCGTCGGATCGAACGGGGCTGAGGGGTGGGGTGTTCAGCGCAACCATCTCTCTCAGCTTGTTTTCTGCGTCGTCTTCTCTTCGGGAAGGATCCCACCCTCATCGCCAGTGTTAGATTTGCATGACGAGTCAAATGCAGAGTGCTTCAGTGAAGAGTTTATTAGTGACTACAGCTCATAACAGACCCAATTTGGCTGGGCTGAGGCTGCTACTTATAGCCAGCAGCCGCAGTTGCCAGCCAATCAGAGTGTAGGATTTTCCCGCACTTTTTAAACCAATCATTTCTGACATTTTACAAGAACAGTTCAAACTAAACCAATGACATTCAAACCTGCATACATAACACTGGTAATTTATAATGTTATGCTACTAACAATAGTGGGTGTGTGTGTATGTGGGGTGGGGTGTGTATGTATGAATGTATGTATGTATGTATGTATGTATGTATGTATGTATGTATTAAAACCCAGGCAGCCAAGTTTGGCATAGATCCGATAAGAATGGGATTTCTGAATTTGGAAGAGTAATTTTCAAAGTGACTGTTTTCCTCTCTTTTAGTATAATCACAAGTATTTCAGGAAAAGCAGAGAGTGTTTATCAAGTGGAAGGGGGACTCAAGTCTTTATCCAGGGTATAGAAACAAATGATGTATACCGGTATTTACACCGGTCGGATCCCACCCCTGATCCTAACTAACTTATCAGCTAGGCAGTTGCAGAAGGTTTCATTGCATATAACTCATCCTTCTTCTGGGTTCATTAAAAATCAACAAGCATCAAATAATCAGTTTTTAATAGACATATTCTATATAGCTAAAGATAGAACTGATTCTGCTGTACTTACAGTTTCTGTTGCAAGTGCACAAAAAGCCTTTGATTCTGT
Organism: Naja naja; assembly: GCA_009733165.1. Classification (NCBI taxonomy): domain Eukaryota; kingdom Metazoa; phylum Chordata; class Lepidosauria; order Squamata; family Elapidae; genus Naja; species Naja naja. The sequence goes on from CM019148.1 coordinate 317,235,292, forward strand.
TTGAATTAAATTCTTTAAGACAAGTGATGATTAGGCATGGCTTTGCAAAATATTCTCTTCATTGGATCGAAACTTATCATTTGCAACCCAGTAGAAGAGTTGTAATAAGTATTCTGTTATGTATGCAGAGTTTGAATTGATTGGTTGTTCTTGTAAAGTGTTTGAAATCATTGGTTAAAAAGTGCAGGAAAACCCCGCACTCTGATTGGCTGTCAGCCGAGGCAGCCGGCTATATATAGCTGCCTCGGCTAAGCCAAATTGGGTCCGTTCTGAGCTGAAGTCACTAATAAACTTTAAAGCTGAAGCACTCCGCGTCTGCCTCTTCATGCAAACTTAACATATTCATTCAATTTCAGCATGAAAATCATTCAATTTGAGTGTGACACTTGGCAGAGTTGGCCACATTCACCCTTCCTTTTTGACTTAATTTTTAAACCTTTGGCTATTGCGGTAAGTATGTGCTTTGTGCTCAAGGTGAGAAAAGAATGAAACTTTGATTTGGGATTTTACAGATTAGATAGGTTTGTTGTTATAAAATGGCTAGTTTTATACCATTGTGTAAAAGTAAAAAGTTGGGGTTTGATGTTATTATCTTATTCTACTGCACCAAAGGGAATCAGAAGCTTTTCTTTCTTTTTCCCCTTTTTCCTACACTTTTCCCTTCCCCTTCTCCTATCTTTATTACTGATTCTCTTGTATTTTTGTATCTTACAGTATGAATAAATCCCAGTAAATAGGCAAGAAACTAAGAAAAATATTCTGTTCATTGGACTGAAATTTATCATTTACAACCCAGTACAAGAGTTATAAGTATCCATTCAATTTCAACATTCATTCAATTTCAGCATGAAAATCTCATTCAATATGAGTGTGACACTTGGCAGAATTGCCCACAGTTCCTCTTCCTTTTTGACTTAATTCTTAAACTATTGCTTTAAATATGTGCAGTTGTATGCATTTGAGTTGTGATTTTTTTTTAATGTAACAGCAAGGATTTAATGGTGCATGATGAGTGAAGATTTTCCACTGTGGATATGTGGTTTGCTTTCAGGAATGGCATCCTTGGGCAAAATCAATAAGAGACTAGGCTTATAGGAGCTAGTTGGTTGGTAATTAGCCTCATTTGGGAACATCTAAATATAGTTTTATTCTGGATCACTAAGGAAATGATGATGAGCAATATCTAAAACACATTTTCATGATCATGTCTGAATTAACAAACTAATTGTTTTTCAAACAGACAGATAACAAAACCTCAAAGGTTATTCACATAATAATAGCATTATTTTTTTAATACACTTATACCTGTGACCAGTCAAAATCTTCAGGAGTTTAAAGCTTGCAGAATATTTTTTTTAAGCAATCAATTATATTTCTAATTATAATTCTGTCTCATTTCTATTATCTGAGAAAAACTGCCCTGTAGAACATTTTACAATCATCCCTTCAGTTTGGTACAGTGGGACTCAAGCAATTCCTGGCAAGTAATGAGGTAGCCATAAAACAGGAATAATTATTTTGATGTTAGGATTTATTATCCCTATTTTTAAAGCTTAGATTAAGTTGCTAAAATGGGGTAATTATTCTCTTATATGCAATGCAACACAGCAATATTTAATTAATTAATTAGATGATCAGAATCATCAACTTTTAAATCAACTTTTAAGTTTAATTGAAAAGAATATTTTGGTAATTGGCATCACACTTAATTTTCTTTAAAGGTAGAATTGTGGGCATTCCATCTTCTCTTGCACCCAGAATTAATGGGCAAAGTAGCTACAATATATTACTATGCTAACTTTTGTCAACTTAGACAGGACCTTCTGAATATGCTAGGACTACAGGTCTCCTTCTCATGGTAATTCTGAAAGTCCCAATCCATCTGGAGCCCTCCAGATGTAGGGAGGTTTTGCTATGGTCAGAAGAGGAGTTAATGGAATTATACTATTACTTTACCAAGAGCAATCTTAACATTTATCCATTAGAAATTTGAATGCAATCTATATGCAACCAGGAAAAAAAGTTTTCTGAATAATGTAAGATATACAGTATTGGTTCTGGTAATTTCATCAATTGGCATGCTGAAGGATCATTAATGCCATAGTCAATATAATAAGGTGAATTGGAACAGATGTTTGAAGGGAATGGTTTTGTCTTTATTCTTTTAGATTTGTGAGCATGAGGTTCAAACCTTATTCACTTATTAATTTACAGCTGCAATTGTCCGAAAGGCTGTTGAAAATGGCCTTAGTTTGTCAAAATACATGTAACTTCTGATAAGCTATGCAATAAACTAGCTAGTCATCCAGATTTCTGTAAATAACCTTGTTACATCTAGCCATATGTCTGTATAAGAAATTATTCTTTATTATTTTAGTATATTTAAAATATATAAAATTTGCTTTTGTTTGTTCATTATATTAAATTTGCATTACAGAATATTTCACTTTTTCTTTTCTCTATGGTTCTGAGCCCATAAAAAGAACTTGATGAATCAGTTGAAAGAATTCAGCGATTTCCCCCTACCCACGCAAAGTAACCAGTCAAATTAGGGGAAAATCCACAGTGCCATAGCATCTTCCTATTAGTATCTGTCCCAACCTGGCTATTCATGTCTTCCAACAGTGCATCCATCATCACTACAATTGAGTAAGGGTCTACATTTAAGCATGAAAAACTAAATGCAGCAGTTGGTACCTGGCTCAATAGTAGTAATTGCAAGTGGGATCTTGGAGTCTAGTGGACAAAAATTTCAATATGAGCCAGTGGCATGTTGCAGTGGCCAAAAAAACCCAATGCAATCCTAGGCTGCATTAACAAAGGGATAGAATCACGTGACATGTTAATACTGTTTTATAACGTCTTGATAGGACCACACTTAGAATACTGCATCCAGTTTTGGTCGCCATGATATAAAAAAGATACTTTAGAAAGAGTGCAGAGAAGAACAACAAAGATGAATAGGGGACTGAAGGCTAAATCATACAAAGAACAGTTGCAGGAATTGCATATGTTGAGAGTCCAGGAGGCCAAGCCCAGGAGAGAGGGCACTCCCTCAAGGCCTGCAGCTCTATCAAAGAATAGGTCTGGATCTTGTAATGATGGAGTATCTGGGGGGATAGATCGTGGTTGAAGGAAAAGTCTGGCCATTACTGATGTTAAAGATGTTAAAAATGGTAATAGCAGCACCCAATGGAGTCCAAATATCTGGCTACTGGGGGGTCCAAAGTCATATATCAGGACTGCCCTCTCACAAAAGTCCTGTGGGAAGATGGTACAAACCCATGCTTGGGCCAACAGCCACCGCGCTCTCACCGCAGGGCTCTCCGAGAAGTCAATGAGGACAGGTGACACAAGCCAGGCCGTATTAACAGGGAAAAGGCGTCCCCACCATGCTGCCCTCTCACTACAGCAAATTGGCAGGGGATACCCAAAAAACCCAGGCCAGCAACCATCAGGTGGAGAGGAAGAAGGGGAGGCATAGTTCACAGTCCGTGACCAGGTGAAGATGTAACAGGCCAACGAAAACAAGGCAAGAATAAGGGAGTAGGGGGGGAAGGGAGGGCGGGCAAAGCCTCCGGCCGCTTGCCAAAAATGCCAGGAGGGACTGATCACACACCAGATGGTGGGATAGCTGGTAAAGTTGATGGTACAAGGGGACCAAGACCTGCTGCAACCTCAGTCCAACACCGCCTTCACCTCTAGGCCCAACGAGGCCATTCGCCGATCCGCTGTCCCCATCCTCACCATCTTGGTCAATGGCGGTGTTGTCATCCGCGTCCAGGTCACCCAGTTCTTAATGGTGCCCTCACAGCCACAGATGAGTCACCGCTGCCACCGGCTGCCTTGCCGTTGCTGCTGCTGTTGCTCCCCGCCATCACTGCTGCCACCAGCGACCTCGCGGACCCTTAAGATAAACGGGACCGCAGTGGGAAATGGGCGCCAGGGCGAAGACTGAGTCATGGGCGCTGGCGCTGATGTCCTCTGCGCCCATGCCGCCCTCTTCCTGGGAACGCTCCCAGTACCGAAAACCTGTCGCCACTGCCACTGGCGACCTCACCACTGCTCCCTCGCCGTCACCGCCGCCACCGGCGACCGCGGGTTCCCCAGAGCAAGCGGGACCGTAGCAGAAGTCAGGCGCTAGGGCAAGGGCCGAAACACTGCCGCTCCTGCCACTCGCCTCGTTCGCCGCCTCCCTTCTCTCCGGCTGCCAGCTGCCCTGCCTACCAGCTGATCAGCTTCGCGGTCAGAGCCCGCTGCTCAGAAACAGGCAGGTACGGCCATGCTGGTACACACCAGCCCACCAGGTCTTCAAATATCCGAACCTGGGGGTCGGGGGAAACAAAAACGCCTCCTCACCTCCTCACAGACCAATTTCAAACCACACCACCCCGGGACGCTATGGACAAGTGGCCATCTTTAGGGGCATGCGCAGAAGGATGGGTTATGGAACCCTGAGAGACGGTACAGCACGGGAAGGGTCGGGATCTTGGGAGGGGCAATAAGAGGGCTGGTGGGGCTTCATTGATTTGGTTTTTAGACTGTTTCTTAAGGGGGCTAGGGAGGGGGGGTGGCAAGGAGGGGACTCAGTGCAGCCCAGATTGGGGTCGTGGCAGGGGGTGCCGGGGGTGCCGGTGGGGCCCCGAAGGTCAGGGTGGGAGCAACGATTTCCAGGGTGGTTGGGCTCAGCAGGCGATGACGCAGTGCGGGGCTGGATCAAGTTAAGGGAGCACGCCCCCGATGTCTTTATGCGGTGGCGTGCTCTGACCCCGATGCCTCTTCCCAATGCCCTGGGGACCCGGGATCTAGGGCCCCTGGACTCCGGCTGGTGTACTTTAATGCCAGGTCCGTGGCTAATAAGGCAACCCTCCTCCGTGAGGTAATTGAGGAGGAGGCCACGGATCTGGCCTGTATCACTGAGACCTGGGTGGGCCCGAGGGGAATCCTCTAGTGATCTATGCCCCCCAGGTTTTCAGGTGTTGCACCGCCACGAGCCCAGGGAAGGGGTGGGGGTGGAAACTAATCAAGAGAGCCCTAGGAGAATTTTCCTAACAGTTAGAACAATTCATCAGTAGAACAACCTGCCTCCAGAAGTTGTGGGTGCACCAACACTGGGGGTGTTTAAGAAGAAATTGGACAACCATTTATCTGAAATGGTATAGGGTTTCCTGCTTGAGCAGGGGGTTGAGCTGGAAGATCTCTAAGATCCTTTCCAACTCTATTATTCTGTTAAATCTTTGCTGTTAGTCATTCTCTTTTCTTTCCTTCCACCATTTCCAGTATTTCTCAAGAAAGTTAGGTTTTTTTATATGTCCAAAATATGAGTTGAGCTTGATCTTTTGTACCTTGAGAAAGAACTCTAGATTGACCTGTTCTGCAATCCATTTCTTTTCTTGACTATCCCTGATATTCTCAGAAATCTTCTCTGACTCCAAAGTTGAAAGCATCAATACTTTTTCTAACCTGCTTCTTCAAGTCCTTTCATTTCCATAAGAATGTTATAAGGAAATGGAAAACCACTGCTTTGGGATCGGATAGTGGTTCATAATTTCAGATTCTTTTCTTTATGTTTTCCCTCCTCTACAATTATACATTTTGAGATGCAGAGCCATATTCATGATCCTAAATATGGATATGGATATGGTATGTTTAGCATGGTGTTATTTTTTTATTTCTTTTCCATTGTTTCTCAGCCTAGCTTATTTTAGCAGTGTCACATTCTGGTAATGTCTTTATAAAGTCCATGGGACTCAGCTGCAAATCCATGGAAGGAGTTTGGGTGACTTTGATCTGTCTCTCTCTTTTTCTAGCTCACATGGTTATTTGGAAAAAAAATACGAGAGGAAAGCTTGAGCTCCTGGAGGAAAGATGGGTATAAATTTGATAAAAAGAAATTGAACAAATAATAATTGAATATGTGGCATTAGGATTATCACTCAAATGCAGATTATTTTATAGTGTTCCTCCTTATCTTTATTTACCACTTTAACATCCATGTTAATATTCCTTCTAATCCATATTTTTATGCTGATTGGTTTTAATAGACAGTTTGGTATAGGGGTTGAGGCACCAGGCTAGAAATTGAGGGACTGTGAGTTCTAGTTTGCCTTAGGCACAAAGTCAACTGGGTAGCTTTGCACTACTCTCTCAGTCCTAGGAAGCAGCTAATGACAAACCACTTCCAAAGCCTGGCCAAGAATGAGCCTTGGTGGCTCAGGCTGTTAAACACCTGCTCTTAAGATCCAGCTGTCTACAATTACTGTAGGCTCGAATCCCACCAGGCTCAAGGTTGACTCAGCCTTCCATCCTCTCGGGGGAGGTAAATTGAGGACCCAAGATTGTTGGGGGCAATAAGCTGACCTTGTAAAAATGCCGCTTAGTAATAAGCAGGCATATACAATGGAATGAAGGCTATTGCTGAGCACACTGGGTTGTATCCCAAAAATTGTAAGCTGCCCTGAGTCTTCGGAGAAGGGCGGCATATAAATGTAATTAAAAAAAAAAGAAAGAAAGAAAATTGCAAAGGCTTCTCCAGGGAGTTGGCAGGAGGTAACGCTGACTTGAAGGGAGCGGGAGAGTTTCATCAAGCCTATGGAAGCAGACAAAGATATCATCTATCCTGCGGGAACGTCTCCTGCCAGCATCACACTACGATCGCCCTGTATGGTCCCACAGGCAGGGCCTCCTTGGGATACCATCAGCTAGACACTGTCGGCTGGCGGTGCCCAGGGGTAGGGCCTTCTCTGTGGGGGCACCCACCCTGTGGAATCAACTCCCCTTGGACCTTCACTTGGCTCCAGAACTCCGCTCCTTCCGCCGTGACCTAAAGACCTGGTTATTTCATCAGGCCGGCCTGGACTGAACCGAGGGGGGGGGGCTTTTTTAAAAATAGTTTTAACGGTTTTAATGTTTAATATTAGGCTTGTACTGTTTAATCATTTTTAGTTAATTTATTGTATTGTATTTTACTCTGTGAGCCACCCTGAGTCCTTAGGGAGAGAGGGCGGCATACAAGTCTAATAAATAATAATAATAATAATAATAATAATAATAATAATAATAATCTATAATGGAAGCATATCTCCATTTTTCCCTTTCCCATTTTTAGAGGATTTTCAGTTCTGTGTAAATGCAGACAGTATTTCCAGAATTCAAACAAATGTGGAACCAGATTAGAGAACAGTTTATCTGGATACTTTGGAGTTATCTTTTGGAGGTTAGTCTGTGAATGCCTATTTTTGCTTGGTTTGTTTATTTATAAAATAAAATGTAAACATTACAAGTGCTATAAATCTCCTGTGATTTTCTTCATTAAATCAAATGTAAGCCTGGAACAACTGGAATGACTCTCATGAGGCAAAAAATTGGGACGTTGTATGAAAGGATATTATGTTCCTTCAGAACGAGCCCTTGTGTTCATACAAATAGGTGGTGATTTAACCTAATACAATCCTTATCATAGATCAGCATCAGTTTCTCAAACATTTTGTAACAGTGCAAAGGTACTCTGTTAGCACAAGTCTGCTCCATTTCACATTCTGGTTTATGCAGATTTGTCTTTGTAGATATGAGCACTCTTGTCCTTAATGTCATCTGGCTTCAAGCTTACTTCATATGACATTGATGTAACTCTGCTTTCTAAGTTAACAGGATAGTTATGCTATCAATCACATTAATCACTAAGGTATAAACCTTACCACTTAAGTTCTTTGGTTTTATTGATCTGAGAGCATATTGATCAAAGCAATGGAATAAAGATTCAATTTTTGCTACTGGAATTGTCAGGAGCCTCTTTATCAATCTTATACAAATGTTGTACCAATATAAAAGAAATATAGACAGCAATCAGCATTTTAAGTGCCAATGCATAAGAATCATTAGTCAGTTTTTTGCAAGGCCTACATAAAGATACAATATTTGTTCCTCTAAAATGACCAAAACTAAATTATATAAAACCAGAATTCAAAATCACAGGTTAAAAATTAAAGATTACAACTATCTTCTTGGTTGAAGACACATTTGTATCATATGATGGGACACCCTCCCACTGAGATCCAGGAAGATCTTATTCTCCTAGCTTTTCAGAAGATCTTCAACTGTTGGTGCTTTCCTTAGGTGCTGGGATGAGACGAGTCCAGTAAAAATGTTTGTAAGTGTTGATAGGTTAGGAAGCATTTGTTAGAGTGCTTAGATTTGTTTTTAGATTCCTTTATATTTTGGCTGTAGAATTTAGATTATCAAAATTGTCCCTATTTCCTGATTATATGATCATCTGAATTTTTTCAGCCCAGATTCAGTAGCCTTCTAGCAGAAATATTGCTCTGGAGGCATCTAAACCTATAGTTCTAATTGTCCTAAATCTAAATCCACCACAATATATCAGGCTTCTAGTTATAAACTTCACTTGGATTCCAAAGCAAAGATTTTAAGACTATTGAAGAAAACTTCACCTTATACTTTTGCCATTTCCTGAACACTGGTAACTTATTGCTTTATAAAAACAACTAGTTGCTACCATCTAATCTCTATCCAGATATTTGCAGCCCAAATCTGATTGCCCAGGCAAAGAAAATATTGATGCATAAATCTATTATACATAAAATTAGAACCCATAATAATGAAGTAACACTGCTGGAAATCATCCAACTTGGAAAAGTCAATCTGTTCAAATAATAAGAATAAAGAAAGAAGATGACCAGCCCTCTTTTAGTAGCAAGTTAGTAGACTGACCCAGCAAATTTGTTCACCTTAGTATGGTAAACAGGAAGGCATTTATTACAAGCCAACAAGCATAACCTTGAATGCATGAAACTGATTCTGCAGAGCACTACTGCAAATAATTTGGATAGCTGCCATGAGAAGCCATATGCATTTTAGTAACAACCTTTAAAAAAACCACCAAAGGCTGATTTTTGGTTGTTTGAAACAAGCACATGGAGGGCAAGACACAAAAATGTGTGGGAAATTTTTTTTGTAAGAAGAGACAATATAATCAAGATAGAATCAGGGGACTGAAAAATAATCGTAGGGTATCATAGATATACCATTTGTTATATTATCAGAAAAATAGAAGCTCATGAGTAGGTGAACAGATGAACAGAAGTTTACAAGTAAGTAGGTGGGGCTTAACTTCCTTAATTATGATGAGTCCTACTGCTTTGCCTTAGATTTTGTTCAAATCTGGATTTTCTTTTGCATCTGAAATATCCTTGGACTCCATAGACACTGAACTTGCTTTGCATTGTAGTAAGAACATCTCTTTAGCCTTTAAGTTCATCACAATAACCTGTAAATTACTTTTGGGGTTTTATGATTATCCTAGGAGAACAGCCTAAGATCTCATTTGAAATGTGTGAATTAACGGGGAGGGGCGGCATTGATTCAGACTTCCTGTAATTGATTAGTGAGTCAAACTGTCAAAATAATAAAAATCTGCGCAATAAAATGAAGCCATTTGAGGATAAGAAGGCTAAACAAGCAAGGACATTGCTCTGTCCTGACAGAAAAATGACATGCAATCAAAAAACAAAACACAATTTTCATTAAAGAAAATAATGCAAGAACTTTTGTTTCCACATGGAGACAGCTTCTGAACTTTGTGCTTGAAATGGAAAAGAATGAAACTTTGATTTTGGGTTTTACTGTTTAGATTGATAGATCTTTATAGAAATGGCTTGTTTATATTATTATGAAAAAAACAAAAAGTTGTGATTTGATGTTAATGACTTATTTTACTGCAACAGAGAGTCAGAAATCAATGTTTCTTTTTCTTTTTTTCTTATCCTTCCTCACTTCTCTTTCCCCTCATCCTCCCCACCATTTTCCTATTTACTTTTGTATTTTGTATCATATTTTATACTATAACTCAATAAAATGTTAATAAAAAAATACTAAAAGAACTCCTGGTGGGATAGATTATAGATTATAATAATCCCTCCTCACACTATGCACATTACTTCAGATACAGACTACAGAAGTTATTAACACATACAGAGAGAGGTAAATTAATCTGTTACTTGTTTACGGAATTTATAAAGCATTCATCAGAGTTAGTCACTACCATGAAATACAGGTGAAATTGGTGTCAATGACGAAGCTATTGTGAGTTAAATAGCCTGAGCAAACCAAAGTTTCTGAAGGAAATGATAATTAAAATGTACTGACATCGTTGATTTCTTATACAATAACAAAAAGAAATGAAGAGCAACATCCCAAATCATCAGTTCTGCAACCAGTGCGGATATAGCCAATTATTATCAGCCTCCAGGAAGTTGAATAGAATAAAATGACGTTGATTCCTTTAGAATTTTGAGCATTTTCTCCTTCAATAAGGCATAGAGACTAACTCAGTCTGTCATTGCTGTAAGAAAAGCAAAGGAAAAAAAACTTGGAGGAAAAATCTCAGAGTTTGAAGAGATTATTATTAATAGTTCCTTATTGGAGCATCAGATATTTTCAATAACCCTGCACTGAGACATCAGGTAGAAAATGAATTGGAGAAAAAAAGAAAAAGAAACTGCCTGTACCCAATAAAACCTTTATGACTGAGCTCAAGGCCAGAGGTCTATAATAGGATAGGTCTTAACACCTTGACCACAAGGGACACATCATCAAACAAGATAACCAAAAATTATATATCTTTGTGGAAAAATTGTGTGTGCTAATTTATAATTTGTTATAAATATAAAGTTATGTTTGATAAATCTCTATGGAGATTCTCTGTCATCCATGTCATGGTTGTCCCAAAGGTGTTTTTTTCAAGAGGCAACTGGAGTTTTTGGTTTTTCTTTGAGAGCTGAAGAAGTTTCTTTGATGAGAAGCAAAATGTCTTCAAAGAAAAACCAGAAAGTCCAGTTGCCTCTTGAAAAAAGCACCTTTGGGACTATGTTTGATAAATTGATTGGCTGACTGTGGATTGATATCTGCTATTATGGTCTGCCAAAAGTTTGGAATAGCTAACAAGTATTGAAAACAGAAATGGAATTTAAAAATTGAACTACAGTCTAAAGTTCACAATAAAATAAAAACAATCTAGCAGGTAAAAACTACAAAAAGTCAATGTAGGTTATCCTAATACTATGAGGAATGAGGACCAAATGAATTCCCTTTAATCCTTCTATTAATAATATTCTTTTTAACTTCTCAACATTTAAAATTTTGTTGATTTTGTCATGCCTACATTTATGCAATTCACTCTTAACTACAAATAATAATGGTATGTGTGTGAGAGAGATGGGGAGAGAACTGTTTCTTGTGTCTATGAAATAGGAAATGAATTTATGTCACAGAATTATTTGTATAGTTCAAGTTGTTCAGACATGGTAGCACACAACTTTCTACTGGACTGATGCCCTGGATCCCTTGAAATAAAGGAAGAAATGTATCTATGTAATAGAATTGTCTCCAAATCATAACAAAGTTCAAAAACTGAAGAGGTTCATGATATTGTGCAGCAGACTGTCATGACCGGGTCATATACATAAGTCAGAACTTAATGTTCTACTAACCTATCCTATCAAAACATTCTACATTCAATTGCTCCAGATCTATTGTTCTAGGGTTCTGGTACAATGAAATAGTGTTGTGGCATCTACATCAAAAAATCCCCACTTATATAAAAAGTTGTGCCAGAGATATGACAAAGGTCAGTCTTAAATCACAGTGAATCATTTGGATTAGGACCCTGCTGAGCAGGGGTGTCAAACTCAAGGCTCGGGGCCCAGATCTGGACCACGGGGTGCTTAGATCTGGCCTGTAGGGCCACCCTGGAAACAGCAAAGGACTGGCCCGCAGTCCCTCTGCCAGCAAAAACAGAGGTTGGGAGGTCCACGGGCAGCCCTCGTGAGCTCCATTTTCACTGGCAGAGGGTTGCAGGAGGCCACCCAGCTGAAAATGGAGCTCGTGAGGGCCGTGCCCACGTGTGGCCCTCACGAGCTCCATTTTTGCTGGCAGACAGTTGCAGGAGGCTGTTGAAGCCAGAAACGGAACTCGGGAGCCTGTTTTTTGCTGGCAGAGTGCTCAGGCCACCACAGGCACCCTGTGACATGAGTGATATCATGCTGGCCATGCCTATTCCGGCCCTCCGAGGTCAAATACAACCCTGATGTGGCCCTCAATGAAATCGAGTTTGACACCCCTGCTGTTGAGAAAAAGGAATGTCCTCCCTCCATAGCAAAGGATCATCTGAGTCTCACTTTCTAGATTATTGGGATTATATTACCTGAATGTCTTATACTTGAAGATGCCTGTAATCAGATGCCAAGAATGTCTGGCTCTCTGAACATTACTCCTCTACAGAATTGTATTTAGAATAGCTGGGAGTTGAAATGTAAATGAATTTACTTGCTGGGCTTTATTTAATTAAACTACAAAAAGCAAAATGTACCCAGAAAAATATACAGAAAACCAACTAGTAATGATGTGATATTGATTGGCATTTTTAAACTTCTGATTACTTGCAGCCTTTGAGACATAAATTGTCTACTCCAGGCTACAAAGAATATATTTCAATAAGAATGGTATGGAATATGAATTGGAAATAAACTACTCTCAGATTGACATAGGACAGAGTTGGCTATTTCCAGATTCTGTGATTTAATCTTTAAAACAAGTTGGATAATCTGCAGTGATCTCATACACACCCCACATTTTCTGGGTGTACATTAGTGCTAAAAATAGCTCCCACTCATATCTTTAGAGCCAAACACTATTTTGATGTAGAATTGATCGCAGTGAATTTGAGAAAGATGAGATATACTCACTGGACTTCCCATAGAACATATCACTCCACCTCAGTGAATTAGGATTGGATGATTCATACCAGAAACACTTCATCATGCTGCATAATCCTAAGGGTATCTCTCATCCTAGCCCAACATTGAATATTTCCAGAAATTGAGAGAAAATAGCATCCTAAATAGCTTAAAATGCAGTATTGTATAACAAAATATATAAACTATGTTCTTTTTTCCCCTTAGCAACTGCAATAGCACTTAGACTTACATACCACTTCATAGCACTTTACAGCCCTCTCTAAGCAGTTTTACAGCATATTGCCCCCAACAATCAGGGTCCTCATTTTACTGACCCCGAAGGATGGAAGGCTGAGTCAATCTTAAGCCAGTCAGGATCAAACTTTTGGCAGTGGGCAGTGAGTTAGCCTGCAATGCTACAGTCTAACCACCATGCCACCATGGCTCTTTAGGATACCTCTTATTAATTTATTTATTATTATTGGGATTTTTATGCCGCCCTATCTCCCAAAGGACTCAGGGCGGCTCACAACAATAAAAACATACAGTACAAAATTTAAAAGGTATTAAATAGACATCCCAATAACCTAATTAAAACTAACAAACAAACCAATAAAAAAAACCCATCAGTCCAGGTTGGCCAGTTGAAAAAGCCATGTTCATCCTTCTATTTTATAAAAGCTCAGTTATCAGAATTGTTTCTAAGGCTGAGTGAATATTCTTATTATTCTCAGTGTTACTCTTTAAGAACAATTTATATGTGTTAAGTATTATTATTAAGGAGCCTTTGTGGCGCAGTGGTTAGAGTGCAGTACTGCAAGCTACTTCTGCTGCAGCCAGCTGCCTACAATTTGGCAGTTCAAATCCCACCAGGCTCAAGGTTGACTCAGCCTTCCATCCTTCTGAGGTGGGTAAAATGAGGACCCAAATTGTTGGGGGCAATATGCTGATTCTGTAAACTGCTTAGAGAGGACTGTAAAGCACTATAAAGTGGTATATAAGTCTAAGTGCTATTGCTATTATGCTGTAGATAATCAGAGCCATATTGCTGGTAATGAGGCTTTTCTATCTGATAAAGAAGACATGAGCTAAAATTGCTTTTGAAATGTGTTACAGCGAGTCCAAATGTCTGTGGTTAATAACAACTGAATTCAGACAATTCTAAATAATGTATAAAATGTTGTTTCAGGTCACTCAACAGAGCCAGCCAGTAAGGATTATGAACCTTTATTTTGTAAAGTGAGTGTATGTGTTTTTTAATGTGCAAATGTTTTCTTCCGTCTCAGGGCTTCTTTAGAATTAAGATATGGTTTATGTATTAGTACACTTTAATTTTCAAATTTAAAATGTCACAATAACTACAGCACTAGAGAAAAGGAAAAAAGCCATCACCTATAATTATAACTAAATTCAGTTTTTAGAGATGCATATTAAACACCTCATTGAATAGTTTAGATCCCACCATCAAACAAATATTTTCCTTAGCAAAATGGTTGGGAGATTGTCAAAGCATCCTAATCTTAGTCATACATGTCTGCTTACATGTCTGTTCAAAAGAAAATCTTATTGAGCACTGCTAATTACTCTGAGTTCAATAGAGTTCAGTGCTTTGTTACTATACATGTATTACAATATAACAGTTAAGATATAATACACAACAAAGTACAGCTGTTTATATAGTTATAAAAAATTCACTAAAATGCATATAAGTCCACTTGATATTCATAACTTACAATAACCAATTTGTAGTCAGCTAAAATAACAAAGGATAAATTGCATTGTATCATTAATTGGAAGAAGAAAAAAGTGTGGAAAAATTGGGCACATAAAGCATTGTTGTGTCCAGCTTAAATAAAATTTAACGGACATAAAAATCATCTGGTCACCTAGAAAAATATTTAATTGCATTACTGACATCTCCCTAGGTAAATAATGTCTTGAATAGTATTTTTCATTATGTATTCCTATGATCCTCGGTAAGCAATAGTGAGCATTGTGATTGGTCAGAGACATCTAATTAGGATAGGATAGGATAGGATAGGATAGGATAGGATAGGATAGAATAGGATAGAATAGAATAGAATGCTATAAGTATGCTGCTGAAAAGTGGTTCTCCTCCATAAGTTAAAATGCTTAAGAAGCATTTTATACAATTTGGCATGCACTATACTGACATGGATTTCTTCTCTCCCTTTCAACAGCTTTCTTTTATGTTGACAGATGTCACCTTAAAGAAGGTATTGTACAATTTACTAACGATAAACATTCAATTTATTAGATAGAACAGAACAGAACAGAATAACAGGTTTGGAAGGGACATTGGAGGTCTTCTAGTCCAGCCGCCTGCTCAGGCAGGAAGCCCTATACCATTTCAGACAAATGGTTGTCCAATCTCTTCTTAAAAACTTCCAGTGTTGAAGAATTCACAACTTCTGGATTGTTGTTCCACTGGTTAATTGTTCTGTCAGGAAATTTATTCTTTTGCAGGAACAGATGTTGTCCTCCTCCCAGTCCATTGCAAATAGCAATAGCACTTGGACTTATATACCACTTTATAGTGCTTTACAGGCCTCTCTAAGCAGTGTACAGAGTCAGCATATTGTCCCCAACAATCTGGGTCCTCATTTTACTCACCTCGGAAGGATGGAAGGCTGAGTCAACCTTGAGCCTGGTGAGATTCAATCTGCCAAATTGCAGACAGCTGGCTGTCAACAGAAGTAGTTTGCAGTACTGCACTCTAACCACTCCGCCACTGAGGCTTTGTATGTACTCTGCATCCATGTTTTTCAACTTCATTTCAAAATTTCTGTTTTCCAACTTCAGCCTTTTAACCCTTTTAAAGCCGATGGTCTTCAAAACTTTCTTCTTGTCTTTTAAATACATCAATAAGGAATATAATTACTTAATAAAAACTAATGCAGAAAGAAAGGAAGGAAGGATATAGTAAAGAAAAAGAAAATGAAAAAGAAAATAAATGTATAAAGTGACTTCCAACCTTCGTTTTAGTAACTTTTCATCTCCTCTTAATAACTAATGAGCTCTTCATCTCACGGCCCATCTCTAATCTACAAAATAAACTCATAAACTATTGTCACTTAAATCCTGATATTAACAAAGTCTATTAAGAATTCCAGAAATAACGTCTTTATCTTAACCTTGATCACATAAATCAAATTTGTCTATGGAGATTCTCAGTCATCCTGGGCATGGTTGTCCCAAAAGTGCTTTTTCAAAAGGCAACTGCCTTTTAAAAAAGCACCTTTGGGACAATCAACATTACATTGCTTCTGTAATGTCATAAAACTTACATTTTTTCATTTCTTTTATACCTCCTCTCCCAAGATTCATCCAAGCTTTAACAAATCTCTTTTGTAAATTGAATATGAAAGAATTATTCAGGTCACTCTCTTAGTTCATTATTTGCAATTCCTTTTTTTTTATTTTCAAAACCTCAACTGATGTAATGGTGTGTGAAAACAACCTTAAGGGCTAAAGGGGAAAGATGCTGAAAAGGAAATGATTGGTTAAGAGAGGGGAAAAACACCCAATGATCAGAGGAAGAAACTTAGAAAGGGCCTGCCCTAACTGATGAGGCAGTTAAAATGGGCAAAAGGAGATTTGTACCTTCAGACTTGCAAAATTATGTTAATGAAGATTTGCAATAACATAGAATTAGCATGTTTTCTGTCTGGTTTACTTGGGAGGGCTGAATAACTGATTTCTTTTGTGTGAATTGAAACTTCTTTTTCCATTTCATATTTGTAGCTTGTCATTTATAGATCCACTTTTGGTATCACATCGGTCTCAGTCTTGTCAGATGAAACTGGCTCCCCTTCTGCCATTTCTTGCAAAACATTTTTGACATAGTCTATCCATAGAAGCAAACATTGCTATTGACACTATTGTGGTCAATAGTTGTTCTGGTTCCTTTTTTCAAAAATATCCTTTGATATTTCCAATGTTGGAGTATTTGGAATCAGGTTTATGTACCCTTTATCTTTGATTAAAAGTTCCCTCTAGTGTCCAATTTTTAAAATTGTTTATCTTTTTTACATCATAAAAAAATTCAATACAAGTAAACATTCCCACTAAAGGAAGTCTTTGTAAATTCCACAGTCTTAGTTCAAATTTATCTGGACATTTAATCCATTTATAACTTTCTAAAATCAAAGTCTTTATTGGTTTTTTGTTGTTTATTTCAATTTTTTAAATTCTTAAACTTATAGTGAGAATTTTCTTTAGAAAATTAAAGAGTGAAAAGCAGACTCACACTTTTTTTCCAGACTGATCAATCGATTCAGTAACTGAAATGTAGTTAATTTCCAAATGTGATTAGAAAAGGAAGTATAAAACACATTTTAAAGGCACCAATTGTGATTTGAGCAAGATGGCTAATCGCTTGCCTCCTGGTTCTCAAAGCCTGCTGGAAAATGCTAGCTTGTGATCTCCTCACAAGGAGCAACACTTGTGGACAGTCTCCCATCTGGAGAGGTTCAAAGAGCTGCCGGTCTACTCATCACTCTTGGTTCTTCACCACAGTTCTTGGCTCTGATTTGCAGAGTCATTTCAGTCCGCCATATGTTTCTCAGGAATTGCAGGACTTTGTGCTGATCTGGCAGCAGCTCCAGCTGTGATCAGTTGCAATCTCTAACCCACCCTTCCTCCTCCACTGACTGGTCACTATTCTGTGCAACCACTTCATCCTGGGTTGCTGGGTTTGCTGGGCTGCTAGGTCGTCTACTGGTCAGCAGCCATCATTTTTTAAATATAATCTTGTAATTCGTCAGTCTGTTAAATCAATGAACTTTTATCACCCCATGTTTTCTCCATTGCCTCTAGATGCTCATCATTTCATTCAATCTTTACATCTTGTAGGGTATGATTTCTATTTCTGCCCCTTGCTGTCTCACACCTTGTACACACACATGCATGCACACACAGAGAGAGAGGAAGGGAGGGAGGAGAGAGAGAGAGAGAGAGAGAGAGAGAGAGAGAGAGAGAGAGAGAGAGAGAGAAGCACACTTTATAAATAAAATGTTCCTTTTATTCTTTAAAATTGATGGGTGTGACCCAGAGGTGGGATTCTACCAGTTCGCACCTATTCTCTAGAACCGGTTGTTAACATTCTAAGCAGTTCAGAGAACCGGTTGTTAGAAGAAATTACTGGCCTAATCCTGTAAGGAAGGCAGGAAGGAAACATTCTGGTATTGCTTACAGAAACTGCCTCTCCATTAACCCTTATTACATTCTTGGCAGGACTAGACTTCCTGTCTCTGGAACTTCTCTGGAGTTTTTTCCCCTCCTTTGCTGGTACTTTGCTTGTGTGGAGTGACCATTCAAAGTTACAATGGCACTGAAAAAAGTGACTTATGACCGTTTTTCACACTTACAACTGTTGCAGCATCCCCACAGTCATGAGAGGCCAGGCGAGGAGATGCATGCCTCGATGAGTGATATTGAGTTGGCCACACCCAGCCAATAATATGACCACCAAGCCATGTCCACCACCTAAGACACACCCACAGAACTGGTTGTTAAAAATTTGAATCTGGTGTGACCCAATAAATACTGAAGCAGTTCATTATATGGTATGCATATTGCTCTACTATTTATGAAGATACAGTGTGTGTTGGATTGATTGTTAATCTAGTGGAACTGTTGGGGATTGGTGGGTATATAAAATAGGTTTTTCTAGTTGTTGTACAGAAAGATTCTTCTAATGAATAGTATAATTATGGTTGCTCTCTGATGTATGCTTACCTTGAGTTAAGAGACTTTTTTTTAGAGTAAATATATTAAGATAATGTTGTTGACATGGAATTATACAGTTTTCCCTGCTACAGTGTTTGCTTAGTCCACAAAAGAATGAAACTAGAGGCCAACCTTCTCCCCTGTTGCAATGTTGGAACCATTGGGGGGGGGGGTCTGTAGTATAAAAGAATATCATCTGGGAAGAGGTATCAATGTGTGCAAACATCTGGAAAGCAGAGGAAAGGCAGGGTAATCCCAAAAAGTAATGGCAAATATGGGAAGACCAACCAACACAGGGTCCAGCCAATGAGGCTTGCCTGCCTGACTGCCTGGATGAGAAGCAGGGGAATCAGTTGTGGGATTCAAATTTTTTTACTACCAATTCTGTGGGCATGGCTTGATGGGCGTGGCAGGGGAAGGATACCGTAAAATCTCCAGTCAGAGGTGATATTTGCCGGTTCTCTGAACTACTCAAAATTTCCACTACTGGTTCTCCAGAACTGGTCAGAACCTGCTGAATACCACCTCTGGGAGGGATGACTAATCAACTCTTGCAATGGTAGAGTCCAGGCTGAGCACCAGCCCAATGGGATTTCTGAAGTGGGCTCAAGAAGTAACTGGGAGCAGCACAGCAAACCAGCAGTTTAGTCTGCAGTGTCATTGCCCTTAGCCTGCATCTCATATGTTTTAATCCACCTTAGCTAGCATAGCTTTCTGTATGCCTAGTACGGCTGTGGCCAATTAGGCAATCACCACCTAAATCTTAAAATCTGGTGGTGCTCAGACAAATTTTGAAGATACTGAGACTTCCTCCTTGCACCAGGCTCCTTAGGGAACTTCCTTTTTTAAGGTGCGCTTGTGGGATCAACAGCTGTCTGTGCCAGCTAAACTCCAACTCTTTTAGCATCTCTATTTTCTTGCAATCTAACCCACATTTCATCTACATGTGACAGGATCGTCATCTACATTCCCAATATATTTGTATCTTGAAAATGTTAGAAATTTTCTTTTTATACCTTTTATAGTAGCAATTTAATGTAACATGTAGCATTGCAATGGTGTTCGGATATCACATTTTGATGACAAATAGGCATTTCTGTTGCAAGAGAACATTCCTAAGTGCCAATCTTCTCACTGTCATAATCTGCACGTTCAGAAATACCCCTTCAGAAACAATTACCATAACCATATAAAACTGGAAGATCTGGAAAACACGGTACTCTGACAACAAACTAGAAGGCAGTAAAACAAAAGTTAATAGTTAAACTATTTAATATATGTTTCATTTATTCAGACAGCTGTTCCTTTATAGTATTCTCCATTCTTACTTTTAATTTCTCAGAAACTAAGTTTCTACTGGACTTTCTGCAAAGATAAAAGATAGCTTTTCTCCAGGCTTCCCCTTTGTTGTGTGTTTTTAGAGGTTTGTAAGTTACATATCCAAAATTTCAGTTGATTAGGCAACTTTATTTAATATATTAGTTTCATTAGATTGGCAGCCATGCAGCTGTGAGCCATCACCCCAGCTTGTAGAGCACATGCCTCCCACTGGCCAGCTGATCTTCAGGTCTGTGCCAGACATGCATGGGGGGCAGGCAGATGTGCGGGGTGGTGTGCCTGCTCAGGGGATGCGCATGCATGCATGGGGTGGAGTGAATGCCTGGGACTGGGGCACATGTGCGGGAATGCACGTGAATTGCATTTTGGGGGTGCACATGCACTTTGGGCACTCGGTGCCGAAAAAGCTAGTCTAGGTCATCTGGAATTTTGATAGCATTTTCTAGCATCTGATTTTACAGTGTGATTATCGTCATTGCTTTCCATATGTGTAATGTTATACAAACAGGCTTTGACAAAGAAGGAAACAGCAACATTGTTTCTTGCTTCAGTAGGATGCATCATGGGTTCTGAATATCCTCAAGGCCAGTTCATTTATAATTTTTAATTTAGTAATAATTTGTTTAAAATATATCACTTACGCATAGCACTTATTAAATTATCTCCTTTTGACCTGATTGAAAGTTAATGTTAATTATGATTAACTTGAGCAGAGTAGATCTAATTAATTAAATAATATTAAATTACTAACTAAAGTTTGGGAGATACAGCAGGAATAATAATAGCCCTATTCTTATTTTTGCTTTCTCTCAAGTGTATTCATCAGGAAAACTGAAATGCACATTAAAAGAGATTGAGGAACATACTTGACCAGATTTTTTCGTATTTCAAAAGTAAAAATTTGGGCTTAACACTTGCATACACAATCCTTCCATATCATACAGGGTTCATAAACTGCAAGTAGTCATAATAGAAGCGTAATTTGAAAAAATGATCCAAGAAAAGAAAAGCATTGATAATGCACAGGGGTGGGATTCAATCGGTGTTACTATTGGTGTGGTGATTACATTTTGCATTTCATACGTTATGTATGAAAACCTGTAGCAAAGTAGTGGTATTTTTCAGGCAATTTGCTCGTTTTGTGAAGATGCCAGTTTAAGTTTTATACAATGGGGAGGAAAGCCCACTTCATATCATGCAGAGTCACAGGAAAACGTTCAAAGGAGTCCACTTTTCCTTCCAGAACTAACAGGATCTAGCATACATCCTTAGCAAAAAGCTGGCTCTTTTTGTCATGCACAATTATTTTCTTAATCAAGTATCATATCTGGGAGTTCTTCTTGATTCTAGAGCATAAATTGAGATTTGACACCCCAAAACCCCTAGTAATAAGCCAAAAGCCCTAGTAATAAGCAGGCATATACAGTGGAATGAAGGCTATTGTTGAGCGCATTGGGTTGTGCTCCAAAAGATTGTAAGCCGCCCTGAGTTTCCGGAGAAGGGCGGCATATAAATGTGAATTAAAAAAAAAACAATCAACTGCCTCATAGCTGGAAAATTTTCATTTTCTCATGTAGCTTCATCCAAGCAAACAATCTTCACTTTGTTAAGAATCTTTTATTTTCTATTTGGGAAAAAGCATCCAGTTGTTGTTGTTTTTTTAAAAAGAAACATTTTATGTGTCAATTATCTCTGTTGGAGACCTGTAACATTCTCTTATATTGGGTCTGTGTGGAAGGGATAGTTAAAATTCCAAGCAATTATCCCCTTTTGCAATTCCCAAGGAGACAATATCATTCCTTTTCATACTGTGTTACTGCTGGGTAGTATGGAAGCATCTTCCATGGCTGAGGCAGCAATTAAAGGCATCTGTACCTCATGAATTTCTCCCCTGCTTCTTTCCAGGTCTTAATTCTTAGAACTGCAATGACCAAAGTATATGGAAAAGAGAAGCTGTTTTCACAAGATGGTTATCCAGGAATTATAAACTTAGCATCTACATTCTGTAGCAGCGTATCCCTTCTGGAATGAGGTTCCCCCCCAAGATCTGGGTGATCCTCACTCTGGTGTTGTTCAGAAGGGTGGCAAAGACCTGATTCTTCACCCAAGACTTCAGCAAGGGAGAATGAGACCCCCTCATTCCAATTCATTTGATGTATAGTGCTTGTCATCTTTTATCTTCTAAAGATTTCATTGCAATTTCTTCATTTGATTGTTGTGAGCTAACCATAGGCATGCAATGATAATTATTATTATTGTTGGCACAATATTTATTTAAAACATTTACGTATCCACCCATCTGATAAGAAACTCTGAGCAGCTCCCAATATTTGAAGCCTCCTTAAATTTAACCTTGGTTTGGGTTTGTTTGTGTATGTACATCATAGGATGTGCTGTAAACCCAGTGCATTTTGTTAATTTATTGCTCGGTCTACTGTGTGAACCCAGAAAACAGATTATTGAAGTAACCAGTAATTATGCACTGAGCAAAGGCAGTTGTGTCCAAAGGAAAGGTAAAGGACAGATAGATTTTATTTTCTGTTGCCTTTTCTTGTTTACTCATTTTCTCTCAACACCCAGAAGGAAAGAAAGGGCAGTCAGTTGAACAGAAATGTCAACAACAACATGCTCGGCAATGCTTAACACAGTTGGCCCACTCCAAATCACCACCACCATGTGATAGTCTAAGCCAAAGAACAGAGATCATCTGCAGTTCTGGGAGCAGTAAGACTGGTCTCCCTGGTGGCAGAGAGATTGAGAGAGGAAGGGGGAGAGAGAGAGAGAGAGGAAGGGAGTGGAGAAGGAGGGAGAGGGGGAGGGAGGGAGGGAGGGGGAGAGAGGGGAGGAAAGGAGGGAGAGAGAGAGAAGGAATTGTGGCGACACACAATGAAAATGGGTCCCGCTGGGTCCAATTCCAAAGAGAAAATGTACACAGAAGAGAGGGCAGAAAATGAAGCTGATCCTCACAGTTGCAGTTCACGAAAGCTTAGGACTTTTAATAAAATTGGCTGCCAGCAGGCTTCTTTTGATAGTTGCCCAAATGTTTTTATCCTGCCCAGCCGAAAAGAAAGCAGAGTCCCACCTTGAAGGCACATGGCTGGCCAAGGTCGTGCTAAATCTGAGACCATCCTGAGACAGACATGAAGTAGCCAGGATATTGGGATTGAGGACACAGCAATTGGTGAGATGGGCAGAAGGGACATGGGGACAGGAAGGCAAGAAAGAGGCACTGTGGCAGTTTGGGTGAGTTAGGCAGGGACTTTCAGCCTTGGGAAGCTGCATTGAAAGGAAGCCTCTGCTCTCCTAGCCTTCGGAAAAGCACTGGAGACTTGGCTGCCTCACACACACACACACACACACACACACACCGCCCGCCCGCCCCCGCCCCCCCCCCGCCCCCCAAATGCTGGGACATGGTGAGGTGGATGAGAGGATTTTAGAAGACATGGCTTGTGGAAGTTTAACTTTAGTGCCAGGTTTTGACGTTTACGGATTTCACAGCTGGTATGTATTTGTTTCTTATTGATGTTTGTTTTAATGGTTGATTGGAGCCGGCCAGAGCTCGATATAAGTTTGTTTATTTTGAATAAACAATAAACAATAAACAAACAAAAAGTTCCGGGGGGGGGAAACACGCCCTCCTCCGGGCTTCCACTTGGCTTTTGGCTCCCTCGCCAGAGGCAGGACGAAGTGGCCCTCCTGCCCCAGGGAGTCTATTAGCCCTTGTTGGCTTGGCTCTCTCAACGCGGCGGCGGGCTCTGTCTGAGCCGGGAAAGTCTTCTCTTGCAGGAGCAGATTGGCGGGAAGCGGGGGAGGGAGGGGAGGGAAGGGAGGGAGGCGGAGGGAGCGCCCTCCCCGCCTTGTCCTCCTCCCACCTCTTTTCTCCCTCTCGCTCTTCGTAGGTGCTGACGCGCCGCTCGCCTCCTATTAATCATCCCTGTGAGCCGACCAGCTGCAACTAATGCCAGTTGGGCTGGAGGCGGCGCGCAGCTCCGTCCTTTTTTTCCCGCTCTCCCTGCGCCCGCTCCCGGGCCGGGCTGTCAGAGCAAAGGACGGCGACGCTCGCCGTCAGGCTGTGCCCGCAGCAGACAGGATGCTGAGCTTCCGCCGGGCTGCCCGGGCACTCCTCGCGCCTCTCCCGCCGTCCTGAGCTCGGGCCGACGGGGCGGAGGATGGCCCGTGCGCCAGGCTGGTGGCGGGCGCTGCTGGAGGCATGGACTCGGCAGCGGCTGGCAGGAACTCCTCCGGCCCCGCTGGCCCCAACGGCACGGTGAGCGGCGGCGGGGCGGCGGCGGGGGCGGCGGAGGCGGTGAGTCGCCGGGCAGCGGCAGCGCCATCCTTATCTCCTTCATCTACTCCGTGGTGTGCCTGGTGGGTCTGTGCGGTAACTCCATGGTCATCTACGTGATCCTGCGCTACGCGAAGATGAAGACGGCCACCAACATCTACATCCTCAACCTGGCCATTGCGGACGAGCTGCTGATGCTGAGTGTGCCTTTCCTGGTCACCTCCACGCTCCTCCACCACTGGCCCTTCGGGTCGCTGCTCTGCCGCCTGGTGCTCAGCGTGGACGCGGTCAACATGTTCACCAGCATCTACTGCCTGACCGTGCTCAGCGTGGACCGCTACATCGCGGTGGTGCACCCCATCAAGGCGTCGCGTTACCGCCGGCCCACGGTGGCCAAGATGGTTAACCTGGCCGTCTGGGGGCTGGCCCTCGTCATCATTCTGCCCATCCTCATCTTCTCCCGGACCGAGGCCAACACGGACGGCACGGTGGCCTGCAACATGATGATGCCCGAGCCTAAGCATAAATGGCTGGTGGTCTTCGTCGTCTACACTTTCCTCATGGGCTTCCTCTTCCCCGTGGTGGCCATCAGCCTCTGCTACATCCTCATCATTGCCAAGATGCGCGTGGTGGCGCTCAAGGCCGGCTGGCAACAGCGCAAGCGCTCCGAGCGGAAGATCACGCTCATGGTCCTCATGGTGGTCACCGTCTTCGTCATCTGCTGGATGCCTTTCTACGTCGTGCAGTTGGTCAACCTCTTCGTCGAGCCCGACGACGCCACCATCAGCCAGCTTTCCGTCATCCTGGGCTACGCCAACAGTTGCGCCAACCCCATCCTCTACGGCTTCCTCTCGGACAACTTCAAGCGCTCCTTCCAGCGGCTCCTGTGCCTTAGCTGGATGGACAACGCCGCCGAGGAGCCGGTCGACTACTACGCCACCGCCCTCAAGAGCAGAGCCTATAGCGTGGAGGACTTTCCCGCCGACAACTTCGGAGAGTCGGGCAGCGTGTACCGCAACGGGACTTGCACCTCCAGGATTACAACCCTCTGAGGGAAACTTTCTGACTCTCTCCGGCCGGGCCGAGTGGAGTGGAAGGGAGCGGGGGTGGGGGAGAGATTGGGCCAAGAGAAAGCAGGGGAGGGGGGCAAGGCGAGGGGGCGAGAGCGGCCCGAGGGACAGACGGCTTTCCCGTTGACCCTCTTCAACTTCTAAGCAGGCCCGCTCGGCTGGACGCTCCTTCTTCCTTCCTTGTCAAGGGATGAGATCTTGGACAGCCTGGCCGGTTTTCCAGCCCTCTCTCCGCTTACCTACGCTCCGGAGCCTTGAGTCTAGTCCGGGGCCCGCGAGTCTGCTCTTCTTTATCGGCAAAGGCTTTATCGTCTGGGCTTGGCATCAAGCTGAGGACCATTGGATCGGTCCCGCGTGAAAGGTTGCTGAGCGTCGCTGGAAGGTTTTTGCCCCTGGCTTCCGCAAAGAAACCAAACCAAATCAGGACCTAGGTTGCCTTTATGTGTTTCAGCAGCATAAAGAGATGCTGGGGATGGGCTCAAAACATACCCCTGTAAAGCTGTAAAGCTGATGGTAGCGGTGTGTGTGGTGTGTTGTTTCAGAAGTTGGGACTGGGACTCACTCTCGATAAGTTCACACGGTGTACTCAGTGGTTCGCCTGAGCCAACCAGCAGTATTGAAAACATACAAGCTTAGCTTTACAACGAGCCTTGTTTCTAAATCATTCCACAGTTCATCATTTTTTGGGGGGGAGAATAATTCCAGATTTTCCAGAAGGCTGGTAAAAATCTTTCTTGCCCTTTCCAAGAACTTTCCCCAGCAGGAAGCAAATGATCCTGAAACAGTACAAAATATTAGATCTGCTTGGCAGCCCCAGGAGAAAGCTAACTACTCCATCAGCTTAATAGAAACGAATAATCTCTCTTTTCCCTCTGTTCACTGGCTTTGAGCAAGCCTGGGGGGAATGGTGATCCATCTGTAATGGGAAGGAAACCAGTCCAGTAGAAAGCAAGCAGGGTTTTGTTATCTCAAAGCAGCAGCTGGCTGTTGATAAGGAAGAAAGCCCCAGCCAGCCACTCTTTCCCAGATGATTGTCAAGATTTGAACTCCCAGCAGTCTTTGGTTTGGCAGTTTGAATCAAAGTGAGGGAGAAACAGCACAGTTATAGTCCTGGGCTGGTATTTGTTACAAACCACAAACAGAGAGAAATAAGGGACAGTAAGAAGAAAAGAACAGTTTGTAAATGGGAAGCTGAGGAGGGGTGGTGTTTTTTTAAGCCTTCTTTCAGACTTCAAGATTACTTCGGCTGCAGTTCTCAAAGTATTCATCAATGGTTACCTCAGAAAAAATATATCTAGCTTTAGAGGAATAATTATTATTATGACTTGAAAAGTTCAGTCAAAAGTACCCTTCTAACAGTTCAAAAGTGGTTCAAAATTAGAAGAAGAAAAACAATGTAGCCAAATTCAACATTATTTATTTATTTACTTATTTACACAACTTTCACACAGTTGAATCAATCCACTCCAGATGACTATCAATAATATGTCTTGCTAGATCTGGCCCAACATCATTTAGATCAGCACTTATCTCTTAAGTTTCAAAATCAACCAAGGAAAAGTCATAGGAGATGCAAAGCATTGATTTAATATATGTTATGCTCTTTTAATTGGACCTCAAATTCAATAACCAGGAGGTCTGCAACCTTTGTTCTCTTCTAGAAAGCATAAATCCTATGGGACACCTCTAGGGCTTCCCATTGTAATCATAATATATAGTGCTGACAGTGGAGTTCTAGACCTGGTTTGCTTTGAGTCATATTCTTTGTTATGGTTTTTATTTATTATTTGACTGTAATAAAGATTCAATTTGGTTCGAATATATTCAGACCCTTTAGAATTAGGATGCATATTTCTCATAACTGATGGAGACTAAAAAAAGAGTTCAAGAACAATGAAACAGTTAAATGATTAGTTTAGTACAAATGGCCTCATCTGACCAAATATTTTCTCTATAAAACAGCCAGGAACAGATCCTACAAAAGAAATAAATAAAAACAAGGTGCTGGAGTGGGGCTTGGGGAAGATCCAGACCATCCTCTTTTTCCCACTTCTACCCAGATGAAATGTATTCTTCATTTAATTTATAATAGGTATGCTTGTTTAAATACTTTGTTGTGTGTTACATTTCTTGGGAGCCAGTTTTCAAATGTAAAATAAATAATTTTTCTTTTTATATTTCTAATTCTATGTAGTTTCTATGTTGTGGAGACAATTCTCTATAAAACAGTCCTTAAAAATAGATTTTGGGAGTATATTAATTCATGATGCTTATATTTGTTTAAAGCACTTTCTTTGGTCAAAGAATGTCTGTAGTTTGGGAAGAAAGTCCTTTTGTTCTTGTATTTTGTCTCCTGTCCTATACTGTTATTGTATATGTTTTGGAAAAGTTTTTTTTATAAAGAATAATGATGGCTAATATACAACTCTTAATATCCTTTGCTTTAGATTTATCATAAGTAGTTTTATAAAATAAAATAAAATAAAAATTAATGCCCAAATAAAAAACAGATGCGAAATGGAAATCTTAATATTCCAAATCTTTTCCATTTAATTAACAGATGGACCATTAAAAGGAACTGAGATAAGAATTGAGATAAAAATAGATACATATTTGCTTGAAAATATGTATTCATGAAGTACAGATCATTTTGGAGTAAATACATTCAAGCTACAATCATGATTCCCTAATACCTATTAAAAAATAAGAGTATATTTTCTTGTATGATGGTGTTAGTAAACATTACAAGTTTTAAAGCAAGATGAGTTGAGAAAACATAATTGTATACTCAACTTTATTTATCTTATTTACAATCCAATTTCCATGATAAATTCTTATCCATTTTATTCTGATAATTTGCAGAGATTATGACAATTTCTTGAACTTTAACGATAGTTCAAGCACTGCATTTTTCTGAGTGAAATTTGATTTGTGCTTCCAGTTTAATCAGGAAAAAAAGTGAAATTAAGAACTAAAACTAGAAGACAAAAATAAGCCTAAATGCATCTTAGTCTCTTCAAATAGGGTGAACACTGTTTGGACAACCTTTATTACATTGTTTGACAAAGCTATCTGAAAAAGTAAATTTAAAAAGCTGGGAAAAACTCTGAAAACAATTATTCATAATCTGTGGAATTAAAGGAAAAATTCAATCTTATGTATGTCTACTCAGAAGTAACTCACTTGTGGTCACAGGACTTATTTTCCATAAAGGATGTACAGGATTGCAGCCTCACAAATGTCAAAAGATTAATCGTTACTATTTATTATAAGAGTTACCAAAATGCAAGATTTTGAATCATGCTTTTAGCCTGTATTTTGGAGTATTAACTTGATATGCATTTTAATTCATTTACTAATTGCAGCTTGCCTTTTTTCAGGGCTCCCTTTCCATGTAAATTCTAACCTGCCACTGAAATGAAAAGCATCAAATTGTTTAGGGCAGAAACACTACTGCACCAGTTTATAATATTGTTTTACAATATTAGAACAGCATTTCAACTTTAGATTACTTATTTCCTTAAGAGAGTATCTATCCAGTACTCTTATGTTGTGACCTTCCTCCAGCAATGCTGTAATTCAGTGTTAGCTTAATAAATAGATGTCTTTAACACTTATTTGCAATTCATGTTTTATTGTTCCTCTGCAATTGCTTGCCTGATTTGGATCTTTAAAGGACATTGAAAAAGCATATAATTGCACATAGCCCCGACATTTGTTGAGACAAAAAACACAGATTTGCTTGTTCTTTTGTCTTCATGCAAAGACATGTTGACAAGTGGGTATTTTGAACTTCATTGTGGATTAAAACCAACATTTTATCCAAAATGTACAAGATGCATCTGAACCAGAAGGAATATATAAACTGAACTGTCAATATTGAATTAAAAGATGGCAGATCATGATTCATCAGGTATGGCCAGGTGAAAGCCATTATTGAATTCCTATCCCTGCAGTGAAAAACTAACATCTCTAAAGATAAAACAATACAAGTGGGATATTGTGGCAGTAAAATTGGAAACACTTATTAGGATTGTGGATTCCTTTTGAGAAATTGTACAGAAGGAAAACATAAAGGCAATTGAAATATGTGCCAAATTTCACAAAATATTTTTTTTCTTGGGAATAGGCAGTGTAACATGTTCTTAGCACAGTAACATCTCCACAGTTGGTTTTCATTGTATTTTCTTTTATATGTTTTGTAGAAAACAATGTCTTGAAAGTCCATTTAGCTAAGAGTAAAACAATATCTTGTAGTCTCATCTGCCCTTTATAAAGTCCATTGAGAGAAGCAGCTCTGAAGCCTGAACCATACTTCTAATGTGAACATATTGTGCATTCAACATTTAATGGATGCAGTATTGCTTACAAAAAGTATGAAGATTACATTCCCCTACATTTTACACAGATAAAAAATAGGCCATTAACAATGAAAGAATAGCCAGGTTTTTGCCATGTGCATGTTTTCATAAAAAGCTTAATGCTGACTCACTTTGTTCAGTACAACAATTGTTGACATCATAAAAGCAAGTAGGTTTTAATGAGAAATTTAATGATTACATTAGTTACAAATCTTAAATAAAATGTGCTGTGCCAACAAAACGATTGCCTGGCTATTGCTTAACAGCTGTTATACAATAGCACAATACCACTAAGTGCTATATTGGAACTATCTGCCAAAACACCAGTTAGATCATTTGAGATTTGAGATGGAAATTTATCTATTGAACAACGTTGCAGCATTTTTCCAAATGTCTCAGACAGTTAAAAACAAAGTTTTATTAATTATAGGAGAGAATATATAAAATAAACTAGTTCTATCATAACAATCATTGTGAGGAGCAAAAATGTGTTGATTTTGCATGCACGCACATGTACAATGCATCACAATGTTATGCTTGCCATTTTTGGTTCCCTCAGGCAGACGTCCAGAATGAAGAACCCTAACCAATTAATATTCTACTATTAATCTTGTTATTTTTTCAAACAAAAACCTGTATTAAAAAAGAGTTTTAATGGCTTTTTACTGAATGTAAATACAAAGAGAAAGAAAAATAAGCAAATTATAAAGGTAAGAAAAACATGGGGGGTGTTCTGTGAGGGATTGCTTTCCCCCTCGCCCGGTGGGCTACCCACAGTGAGCCAATTCCACACAAAACCTCTCCAGTTCTGTCATGGGGTGAGAGAGCCCCGAAAGGTGGACTCAGCCCCTTTTTATTAAGTTCTCTCTAAAGCAAGCAATTACAGTACAGGAAGCTCATTCTTATTGGTTTCGTATTACACTTAATACCATATTTGGTTATTTGTGGTATAAGGAAGAAAAGCGGCTGTAGCAGGCATGTAACTTTTGCTGATGTGTACCTATCATGTTACGCTACCTTATCAGTGGTGGGTGCAGGCGCTATCTGGCTACTGGTGAAACGCAGGTGCAAAAGTTGTGCGAGCAGCAAGCAAAGTTGTTACAGTTTGTGTGCGAGCAAGGTTGTTACAGTTTATGTGCGAGCAAAGTTGTTACAGTTTGTAGAAACAAACAGACAGTGCAGCTATGTTCTCTGCTGCTAACTTGGCTCAGCTTTTACAGAAGCCTGCATAATGGCTAATACAAAGGCAATTAATGATTTTATAGCAACAGTTCTGCTTATTAATATTTGGATGGCATAAAGCAGACAGATCAACTCCACAAAGCATCCATACAAAGTCTTTTTTATTGGTTCATCAGGCATCCTGTCAACTCACATTTATGACAAGGTTCTCCTTAATGTCCAATCCTTTGCATATCTGAATTGTGGTGTAGAAAGATATTAAGCTCTCATCCCCATGATGATGACCATGATGATTGAAGCGACTGCATGGTAAAGGATTCAGGCTAGAGTGAGGGAGCCTCCCCCAACCCCACAAGGGTCAATTTAGTGACCAATCAGGATTACAGATGTGACATGACATGGACTACATTTTCCAGGATACCTTAACTACATTTACCATGATGCATTCCCTTAAGGGGACAGCTCTCAAATCCAAACTATCCCAAATCCCATTAACTCCAAACTGCCTGGACAGCACGGGGGCGGAGGGGGGAGAGAAAATTAAGGGAAAAAATCCAAGGTATGTATAAATGAGTACATGTACATATAGAATTATATACATCAATTACTGGTAGCTGTATTTCACTAGAATCATCCATAGTTTATCAGTGTTAATGATCCATTCATAAGTTGCTAATAAAATCAATTTTGCACACCATTGACTAATTGAGACCACAACTTTTCTCTTCTCAATGCTGGGGAATAAATATTTGTATAAATAGGTCAGTGTTAGAGATCTCTCTGAGTCCTCAGATTCAGAAGCTGAACAGTTTGACCAGCATGAAACTGAGCACACTCAACAGGAGTTAACCAAAGGGAGGGCTCCTCAGTTGTAGGCTGAGTCAGCATATCCAGATCCAGAGTTAACCAAGGCCCTGAGCTATCCAAGGTCCTGAAACTGGCAGCAACAGAGAGCAAAGGAAACCAACCAGAAAGGAAGAATTGTGGATCAACAAAATAGTCCAGCAGGGAATAAGGGCCATATAAAGAAAATTGCGGCCAGATTGGCTCTTTGTGGCACTCAATATCCCCCTGTTCCCTCAATACCTGGACCGGAGCCCTAATGGTGCCTTTAATTTTCTGCTAAAGACACAGAAGTATGTAACTCAATGTGAAGTATTACATTGTTATAATTCTTGCCTAATGTCAACACAAAAAGTTCACGCATACATGAATTCCTTATATGTATTTTACCAGAAATTAAATATTTTTTGAAGATTTTGGTGATAATGACACTTTTAGAATCAATTGTTGCTATAGCAGAAAAACTGAAATACCAAGTAGTCATTGATTTGTATCCTCCAGAGAATAACATGACCCAATTCCAACATCCATTTCTAATAGAGACAAGCTTCATGAGATTTTACCACATCCATTTAATATATAAAATATTCATAATGATAGTTAATATACCATTCATGTCAAATCATTTTGTACATTTCTATGCTGTCTAGTTTGTCTTTCCAAAGATATATATTTATTTATTTATTATTTGGATTTATATGCTGCCCTATCTCCGGGGGGACTCGGGGTGGCTTACACAAAAACATATATACAATATATAAAATTATTCCAAAATTTAGCAATCCAAATAGTTATAAAATTTAAAATATCCCGATGTTAAAATCCCCAACCCCACTCAATCCAGGCCGGCCTGTGAAAACAGCCAAGTCTTTAGATTGCGATGGAAGGAACGCAGGTCAGGGACCAGACGTAGCTCCTGGGGTAGCTGGTTCCAAAGGGTGGGCACCCCCACAGAGAAGGCCCTCCCCCAGGGGACCACCAAGCAACATTGTCTGGCTGACGGCACCCCCAGGAGGGCCTGCCTGTGGGAGCGTACTGGGCAATTGGACCTCGATGCTGGTAGGAGGCGCTCCTGCAAGTACCCCGGACCCAAGCCATGCAGTGCTTTATAGGTTAACACCAGCACCTTGAATCTTACATGGAGGGCAACTGGCAACCAATGCAGACTGCACAGGAGGTGTCACCTGGGAGAATCGGGCCGCTCCCATCACCACCCGCGCAGCTGCATTTTGCAGCAGTTGAAGCCTCCGTAAAGTCCGCAAGGGCAGCCCCAGATAGACAGCATTGCAGTAGTCAAGATGGGAGGCCACGAGCACATGAGTGACCGTGCGTAGGGAATCTTGGTCCAAGTAGGGGCGCAACTGGTGCACCAGGCGAACCTGGGCAAAAGCCCCCCTGGCGACGACTCCCACCTGCTCCTCCATATTGAGCCGTACGTCCAGGAAGACACCCAAGTTGCGCACCCTATCCACGGCGGGCAACACCTCTCCCCCCCATGACCAAAGATGGAATTTCTTGGATCCAAGATGCTGGTATGCACAGCCACTCAGTCTTGTCTGGATTGAGCTGGACCCTGTTCCTCCCCATCCAGATCCGTACGAATTGCAATGTGCTTTAGGGAAATAAAAAGTGTCTCTGTTTTAATCATGGAACCCATTAAAACTCAATGGGAGATTGAGAGGCATAAACTTGGCAATGTTTATGGGTAACTGATATAATAAAGTGGCATGCAGACTTGGCAATAACTCTGCAGCCCGCCTCAAATCAATAGTATGGTCAAACGTATTCTTCTTGTCACCTTGATAAGTTTATTTTGCATATTCCCTAACAGGGAATTGTTGTAAGAACCAAAGTATTATTCAGAACCAAGCTCCAAATATTGCTGAAGGTGCAAAATATTAAGCAGTTTGGAGAAACATATCACTTAATTGGTTTTTTTATACCTGTGTGATATTTTATGTCCCAACCCATTGCAGGGAATTATTTAAATCTGCATGCAAAACATGTACATTGTAGATGGTATTATGTAATAGAACAGAGGTCTCCAAACATGCTATGCTGGCCGGAGAATTCTGGGAGTTGACATCCACAAGTCTTAAAGTTGCCAAGTTTGTGGACCCCTGTAACAGAACATGAATCTCATGTGATAGATTACACTGAGAATGATTTAACCCTTTCATTTTTTCATCTTGGCTACTTCTATTACGATGGACAATTGTTCTTCTCACCCTGTGCTAGAGCCTCCATTCAATTCTTCTTTGCTGATTCTCAGAGTTTTGGTGGATAAGGTTGTCATTGGGAAAATCAAGGAATCAACATTCCAACTACTGCCATCCTTCATTTCTTATTGCAAGTCAGAGAGACCAAACCAATGACTGGGGCCAGAAAAGAAAACTAGTTGTTCAATCATCTCTGAAAAATGAAACAGATAGTAAAAAGGCCTATTGCATTTTGCAACATGGCACACTGACAGAATTTACAAGAGCTGAGATGAGTCAGGAGTCCTCCAGATGTAAAGCCACTCTGCTTAGAAGCTCCAGAGAAAATGCTGCAAAAAGAGCAGGAGCTTAGCTGGTTGTTACCTTTCAATATCTGCACAAGCGGGCAGATATCATTGGGTCATAGAGTAGTTGCACCATTCTCAGATTGCATAACCTCCCATGTTTTTGCATAGATTTGTTGTAGATTTGCAACAAGATTTAAATACAGGTAGTCCTCGACTTACAACTATTCACTTAGTGACTGTTCAAAGTTTCAACAGCACTGAAATAAGTGACTTATGACCATTTTTCACATTTATGAAAAACGGTCATAAGTCAGCATCCCTATGGTCATGTGATTTAGATCAGGATGCTTGACAACTGACTCATACTTATGACGGTTGCAGTGTCCTGGGCTCATATAATCACCTTTTGCAACCTTCTGACAAGCAAAGTCAATGGGGAAACCAGATTCACTTAATAACTGTGTTACTAATTTAACAACTGCAGTAAATCACTTAACAAATGCGGCATGAGAAGTCATAAAATGGGGCAAAACTCACTTAACAAATTTCTCACTTAGGAACGGAATTGTTGGGCTTGACTGTGGTCGTAAGCTGAGAACTATCTGTATATCTTTTAAAATATTTGAATTATTAGCTAGCATTTTTAAGCTAAGGTACATCATGTTTCTTGACACTGTAAGCATTATAATAAATAAATGTCATATTTATTTATTATAAATAAAATACCTAGTACAAATTTTGATTTCTTCTGTCAATATTTAATGAAGGAAATTAACAAATAAACAACTTCACATATCTTCTTGCTTTCTTTACATATTAAAAGCATTTTTATCATCAGCTATGCATATTCTCCAACAGTCTGCATATTAATCATCTTACATAAATTAGCAATAGTTTGAGCATATCTCTGCTATATTAGTTATTAAAAACCATTAATGATTCCTATGAAAGCTGCATTCCTACAAAAAGTTAACTGCAGTCTTACTATAATTTCAACAAAAAATTGAGTAACCCCCATTTTTAAAATACGATTTCACATACCTCTCCTATGCAATTTCATATTACTACACCATTTTAAAATAATTGTCTCTTCATTTAATATATACAGAGTTTTGCACACAATATAATTCTAAATATAGACATATATCAAAATGTAAAAATCTTCTAAGAACGTGCCTGGAGCTCATAGAATTCTTTATTTTTAGATTTTAATATAAATCTGAAAGAGATGTCTGAATTGATAAAGATTAGTTTCATCAAAATTACGCTCATTTGTTCAGTAATCTTTTTTTTCCCCTAGGAAAAAAATTAAGAGCAGAATCCATATGCAAACTGTTTCTACTGCATTTGTGCTGTTTATTCAAATCTGTTCCAAAGGATCTTCCAACTTCTTAGAGCATGGGGGTCCATGAAAAAGCTGGAGAGAGAAACAGAACGAGTGGAAGTTTAGTTGCAGACAGAGACATTCAGCTAATTGTACAGCTTTTTAACTATTTCTTTTTAACTATTTATTGTTATTGTCTTTTAACTGTGAGCTGCCCTGAGTCTTCGGAGATGGGGCGGCATACAAGTCCCATAAATAAATAAATAAATAAATAAATAAATAAATAAATAAATAAATAAATAAATAATGCTATATTAAAGGTGGAAGAAATTCTGAAGTGATTTATCCTGGTCTGATTTGTTTACATATTAAAAGTCTGGCATTTTGACAAGGGTGTGTGGATTTTCTACATCCATCGATCTATCCATCTATCATCTATCTATCTATCTATCTATCTATCTATCTATCTATCTATCATCTATCTATCTATCTATCTATTTTCTATCATCGTGTGTCTGTCTATCTATCTAATTTATCTTCTATCTATAACCTTCCTCCACCTTCTAGCCTAATGCTTGGGAGAAGAACCAGGTCTTCACAGCCCTCCAGAAGCCGAAACAGGGAGGAATTCCCCTGATCTCCAGTGAGAGGCTGTTTGGAAGGACTGGGGTGGCCATCAAGAAGGTATGGCTCTAAGATCCATCAGATGGTAAGTTTAAGAGAGGGGACCTGAAGTGGATTCATTCTAACTAACCTACCAGGATGGGCAGATACCCTCACGGAAAGGGAGTCCTGCAAGCAACATGTAGGATTTTACAGATGATAACACAGTACCTTGCACCTGGAAAAAAAACTGGAAGTCACTGCAGATCACACAGGAATGGAGTTACTCAGATGAACAGTGGGACATCCAAAAGGTACAAGTGCTGCTGCATTCTGGATTAGCTGCAGTTTCCAAGTGTCTTCAAGGACAATCCCTTACTACAGGTAGTCCTCAACTTACAACAGTTCATTTAGTGACCATTCAAAGTTACAACGGCACTGAAAAAAGTGACATGACCATTTCCCACTCTTATGACTGTTGTAGCATCCCCATGGTCATGTGATCAAAATTCAGGAGCTTTTGGCAACTGACTCATATTTAAGAAGGTTGCAGTGTCCCGAGGAGATTCACCACGCCGAGTGCAATAGTTTACTGTTGCATAAAGTTATTTTTACACTGTCTGTCAGCAGTCATTGTCAGGGAGAGAGCAAAACATGCAAGACATCTGGAGCAGAATTGTGATGGAAGCTCTGGCTCATCTAAACTTACATGGGATGTCAAGGGATTTACACAAAGGGTGGGCTCAATTTGGCCATTTTGACACACACACACACATCTCCATGGATGCTGCTGGTACTTATTTATCTGTATGTTGCAATTCTTCTAATGCTAGTAGTGAAGTGGCTTAATAGTTCAGGAGAAGCTGAATATTTTTCTTTCTGGGTGATCTTTTTGGGGAAAGGAGGTAGAAATCCCATGTTGGAGGGGTCTTGCATTTCTTAGAGCCAAAGAAAGTTTCTATGTAAAAAAAAAATCCTACAGGGATTTGGTTATGTTTGTGGCATACTGGCTAAAAAAATCAAAACTTATAAAGTTTATATAAGCAAGGAATGATGCATGTTGTACGGATACAAGGCAGTAATGTAATCTACACTTTTGCTATGTTACTAAAAAGTGTTATATGAAAAACTTGATTATTCAAAGCCATCATGGACAGTGGAAAGCAGTATCTATGATTCCAATGATTGCTTGTTTAATAAGTACATGGACAAATGTATAAGGAATGCATTTAAATGATGTAAGGAGGATGTTGCTTGAAGAAGGCAGGTGTGCATTTTATATGTTGATCATACCACACTGCTGCTCAGAATCCAAATAATTACCAGTTAATATAAATATATAAACAATTCATAAATTTATCTGTGCAGTAAGAGCCTTTGCTTATTCAACACCAGCTCTTTAAAAAAAAGAACATTTTTTCCTCACTTTCTAGTCATTATATGGACTGGAAATAATTATACTGATTTTGCTGAAAAATCATTTTAGTTTAGATTAAGGGTCTCATGATGCAGATCTAGGCACTTTTATATAAAATTAAGCAGAAAATTATAGCTCTACATCTAGGTATTTCCTCCCATTCCACGATTTCTAGTATCTGATACATCTCTATC
Source organism: Naja naja (assembly GCA_009733165.1). Lineage (NCBI taxonomy): Eukaryota > Metazoa > Chordata > Lepidosauria > Squamata > Elapidae > Naja > Naja naja. The sequence continues at coordinate 317,272,921 of CM019148.1, forward strand.
CTAATATGAGTGCAGAAGAGTTGCACCTGCCCTTCTCACATGGGTCTGAATATTATGAATGAAAAATGACAGCTGTATCAGTAACAATTCTTGGTTTTTATAATGCTTAGTTCTAAATTTATTAGGTGTTTATGTAAATACAGCTCAACCAAGGTAAATATACATTGGATTAGATAGGCTTAAGGCATAAATTTGCACAGGAGTCCAGTAGGTTGCATAAAATTAGTATGTTCATACATACATCCAACATTCTACTACCTCTCAGTGTAAGAACATTATAAAAAGCACAGAAAAAAATAAAATAAAATAAAGTTTAAGAAATGAAGCCTGTTAAGAAAATACAGCCAAACCTGGTTTATACCAATACCATGTATTATATCTCCCAAACCATTCTTACTTCCATATACATGTATTAACCACTTTATAGATTGCCTTTTGTTCTCTAAATTTCTCACTTTTTGTTGAACTTCATCTTTAGCTTCAACATCATCTGTGATTACCTATATTTTCCCTTTTAGCCCACTACTCACTCTTCATTTATTTGCTTTGCAGTTTGATCATCATCCTTTCCCTCTACCTAACAAGCCATCTTCATGTACTCCTTTCATACGTTCATACTTTTGTGTACAATCCACATTCATCCATTATCCCCACTGTTATTTAACCACACACTTCTTAAATAATCCCTTTTAACTACATTCAACTTTCTTTTATGCTTGTCAAATATACTAAGATTCAATTTCCATGCAATGTAACAGCGTTTTTCAACCTTAGTAGCTTTAAGAATTCCTGTAGGCCAGCTGGGGTGGTAGTTCAAATATCTTAAGAGTTGCCAAGATTGAGAAATATTGATGTACTAAAATGTTTAATACACATTCTTATTCACAGCCATTATCCATTTCTTCATTAAACATTTTTCCTTGTACCAAACGTATTATCCACTATCTCTACTATCATTTGCATGTCTTCTCCCCATTTTTTGTACATATTGTACAGAGATATACCAATTCATTTACTTCACATTTATGCGTAACTTGCCATCATTCTTTCCATCTTCCTTGTCAAACACAATTATCTTGGGTTTTGTTATCTTAATTTTCAGATCCATAGTCCTTGACATATCAGACAATACATCTAACATTCATTGCAAAAACATTCAGGCTTTCAGCCAAGCATTCAACATTGTTTGCACACAAAAGTACACAATTATTCACATGCCCAGCCAACAGCTAATATCATGACAAGTATTCCTTATACATTTACCTCTAAGTATAACCACCATGACATCCTTGTCTTACTCTCTGTTCAATGTTGAATTATTAAGGTGCCTTTATTATTATGCATGTTTTACTTCCAACATTATGTTGCATTTAGCATCCATCAGCAGCTTTGATTCCTTATTCATGCAAAATATTTCTGAATTCCACTGTATTCATTTTATCATATACTTTTTCAAAATCAACATAATGCACTAAACTTTCTCATGCTAAGACATTTGTCAAAAGCACCTTTACTAATTTCTCTATATAGTCTTTATTTTCATAATTACTCTCTTTCCCTTTGTATAGTGAAACAATTAACATTTTCTAGTTGTCAGGCAAAACAGCATCTTCACACACCACACTGGATAAGTGACACAGTAATTCCACAAGCAAAATGCATCCATATTTTAAGTTTTCTCCAGTTAGCAGTATATTGCTTAAGAATGTTGAAAACTCTTCCTGGGTCAAAATTGCAAGTATAGTTCAATCCTGGTCACTAAAGTGAATAGGCTCATTGGCACTTAGCATTTTATTTACTGTGGAAAACCAAAACAGTAGAAAATCCCAGTATTCCCAGTAGAAAATCTTTAACATTTGTTTTTCCCCTGCCCTTCTGATCTTAGAAGCTTAGCATAATCAGTCCATATCCTCAGTACCCTTCAGGAATTTACATTAAGGATAAATATATGAGCATTTTATATGTTAAACATTTGTATCTTTTCTCAATAATCCCCATGTAACTGAATCCTAAATCAATTGGACTGCAATGCTTAGTTACTAAATCATCTAAAATACTCTTAGGTCCATGTTTAAAGATGCAAAAATATACCTGGAATTCCAGAAGAAAAAACAGACAGGATGAAAAAACCTGGAGAAGACAAATAAGATCTAATATTCCCACAGGCTCTAATTTCTCTGCACCTGCTAAACTATTCCTACATGGATGTTAGTAAAGCAACAAACTGCCTGCCCTTTTAATCATTAGCAAAGAACATTTAATCCTCACAACATCTATTCCAGCATATTCCAAATGAAAGCATTCATATCCTACAGGTATATTTCTGCACAAAATATATCTGATATCCACTTTCAGATTTATAAAGACCTGTCCTATGATAATCTGATTATAATGTCTTATATTCAATTCATGGTAATTTGGATTACTGGGCTACCAATCTTTACTGAATAAAATTATTTGTTTCCAATTAGAGCTCTGTATATGATGTTTTTGAATACTGATGCACAGACTTTAAAATGTTATCTGGTTGAAATGCTCAATTTTAGGTATTCTTAATAAAAGCAGAAGAGAGTTTGACCTTCCTACTTCTTCATTTGAAATAAAACTACTAAAAGATGCTCAACGTTTCCTTTAAATAGTGTTTCTCTGTTCCTAACTTTACTGGGTTTATTTTCAAACTGACCTCTCCATGATACTTACAATGATGGAGTAAGGCACCAAATTTCCATGCATTCATTTGTTGGTGTTCCATTTATAATAATAAACTTATAAATGTATATCCTATCTTTTCCTTGAATCTCCTGAATTTTCCAAAGTTTCTCACGTTAAATTTATCAGTAAAAAGTTAGCCATGTAAAATGCAGGACTATATGATATTCATACAAAGAAAATCAGTGATGAACGCAGTATCACATCAGTCAATTCACAGATAAAATATTTACTGGAAAAATGAAAAGGTCTTTTTCCATTTTAGAAAAAGAATCCAAAGTACAACCCAAGAAATGAGTCTCCATGGGAATAAGTTAGATGCCAAGGATCTCTTCGTGGTTATTAACTGAGTAAGCCACTTAGAGTGACTTCTTACAACTATAATCGGTTCTACTAGCTTGTTCTCCTCTCCCTATAGACAATATGGCAGTGACAGCAGAGCCTGTGCACCCAGTTCAAATTCTTGCAAGATACAGCAAGAGTAGATATAATTAGCAGTGACTCCTTGAACTTTTCTCCTGGCAACACAACACTGTTCACACAGCTTGGTCTTAGCTGCAGTACCAAGGAAGGGGGAGGAGAGAAACTATACAATCAAGTAAGTGGTGGCCTTCACACAGCACAGTCACTTACAGCAGTCCATTTTTCAATTATCTAGCTGGATCACTGCAAGAAATATGCACTGTCGTTTCTCATCCTTTTACCTCTTCTATGTTAGGGAATAATCTAGATGGTGGGGAGGAGAGATTTCTGATCAATGTTGCCAAGGGCACCTCGAAGAAAAGAACCCGTTCTAATTCATCAATTGGTGTCAAAGAAAATACATCTGCCTTCAAACAAAAACATAACTTCCATGTCTACATATGTAACTGGTACAACATTTGCTACTATTTATTATATTCAAAAGAATATCTCCTTTTCGTCCCCCACTGGATTTCTTCTCCAAATATTCTAATATTGTCTTTCCAGCCTCCTTATGGTTGTCTCATTTCGGCTGGCTTAAAATCTTACTGAGAAGCTATGGACTCTGCTTTGCTGGGTCCCAGGGAACGTTCAGAATTGGTGCGGGTGGCAGAGGCTTCTGGATCGCCTTCTACAATCACAGCACCATCTTTTGTAGGCTGGGAACCCTTGGAAGAACAGTTCTTGAAGCAGGTCTGAAAGACCTGGAGCGAGACCATGACCATAATCAGAAGAACCACCACCGCCACCGTGATCAGGATGAAGATATAGTTGAAGGTATTTGAAGAAGCCTGATTGGGAAACGGCTCCAGAAACGATGCATTTTGATCAGGTCCGCTGGTGCTGTTGGCAGGGAAAGTTTCCGTAGCTCTCGTAGTAGATACGCTGGGTTTCGCCGTCGTCGCGCCGACGCAACTCTTTTCGTCGGCCGCCAAGCTGGATCTCCAAGAGCATAAACAACGGAACGCGCCTTGGGCACTAAAGCAGTCCTTGAATTCCGCACAGTCTCCGCTGCTCGGGCTCCAGTAGCCGCTGGGACAGGAGCACAGGTCCTGCTCGGTGCCTTCCCAATGGAAGCCGCTGGGCGACAGGCGGCAAGTGAAACGCGCCTCTCGCCCGAGGCACTTTATAGTAAGATTGGTGCCCGGAGGGCTGAATTCTATGCCCGGGCTTTGAAGCTGAAAAGGTAGCCTGTAGTGGACCATTCCGTGGGCGCCAGAAGCCGAGGGGAGGGCGGGACACGTGCCCGCGTAGCTGTATTTACAGATATAACCCGGGCTTGCCCTGGAGCAGCCGTGGTCCTTCAGGCCCCATGGGTAGAGGTGCAGTTGGCCCAAATTGACTTGCAATCCGGCGCACCTCTTCGTCGTGCAGGATTTGTTCGGTTCTCTGAGCCACTTGGGCGGCGTGGCGGTCCCGTTGGCCCTGGGCTCCTCAAGCCCCGGGGAAACCCAGGAGAACCCCCTGAGCGGCAGGTCTTCAAGGGTGCACTGCTGGGCTTTCTTAACTAGGCCCAACCAAAACAAAGAGCCGCCCGTCTCGTTGGCGAGTCCTTTCAGCAGAGCGAGGATGACTCCGACTTCGGTGCTGCTGCTGGCCGTGCTCAGAGCTCCCCCGTGCTGGGCGCAAGTTTTCTGAGCCTGGTAAAAGTTCATGCTGCCTAGGTGGACGCTGTAGCAGGCCCCGGATGCGTGGCACCAAGTGCGGCCGCTTTGGGGGAGCTCGGCAGAGCCCCAGAGCCCCGAGAAAGGTGGTAAGAGGGCGAGCGAGGCGAAGATCAGCCCTCGCATCTTGGCTTTCGGCTCCACAAATGGGAGCGGAAACCTGGATTGAAGAAATGCAGTGTGGAGGGAACTCCTTTTGCTTACACTTCACAACTGTATCTGGGCTCCCAGAGCCTTCCCTTCTAATGGCAGGAAGGAAATGTGTCAGGAGTTGGGCCTAACCTTCACATCCTTGGTTTACTGAAGGGCCTCTTTTCCAGCACAGGGAAAGTTTGATAAAATCAGCCTGAAGAGGCTTTTCTTTCTTCTCTTGGCAGGGGCTGGAAAAATGATTGTATTAAAGAGAGATTGAAAATAAAAAATCCGGTACAGTATTCTTTGGCTCAACTAGAGCCAAAGACTCTTGAATTATTTCGTCCATCCATATTAATAAAGATAATCAGCTGCTTAAACAAATCTCTTTAGCTTTAAATACAGGTAGTCCTCAACTTACAACAGTTGGTTTAGTGGCTGTTCAAAGTTCAATGGCACTGAAAAAAGTGACTTATGACCAGTTTTCACACTTCTGTCCATAGTAGCATCCCCCATGGTCATATGATCAAAATTTAGACGCTTGGCAGTTGACTTATGACAGTGGAAGAGTCCCAAGGTCATGTGATCTCCTTGTGACCTTCTGACAAGCAAAGTCAGTAGGGAAGTCAGATTCACTTAACAGTTTGACCAATTTAATGACTATCATGATTCACTTATCTGTGGCAAGAAGGAGCAAACTTACTTAACAAATGTTTCATTTAGCAACAGAATTTTTGGACCCAATTGTGGGTAAAGAATTACTTGTCCTTTGCCTGTTCCAAACAAGGCTAGTTGATCTTCCATATCCCATAACACAATAATTCTTCCAGTTTTGTCTAGGTATATGTAAGTTATCCATTTTGTTAAAACTTTAGGAGCAGTATCAAGTCATTAATTTATAATTTTGGAATCAGCAGTCTGGTTTAGGACTAATTACATGTGAAGCCGTTGGATGGTTTTGATTAATTCACAACATCATTCTGAGAAAGGAAAAGCATATTTCTGTGTCTTGAGGGAAGGAGCTGGATAATATGTAAAGCCCAAAGTCACTGATTAAGGTCATTCTCCCATTAGAGGCTTGTAACATTTTCATTCCTGTAATTTTGTCTGTGTCAATTTTGTCTTGAAGTCACAACTGGGGAAATAATGTAAAATTAGCACCATTAAAAACACTACAATTCAGTCTGATACACTTCAAAACTGATGTAGTTTTTCAGATTTTTTTTTACAAATATTTAGAAACTGTGAAGATCTTATATCAGCCACTGAGTATAAATAGTCCTCATTTAGCAACTGGCTTGTTTAATGGCTGTTTGCAGTTACGACAGTGATGAAAAAATAACTTTGCAACCAATCCTCACATTTACAAACTTCACAGGTGCGTAAAGCAAAGAAAAGCTGAAGCAAGATCATAAGCAGTTGTGATTTCACTTAGCTGCTTCTTTGCTTAATGACTTAGTTGCTGGCCCCAGTTATGGTTGCTAAATAAGGACAACTGATATGTGACTAGAACTTCAGTATGTTATTCTCTTGCAGCTGCCATATTCTATAGCAGTTTTGATCAACCTTAGCTAGATGTGTGGATTTCAACATCTAAAATTCCTCATACAAACACTTGTATTGCCTTCATGCTATAAGCTTGCTTTTTGAAAATTGCCTAAAAATGAATATGGAAATAAATACATTTATGCAATGCTTAAGTTTGTTTTTGCTGCAACAGATATTATAGGCATTCCTCCAGTAACTAGGTCTTGATAGTTCAGCTTTTTAAAAAATGGCTACTGAATAAAATTCTTAAAGATTTTTTTAAACTATCTCAGAAGTTGGATGCCCTACAAATTAATGAAGATTTTTTACTAATTAAGAATTAATGAGTATTAAGAATTAATTTATAAACCTATCCTTCCCTACCTTGTCCCAGTTTGGTGTTTGTCTTGAAAGTAAAAAAAAATGTTGGGAAATCTATTTATTTCTTACAGCTCTGTATCCTGTTGATTCCCACAGCCATGCTGCTTGATATAACATGCCAGATTTATCCATTTTGTAATACTGTGCTTAAACCCAAAATGGAAGCAGGTCTTTAATGTTAAGCCCCAGTATTAACACAAAGTGAATAAATGTCACTGTAATTCATCAGCCTGACTTTCTTGAAATTAGTGGAAATAGTTACAGTTGTGCTGCTCCTAGTGGAATCAGCGTTTTATTAAGTGATTGAAATCTTGAGCATCTACACATAATGTGGAAAGTTTCAGATACCATACAAATTAGGACCAATCTAGAGTAGACTTTGAGGGCTAGAGCTGATGCCTCATATATTATGAAAATACTTTTCTTCTTGGTAATGTGCCATCAAATCTGCTAAATAGATTTCCCAGACCAAATCATATAATAATAATAATAATAATAATAATAATAATAATAATAATAATTCTTTGCAATTACCTTGCTGAAACAAAACCGGCTCAATATAATACAGCATTTTTATTTTAAAAATGTTCTTTCATGCATTCATAGGTTCTATTTAGCTTTGACTTACATAGAAATATAAAAGTTCCATTTAATTTTTGTAGCAAATAAATCTATGCTACTTAAATTTGTCAGTTTATTTTTAACGTTAACCCAGCAAGCATTTTGTATTTATGTTTTGTAAAAAAAAAATGCACCTGTAGACCTTACTCACACACTGCATTAAATAATAGTTTATTTATCCATGGTTTAATGAATCAGCTTCAATTGGCTGTATTATGTAACACTGAACTGTACACCATGTTTTACAAGCTGTAGCTGGTTCATGCTGTTCACTAAGCAAAAATCAATCAAACCCATGCTTTGATGTGATTTGTGAGTCTAGCCATTGTATTGTAAAATAAGAGAGCCACTTTTCCATACTATTTACAATTTTATACACCCCCCAATGTTCTCTTTAGATACTTGTTTTATTAACTGAACATCCAATTATTCTTTGTGAGAAAGTGTACCAATATTTTGTTAGATACAAGGATATAAGTAATTGTGAAGTTCTAATTTTCATAGCCAAAATCACATTTTTCTTCAAGACATGTTACCTTTTCTCAGCCCCTTGTAATACTTTCCCACTAGGGAAATATAGTTCTCCCTTCAGTTGTGACTGATAATTAGAATGCAATTGTTTCTGTATCATGCATGTATTTTGGTAGTGTCTGTGAAACACAACTGATAAAGTGAAAACACTCTCTTGCCAATATTAATTTTATTTTTGTGTTATTTGTTTTGGAGTTTTATTTGTTTTGGGGAAATGGAAGTCTCCCTGCTACACCATACAGATATAGGAGTTTTCACAAAATTCAATCAAAAAGAAAGAAAAGTAGTATAGCAGCAGCAATCTATATATATATATAGCCAAGTACCACTCACTCATCGTGAAATCTCCAGAACCGTGAAGTCTACAAACTTGAAATTTGGCATGTATGTTCCTCTTGGCTTCTAGGTGCTTGCTAAGAAAGGATTTTTCGAAATGACCATCAGATCATTAGTATTTCTTATACAGTAATTAACACACTCTGATGCTAAGGAGTTCTACTCCCCCTTCCCACCTGAAAAGAACTCTGTTCCAACTGCCAGTTGTCTCACATTCCGTTACCTCAGTTCAAACTGACAGATGTTCCACTCCTTCACTCAGGAGCGGTCTGGAACTCCTTACAGTACTAAACATCGGTACCTCACCAAAATGTCTATGCCTTCCACCTATGGAACTACTTCCGGACTCAAGGTGGTGGGAGCGATATTCCCTTATGTGTTTCAATCACCGACCACCACTGAGCCAATGGATTGCGAACCAAATTTCTCCTGCATAGCCCAATCACAAAGTTATGTTGCGAAGTTACGTATCCAGCTAGTACTTTGATAATTCACAGAGATTATTTTTATTATTTTGCAAGGATACATGATTTCTCAATTGCTTGAAAGTACAGCAAATCATTTAAAAAGAAATAAATGCACACACAGAAATTGTGTCCTATCCTACAACCTAATTACAGTACCAGTTGATATGACCAAGGAGCATTTTGTAAAATGAGCCAATACTGCGTCATTGTGACAATAACATTCAAGGAGAAAGCTAGATTTCTTTAAAATCTATATAAATTCTCAATATCAAGGACACAAGTTACTGAATTGACAAATAATGTAGAATGAAATATTATAATTCATCTTGGCTGCCGAAACAACAATAAATTAAAATCTCTGGAGAGTTCCAGAACATTTGTGGTGGCCAGATTTCCTGAGGAAAGTATTACAATAACAGGAAGTCTCGAGCCTAGCTATAAAGAGGTGACTTCAGTTCCTGGCATTTTGCCTAGGCTGACCCTTCAACTCAACATCTTAAAGGAGGAGGCAGCAGGTGCCTGCTGACAAACAGCAAATGTCAAATAAAAATACAAGGAAGGGCATTTTTTTCGTCCAAGGCCAGGAGATTATTGTGAAGTAAAACCTATTCTTCAGAGGATCATGATAACATTTCCCCACCCCATTCCAGTTTAAATCCTACTTCAATTTAGCTACTTCTAGCATCTAATGAAGTGAGCTATCATTTGTTAGTCAAATTCGTTAGTCTTAAAAAATTCTGCGACATAACAGATAAGTAACAGATAAATTTTAAATGAGTAGTCATTTGGAGAAATAACTGTCCTATCAGTTGCTCTTTGTTAAATTCTAAACCCAACCTCTGCCTTTATTCTCTGTTGCAATGGTTCCTGAGTCCTGACTTGTCATCTGAAAATGACTGGCAGACATACAGCTATTGCGTATTATCCCTGATCATCATCGTCATCAATTTTAGCCAATGTAGAATGAAGGCCTCTTCTGCATGTTTCTAACTAATACAGTTCTGAGCTTTCTTTTGCCAATTGGTCCCACAATACTTGCTGATGTTGTCGATCCCTCTCATTTTAGGTCCCTCATGGATGCTTTTTTATCAAGTGGGATCCATTCTATAACTCCCTTGGTCTACCTGCCATCAGTTCTTGTTATGTGTCCAGTCCATTTCCATTTCAGTTCTTTTACTCTCTTGATGATACCGTATACTTTTGTTTGTATGATCACCCATGGTACAGATAACAATTTAAAACAACTTTATTTGGGCTTTCAAAATCCAAATAATTACTTTTTCTTCTTCTCCAGTCACTTCCAACTTTCTCTGATTCATTGGATATCATTTCACTAGTCAATATATATATTTTGAGTTCTTGTATGACATCAGTGACAGCATTTAACGACCTAGTGTTTCATTAGCCCTTGATTTTTTCCCAACAAGAAGTTCATTTTAAGTGACTGTTGCCTTCATGTTAAGTGTCCAAAATATTTAGTATGTTTTAGCTATATTAGTAGTGGTTCCAGTGAGTTATCTGAAAGTACTGATTCTAGTACACAAGTTCTTTTTCCAATAAATTTTGTCTATATTTTTCCTTTTCAAAAGGACAATTTTTTTCAAAAGTTTTTCTTCCTGATAAACTTTAGGTGACTATGGTAAACACCTTCATGCTGAGCAGAAATATAATTTCAGAATTATTATATCATGCAGGAATCTTGAGAAATATGAAATTAACTTTAATGACGTATTTAATCACATTATGCTTCTGACACCCTGCATGAGTTCAAAAGTACTAAAAATGCTTTGCTGTTGATTTTTGTTTATACTCAGGATCTGACACATCACATGCAGTGTCCAATAATAGACACAATTTCCATTATGGCAATGATCTGGTGAAATCTTTCACCATGTTCATCATTGATTGCACCTTGATTTTGGGGGGTGGGGAATCCAAGTGTGAATGAAGAAAATGAATGTTCAATGACATGTTGCATTTCATGGTCTTCTATGCTGTAAGAAGTTTTTGTCAACCAGCTGAAAGTAGTTTGGTGCTCTCTAGTTATCAAGAAAATTCTCAACGACATCCTTGAATGCTTTCCACAAGATTTTCTCTGGCCCCATTAACAGATTTTTGAACTGCTTGTCATTGATGGTATATCTGATCTGTGGACCAACAAAAATGCCTTTCTTAAACTTGGGATCATTTATTCTTGGAAACAAAATTTTTCATCAGTCCAAGTTTTATGTGAAATGGAAGCAAAACTATCTTGTTGGATCAACAAGTGGTTCATATGCCACCTTTTTTTTGTCCTAGAGCCAAATTCTTTGAGAGCGACCATCTAATGTTATGTGATTCTCTTTCCAACTGTTCCTTCACATATACAACAACTGCACTTGGTATATCTGAACTGCAATCCAAGCAGCAGAGCAACTACTTTTAGATCTCCACAGATATTCCTGTTGTACTTTGTGTACTGGATATGTTTCTTTAATGTGTGGAGCATAGCCAACAAGTACTAGAGGGTGTACACTGGCATTGTGTAAAAGCAAAAGATTTCTATAAAATTGTATGTGGTTACAGATAACTTCCATGATTAGTAGCCAGTAATCTGTAAGATATACCCAAAAGTGTTTCATGAAGCAAAATCTTTGTTGCCCAGTCAACCTATTGAACTAATGACTATTAAGTGACAACAAACAGATCGCATCTCTTAACTTGCAATATGGAGACCATCTGGGTTAGTGTTGCTGATGCATAGGTTTTCTTCAGGTTTTGATAGGAGAGATATAGCTTATGGGATTCATTTAATTTTTCCAACATAATTCTCCCCACATGATTATCAATTGTTGACTAGTCAGCCTTTAGACCACTAGTTGACAGTACATAAATTATAAAGCTCTTTTTAAAAAATCTCTTTGCTGCCATCTAATGTGAATTTATGCAACTGAGATATATAGTTGTTGGCTAAATTCTATTGAAGAGTTAGCGTTTGAGAAAGAGGTTTGCAGAGTATGTGTGGGTGGATACGTTGATCTATCCTTCAAAAAATAAATAAAATGGCTACAGAACTCGAAGTTCAGCTTCCATCATTGTCAGAACAATAGTAAATCTAGGGGAAGGTCTTCTGTCCACCTCCCACCTCAAATTCATATAGAAAGCTTCTCAGATCAATCATTCCACAGCGTGGCACAAATAGACTTGGCATTCAAAAGCAGGACTGGCCTTTTCAGCTGCTTTAGGTTGCATACTGATGCTCAATGTAGCAATCACATCTAAGTTGTTTAGCCAACCTATCTGTAATAAAAAAGAAAAAAGAAAAGAAAGGTTGAGATTCCAGTTTTCACAGCCAGAACAGCATTGAAGACAGGCACAGAGCCCAGCAACCAGACAGAAGGGGGCAATCCCTCAGCAGACTGCTAGATCAGGTAGAGCTGAACCATTGCTGACCATCCATCTCTTCTTTCATGCCCCTTTTCTAGACTGTCTCCTTGGAATATCTTGGGCCAACATCACATGAAAAACACCACTTCCATCTAAGTTGTCAAGCAAATAATAAGTGGGCATCTTGGCACCATAGGAGACTGTGTAGCCACAAACCAAGCAGATTTTTAAAAGTGACCAGATTTTAGGACAATGTTCCTCAACCTATTGTTTTGCAAAAGTATTTGGACATACAGTATGAAGAATTTCAGAAACAGAAAAAGACCGGCTAATGATATGTCTGAATCTTATTCATTTCCATAGTAGAATTAAAGACTGGTAGATTATATAGATTAGATTATACAGGTCATAGCCTAGAGATTAAACAGGCCACAGGCTAGGAGTATAACATACAGATGGGGCTTTTAAAATGAAAGACCTCTAATGCATTTAACCTTATTTTGAATTATGGCAAACATCTTCTAAAAATGCACTACACATTTGATAAGGGTTTTTTCTGTTATTTAAAACAGTTGTACAGCTACCTATGTTAAAGCAAAACTCTGATCAGCTTACGACCCAAGAGTAAAACAATGTGTACACCACAAAAAACGAAAGAAACAATAAAACCAAGAATATAAAAATCAGTCACACTTCCTTGATGCAGCCCATGCTATGACCTCACTCTAGCCTGGAAAACAGCCAGGTCTTAAGCCCTGTCTGGGAAGTAAAAAAGGGGAGGCTGTTGGATTTCAAGGAGAAGAAGTGTGTTCTAGGGTCAGCTGCAACAAAGAGGCACACCTTTGAGGACCCACAAAGTGGCAATGTTTAAAATAAGGGTTTTGTATAAATTTTATAAGATTATGCAAGAATTTAACTAGGAATCATCTTACTCTTCATAGTAAATGCAGTTCATAGTAAGTGCAATTATGTAATGGGCTCTTGCTTTATGGAGATTTTGAAACAAACTGCACAGATATTTTTTCATATACTGTATTCTGGACTCTATGCTGAGCAGAATATTGGATTTGTAACTATGTTTATGAAAGCTGACTGAGACCCATTTCCAATATGTTGACATAGAATTGTGATTTACTGGAAGCACTATACAGGTAGTCCTCAACTTACAATCACAATTGAGCCCAAAATTTATGTTGTTAAGTGAGACATTTATAAAGTGAATTTTGTCCCAATTTACGACCTTTCTTCCTTCAGTTAAGCGAATCACTGCAGTTGATAAGTTAGTAACCCGGTTGTTAAGTGAATCTGGCTTCCCCATTGACTGGGCTTGTCAGAAGGTTGCAAAAAGTGATCACATGATCTCGGGACATAGCAACAGTCATAAATATGAACCAGTTCCCAAACATCTGAATTTTGACCACATGACCATGGGGATGCTGGAAAGGTCGTAACTGTGAAAAATGGTCATGTCACTTTTTTCAGGGCTGTTGTAATTTTGAACGGTCACTAAATGAACTGTTGTAAGTTGAGGACTATCTGTACTGGAATCTGCAGTAGATAAAATATTTACTTTTGTAACCAAAAAAATTCAAGAATGAAGCATCAAAAATTGATCCACGTTTTCCTGAATACAGGTGATGTCAGCTGTGCCTCCATTCGAAATTCAAGAAAGAAAACCTGAGACTCCATTAAAATAGAGAAAACTACTTTTACTGGATTTGAAATGATAGCAACGAAAGGAAAGCAAGATCTGAGGCAAATAGATGCAGAAATTACATATTGAAAGTTATCCCAAGTCCCCTCCTCAGTAGTTCAAACTGGACATCCAATCTGAGGTGTGTATAATGTCATGTGGGGTACATCTTCAGGTGGTGTCTCACACATCTGGTATGCCAAGACGGTTGGCCTTGGCCTAGAAAAGATAAGTGGATGCAGTTGCACAGACAGCAGGAAAGCATCCCACCTTTTTCAGTTCACACAACTTTGTCATCCAGAACCCTCCCCCCAACATCAAATTATCCCTTCCCCCATTCCATGGAATCTGGCAAGAATGAAGCAGTAAAAGATGTCAGGAAAAATTATTGGAGGCTGACATTTTCTGTGGAAAATTATTCCTAAATGATTGTACTATCAAATCAAACTAATAAAAATATAAGCTGGGGATATACAAGGCAGTATATTCTTTAATAATCATTAATAAAACATGAATTAAAAACATGAATAGCTTTATATTCAAAAATTTGTTGTGAATGTTCCCAAAATGGAGGATACAAAATAATTGCACTTTGATTGAATTTGAGTTCCAAAAGAAACATGCCAACATTTTCACATTATCTGAAACATTGTGATGGAAAAAATACTTTGCCCAACACCATTTTAATACATATACTTTATTTTATGGTACCATTTTAAAAAGAGTTTTCTTTCTGTTTACTCCAATATTACTTGCAAATGCAATTTGCTTTTATAACACCAAGGGGTTTTTTTTCCATTAGTAGTGGAATAAATAGATACTTGTTTTATTTCTACTTAATCACTGTGGATGGATTTAGTTACTATACTCACAAATTAATCAATTGCCTTCAAGATCTAACCATGTCATGTACTAAGCATGTCTGTTAACAGCAGGAGAATTCTAACATTTAATTCAATGAAGTAAACATTAAATATTAATTTTAATAAAACATTTTACTTTATTTAATTTAAATAATAGTAATACAACCATAATAAAAATGTGAAGGACAACAATGACTTTAAGATTTCATTCAAATATTGCCATTCAATTGTTCATTAAAATATCTGGTAAAATATCAAGAGTATATTTAATTTACTTAAATGTTTATATGTCGCTATGCATCTTCAAGTAGCTGCTAAAACATCTTATGGAACTGAATTGCAATAAAACTTTTTAATCAAACAGTATCAAATTGTGTATAAGTAGAAGAAAAAAGAAGCTAAACAAGTTTCCTCAATAACAGAGTTCAGAATTTAAGGTTTTTAATTTTTTTAATTTTTATTCATATTTATATCCCGCCCTTCTCCGGAGACTCAGGGCGGCTTACAGTTTTTGGGATACAACCCAATGCGCTCAGCAATAGCCTTCATTCCATTGTATATGCCTGCTTATTACTAAGCGGCATTTTTACAAAGTCAGCTTATTGCCCCCAACAATCTTGGGTCCTCACTTTACCTACCCCGAGAGGATGGAAGGCTGAGTCAACCTTGAGCCTGGTGGGATTCGAGCCTGCAATAATTACAGACAGCTGGAGCTAAGTGCTAGGCTATTAACAGCCTGCACCACCAAGGCCCTGAGGTTGTTCATAACCCTCAACTCAGTCTGTGAAATGCACTTTACATGAAGACACACTGAACCTCCACACTAAAACCAGAGTTACCAGATCCAGACTGCTAAAAATATGTATGTTTGATACTAACAGCATTAAGTTAATGGTTTTCTTTATAGCTTTATTGCCATCAAGTGATCTGGATCTATTCTTTGCATTGCAAATCTAGTAGCATTTCCTTAACAGGTGAGCAAAATCTTGGAAACCATAGTAAAAAGATTCTAAAAGCCAAAACAAGTTGCACAACAATGAAATTATATGCTCTCAATAAGAAGTCACCGCCTGGTAGAGCTTTCTGAATTATCTCCAGTTTCCAAACGTTATTTAAAGGCAGCAGAAGAAATAAGCTGGAATGATCTATGTGAGCAGTTCATGGGTGATGAGAGTATGATTTGCATTTTTTAATAAGAGTCACAGGTGGCTCACTAGCTAAAGTCTTATAAAATTTGATTTCATAGGAGAAAAGATAAAAACAACCAAACACTCTCAGGCTATGTAATTTGATAGCTATTCTCAGACTGGTTTTATTAGCAAAAAAAAGCATCTCCAGCTAAATGAAATATCATCCCATGCTAGTTCAGGCTTTCAGATGTTACCTTGAAAGCTAATGCAAAAATATTTAGTTGGATGTCACTGATATGGTGCTGCAGTCCTATTCAGGAGATCCGTTCTTATGTAGAATTCAACACAGGAGGACAAATGATATTTCTTTCTTTTAAGTTGTACTGATGACATCAATAAAGAGCTAATCTCCGTGGGTACAGCATGACTGTACAGAATAGGATGCCCTTTGTGTACAGGGAGAGGCTAGCATGCCAGATCAAGTGGAAATATTTGCAGGTGTGCAAAGGTTCCCCATTACAGACTATTGTGCTGCATTTATAGATGATCAGATTTTAATAACCTCACATTGTGATTTTTTTTTCAACACAGTGAATCAGTAGTTATCTCCCAAACTTAAAAGTGATAGTACTGTATTTCAAATGCCCAAACCACATTTTCTAGCATTTTTATAAAGATGTTAAGCACACAAAATACTAAATCAGAACATTGTGGAACTTGCTTCTCCTAGCAATAAATATTGGAATCTCCTATCCAGATATGACCTAATTTAATATTAGTAATGCCTCTTATCCTCAGCCAGAATTCCATGGTTTGTGGTCTTGAAAACCAATGAGAGGTCCAACTGAATTAATACCTTCATGCAATACCTGCTGTTAATCACCTGCCGAGGTGACTAAGACACTGTCCATCACAGGTCCAAAACAGAAACTAGACTAATCTTATTTCAGCAACTTGGCCTTTTTAAATTCATTTTTAATAAGCAAATTCTTCCCAGTGTATCTGTGAAATTCAGAGCTTGCATCATACCTGAATTAATATTAATCCACAACCTTATCAAATATGCATACTGCAAAATGACTGCAGCCCCTCACCCCCACTCACTAATGAGTAGCTGACTTGTTAAGGATTAAAATATTGACATTTGTTAGCTGAGTTTTTATATCATTATTCAAAATATGACTGTTCTACTTGGAATAATTATGTAAACATTCCTTTTTAAGACTCTTTTTCCAATATGTGAACAGATTTAGTAATTGAACTCCATTGGCTCCAGCTGTTTGGCACTGACATTTGTGGAACAATAGAGGAGAGGGGGAAAGTCTTGTGTTATGAGCATGTATGGAGAGTCAGATTTGAAAATGGAGGAGCAAGGTAAGACAGGTTCTGACCTTGCAGTGTAGGACCCATCTAATGCTCACATATCTGCAGATGAGGATTAGAAGAAGCAAGGTCTATAGAGGATAAACCAAATCCTCAGGTAATGGGCCACTTCAGCAGGCCGAGTCAGGAGCAGGAGAAATAATAATAATAATAATTTATTCGACTTGTATGCCGCCCTTCTCCCTAAGGACTCAGGGCAGCTAACAATAAAACAGGACCAAATTTACATAAAATAAGCATTAAATATAACAAGTCAGAATAAATAACAATAAAACATTAAAACATTAATTAAAATAATTAAAACAGTAAAAAATCCCACCCGGATCATTCTAGGCCGGCCTGTTGAAATAACCAAGTCTTTAGGTCCAGGCGGAAGGAGCGGAGGTCAGGAGCCAAACGGAGATCCACAGGGAGATGGTTCCAGAGGTCGGGGGCTCCCACGGAGAAGGCCCTAGCCCTGGGAACCGCCAGCTGACAATGTCTGACCAACGGTATCGCCAGGAGGCCCCTCCTGTGGGAGCGAACAGGACAATCGGCATATGATGATACTGGCAGGAGGCGTTCCCGCAAGTACCCTGGACCCAAGCCATTTAGGGCCTTATAGGTGGTTACTAGCACCTTGAAGAAAGACCTAGAGACCTCACATCTTAAGGCATATCAAAGGAGCAGAACAGAAATGTTCAGTGAGACTCCTCAGAAAGGCATGCCTGAATCAGAACTGTTGAAGTACGGCTTGAAAATCAGACTTCTGTTGGGAAACAACTGTCCAGTTTTGGCTCAGGCTTTCTGAATGCGCTGTGCTCCTTCAGATTCTGTGATTAACTTCTGGGCTGGTAGGAGACTACACTCTGCTCAGATTCCTAAATCTTAGATTTGTTTTCACATGACCTCACCTACTAAAATAAGCATGTTTATTTTTCCTGAGCTCCTCCACTCCTGGCACTTCAGTGAGTTGTATAATCCACATAAAGGCCTCTTATCTAAGTGTGACATCCTGCACTGGTAATTGCTGGAACAGGACAGCTTGATGGTTTTAAACTAAGAAAGAATTAATTAATAATACAAGGAACAGTGGTAGATTTTCTGCTGATTAAAGTTTAAATATATTGCCCTTTGTTTTTAACTAACATAGATAAAACTGTTATCAGAAAGCTATGCTATAACTCTCATTCTTGTATAAGCACATACTGGCTGGTCATCACTGGGCAACAGCTCATAGGTGTATGAAATTAAACATATTGTATTTTTGTTTGTTTTTCATCCAGTTGGCTACATACATTTATCCATTTTAGTCTTAATGGATTATATGACATTGAAGAGATTTTTCTCTTTATCTTGCAAATAAGTATTCAGATGATAAGAGAGCATGAATGAATGCAAACGCTTCTTCATTCTCTTCAGTTAATTGGACACAGAGGTCATGTTGCAAGATGCCCCTTCCTTTTAAATGGGTGGGGGAGCCTACTTACAAGGTGCAAAAAGATTGAATAAGAGAGGAGAGCGTTTGCATTTACTTAAAACTGAATCCTTGACTCCACATTTCCTTAAACTTTGGGAGATAAAGTTTCAAGACCGCTATCACTGCAAATTTTTAAGAAGGCAGCTAAGAAACATATTAAACAATTAAACAATGGTTTGACTCTGAAACAGAATAGAAGAAAGAGAAATCAGGATAGGATAGCAGGACAGGTTCGTTCATATAATCAGTAAATCAGCTGAAGTAGAAAAGTAGGTAATGCCTGACTAAGACTGGGTACAAGTGCAGCAAAGATCCATTATTTATTTCGAACATCCTAAAGCAGGGGTGTCAAACTCACCTTGTCACGGTGTCATCACAAGACGTATCAGGACTTTTTTCCCATTCGCTAAACCAGGCGTGGGCATGGCCAGCATATGATGCATCTGGCCCACAGGCCAGGAGTTTGACAGCTCTGTCCTAAAGGTTCTCTGAGGATTCGTCATCTTTGGCAGCTGGATAATTATCCTTTTTGCTAGCCAAAGAGCCTTGGTGGTGCAGGTTGTTAAACACCTAGCACTTAGCTCCAGCCACCTGCAATTAGTGCAGGCTCGAATCCCACCAGGCTCAAGGTTAACTCAGCCTTCCATCCTCTCGGGGTAGGTAAATTGAGGACCCAAGATTGTTGGGGGCAATAAGCTGACTTCGTAAAAATGCCGCTTAGTAATAAGCAGGCATATACAATGGAATGAAGGCTATTGCTGAGCGCATTGGGTTGCGCTCCAAAAATTGTAAGCCACCCTGAGTCTTTGGAGAAGGGCGGCATATAAATATGAATAAATAATAATAAATAATAATAATAATGTGTGTTTCTATTTCTATTTCCCATCCCAGCTTGCATGAAAAGATCCTCCCTGGGTTGTATCTTTTGTTGCTTTTGTTCTATGCTTTCTTTGTTTCCCCGTTTTGTTTTTCCTTATATTTTTACTAATTCCATGTTGTCATATGTCTCTCTCCAAGGAATAGACCCATGACTCTTACCCAGTTCTAGGGAAATGTCAGTATAACCACTTTTAGGCATGTTTACAAGTAGGCAATGATCCTGTCATGTGTGTTCTCAGTGGCACTGCCAAATTTGATGAATGAATTTGATGTCTTCTTGGGTGCCCATATGGCCAAACTCTCCCTAGATGTGATCCAGGGCAGATGTGTGCCTTTTCCTTTTAACAGAAAGCTAGAACCCCTCCCCAAATATCATGTTCAGAGGCATTAGATTTCCAGATGACAATTTCACAGCTTTCCTCCCCCCTACCTCACTCCTATTTTGCAGAAAATATTTTTTCAAAAATGGTGTACCATCAATTGCAGAGGAAAGCCCCTGACAATACAGTACATTTCTGGGATAAAGCAGAACTGGATTTGTTTTGAAATGGGCTTACTTCCTGAAATTTTGCTTTAGAATAAAATGCATCGATTCTATAAAACTTTTTAAAGTTTGCAATTCCATGAAGAACCAAATTGCGTTAGTGCCGCTCATTAGATTTCACTCAGACATAAGAAATATACGAAATATAAGAACAGAAAACCTCTTTAAAGACATGACCAGGCAGCCAATTATTACCTGGAAACTTTGAATGATGCTTGAACCGAAATGATGCCATCCAGATATCTCCCCTGTTGGCCAAAGATTTATGGGAGTTGAAGGCCACCCATTTGCAGGAGACGGGGTTGGGGATCATTATATATTCATATTAGCTCAATACCCATGCTTTGCTATGAAACTATGTGGTCAGGCTTAGTTTTTGGGGAGGAAAATAAGGGGAAAAAATTCTGCCTCTGCCTACCAGCATCCATCAATATCATCTGGCTAGTGTCCTGTCAGTGTGTGAGAGTTGAGGGCTGTTTAGAAAGTGAAACAGTATTTGCTATGTGAGCAAGAAGGAGACAGCAAGTAGCCTGGCCTTGGCATAGTTGTTCTGTACTAAAGCTGCTTGGTGCTATGAAACTAAAACTGAAACTGAAACTCCTCTCCTCTGCTTGTGTTTTGCATTGCAACACATTTCTTTTCAGGTGGGGAGAGGGAATAGAACTCCTTAGCAGCAGAGCATGTTGATAATAATATATGAAATACTAATGCTCTGGTGGTCATTTTGAAAAATCCTTTCTTAGTGACGACCTAGAAGCCAAGAAAATTTCAAGTTTGTAGGCTTTATGGTTCTGGAGATTTTGTGATGATGCGTGAGTGGTATTTTGCTTTTATATATAGTTTATTGTAAATTTAAATATAATTTGTGAAATAGTTCTAATTTGGTCTATACAAAAAAGTGGCATTGAAGCTGTAGTCAGGGAAGTAATGTTAAACCTGGAATTTTCACAAATCGCATCTACTTATATAATTTTAGTTTTAAATTTCAGAAACATACCAAAGCATCATTAGACAAGTTATTTTAAAAAACTCACTAAGTTAGAAGCACCATTTGATTGTAAATCAAAAAGCTTAAAAGATTGATTTTCAAAATCAATGTTCAAAACAAATATTTGCTTGTCTGGAAAAATAAAATAGTTTAATTTGAACAAATATGCCATAACAGTGGCCTATTTCCTCTGAGAGAGCATTGTGGTGTCAGAATAAACAAATTATTTACATTTAAATAGTTTGTAGGTGGTAATCAGATGAAATAGTTCCTTATAGAGCTAAAAGTGGTGTCATGACTCCAGGGCTAACAGACATGGAGCCATGACACCTGGAAGCCGGGTCAAGGATGAACACATAATCCACCCATATATAATCCCCAAACAGTACATATAGTAGCAACATAGAGGGGATGCAAAAGTCTGTTAGCCATAACTCATCTGGATGG
Source organism: Naja naja (assembly GCA_009733165.1). Taxonomy (NCBI): domain Eukaryota; kingdom Metazoa; phylum Chordata; class Lepidosauria; order Squamata; family Elapidae; genus Naja; species Naja naja. The sequence goes on from CM019148.1 coordinate 317,294,503, forward strand.
TGGCCAGTGAGAATGTCCAGAAGCCGGTTATGTAATGAGCGCTTAATTAACCTAACCGAGCACGTAGATGATTGTATAAATACAGCTCTGAGCTGCAGAGCCAGCCAGAGCTGACTTTGAGTGTATGTATATGGTCGTTACCCCCCTCCCGTAGTAGAGAAATAAACGGATCTTTGACAAGCTTCGGAGGATCGTAGTTCTCTTACTTTTGGCGTTTGGCGAACGGCGCTTGACAGAAAAAGTCAGCTCTGCCTCTTCTTTTTGAGAAGTTTACTCTTTTGCTGAGCCATGGCTGAGGGCCAGGATATCACAGCGTTGTTGCCAATAGATGTGGAAGAGGAGGAGACCAAGGGCGAGCCGGCAGAGCGAGAGGAGAGTGATGATGGGGAAAGGGTGGTCGTCGCTCCAGCAGCTCCAGGGCTGGTGAAAATGAAAGTCCGGGTGGAGCAGCGAAGTGGAGTGGAGCTTTTGGAGTCAGGACAGAGCCAACTAGCAGATGACATTGAGCGTGGAGAGAAGGAGAGGAGGGGCGTTGCAGCAGCACCAGAGGTGGTGCGACCGAAGGTTCGGATGGAACAAAGAAGCGGGATGGAGTTTCAGGAAGAAACTCCAGGGAAACTTTCAGGGACAAAGAGGCAGCTGGAGGAAGCCCCCTCTATATGTTCCATTGGGCCCTGAGGCAGGTGGAAAGTGGAAGGAGAGATGTATCAGGGAAGAGGACTAGTGGAGTACTACCACTTCCACCCTTGGGGCAAGTACCCTTGAACTCCTTCGTGTTAGGTATGGGGAGTTAAGCATTAAAGTTAAACCCCCAGGCAGGCATGGGGGGATAGAACAGAAAGTACATCGTGGTTTACCCCCTTGCCTCGGGACGAAAGGGGCCATGTCAGCAGACGTACTCCCCAGGAGACCCCCTCCTACATTAGTTTCCCCCCTGGCTGAAGTGGTTGGGTCGGAGCCTAGAATGAGAGCTACCACTTCATTATCAACCAGCAGAGGCCAGGGGGAGTCCGGAAGTCACCGTGACCAGCGTGAAAGTGATTGGGACTCTTACTGAAGGCTTGGCCCGTGGGACAGTCAGCGTATGGGGTGGGGTGGGGTGGGGGGTGGGGCCCACCCCCCCTTCAAACATCCTTTGATGGTAACCCTGATTGAGTGGCATTATTCCTAAGCCAGGTAGTAAACCAGTTAGAGTTATATGGCCATTTCTATCCATCCCAATGGTCCATCATTGTCGCAATAACTGGGGTGTTGACTGGGGATGCAGCAGACTGGGTGGCTGAACTGCATAACACTCGTGCAAAAGAACTAGTTGATGTGGGATTGTTCCTTGAGGCGTTAAGGAGTCAATTTGAGGATAAATCACGGGTGTATCAAACCGAGGAGGCTTTAATGTCCTACAACAACGTGGGAGGCTGGCTATAGAATATGTGAAAGAATTTAAGCGGTTAGCTGGAAAACTGCGAACTTGGCCCGAGCGTCTTCTCATTAGGGAGTTCAAAGCTGGACTAGATCGCAACCTGAGACAGGCGTGTGTATATAGAGGGTGCCACAAAACTGTCAGAGTGGTTTAAAGTAGTGGTAGAACTGGATGTGGGACTAAAAGAGTTCAGGGAGAGATCAGAGCCTTCAAGAAAGTTAACCCCACGTGGTCTTTCAATGGGTATTGATAGGGACAAACAAAGGGTTGTTCCATCCAACACTAGGAGTAGTATGAATTTCAGGTGTTTCCATTGTAACATGTTGGGCCATCGGGCATTTGAATGTCCCAGCATGGAAACAGACTACAGGAAGCAGACCGCAAAACTCCCCCCTGGCACAGTACCATCAACCAGTTACAGCAGACGAAAGGTGGCCAGTTCTGAAAGGTCACAGAGATTGACACAGGACGAGCAGACAAGAATGCCAGTCCCTCAGGAATCAAGAAACGAAGAGCCAAGAAACCCGAAAGGGGTCTCTGGACTATGTGATAGTGAAACTGAAGACCAAGTTGATGATATGGTAAGCTCCCCTGTTAGGCCTTTCGTGATTCCTATTGTGTTGAATAATGTTAATGGCGGTATAAGGGGCCAGTTTGGTGCATTGATAGATATGGGATGTACTAGATGTTTGATCAACCAACGTCTTGTAGAGAAGTTACAGTTGCCATGGAACCTCTTCCACAGCCTATGAAGTTTGAACAAGTGGATGGTTCATTATTGGGGGCACCTGCTGCCATGATGACTAGTCATGTACAATTGGAAATTGGAACACATTGGGAACATTTACGGTTCATTGTAATTCCTCAAATGAGAGAGGATGTTATACTCGGGTTGGTTTGGTTAGATAGATGGAGGCCCACCATTTGGTGGGAAGGTGGGTTTCGGCGTTTACGGTTAACTACAGGCCCCAAGCCACCCACTCCAGAAAACCTGGTAAGACAGCAGGATTCAAGCACTGAACCAGTGGCTACATTAGAAGACACTGATGTGATCCTCATTCCAGCTGTGTATCACGATTTAGCTGAGGTATTCAGTGAACAAAATGTGAAATGTTACCACCCCATCGACAAACGGACTGTGCGATAGAATTGGTGCCAGGGCAACTTTACGAAACCTCGCATGTATGCTATGACCCCAAAGAAAAGATGGAGATGCAGAAATTCCTAGAAAAGAACCTAGAACGTGGATTTATTAAACCCGGGCATTCGAGTGTAGCTGCACCAGTATTGTTTGAGAAAAAAAGATGGTGGGTTAAGATTATGCGTTGATTTCCGAGATCTGAATGCCATATGTGTGAATAATTTGTATCCCTTGCCTTTAATTAGTGAGCTGCTAGCCACCTTATCAACTGGGCGGGTGTTTACTAAGCTAGATTTACGGGAGGCCTACTATCGGGTACAAGTGAGAACCGAGGACGAATGGAAAACCACATTCAATTGTCCTCTGGGTAGTTATCAATTCGGGTGATGCCGTTGGCTTGAAAGGAGCCCTGCTGTTTTTATGCAGATAATCAATAGTATACTTCAGGAACATTTATATCAAGGAGTGTTGGTATACCTAGATGATATATTAACATATACAAAGACAATGGAGGAACACGTCCACCTTGTAAGGAGTGTACTACGAAATTGTTGAGGGCTAAACTGTATGTGAAACTTTCAAAATGTGAGTTCCATCATACAAAACTCGATTATTTGGGGTATCGCATATCTAGTACAGGATTAGAGATGGATCCGAGTAAAGTGAAAACCATTGTGGAATGGGAACCACCCCAAACTCGGAAACAAGTACAAAGCTTTTTAGGGTTTGCGAACTTTTACAGGCAGTTTATACCTCAATTCGCTCACATCGCTTTGCCTAAAAATGGGAAGGCAAGCAGAAAAAACCAAACCAAACCAGAAAATAGCATGGTCCACAGAGTGTCAACATTCATTTGATGCATTGAAATCATTGTTTTCCCAAGAACCCATTCTACAACATCCTGACCCAACAAAGAAATATGTAGTACAGGCAGATGCGAGTGATGTAGCTGTGGGGGCTGTTCTCCTACAAGAGAATGACGAGGGTATACTAAACCCTTGTGTATACGTCCCGTAAATTTAGTTCTACAGAAAGAGGTTGGGCAATATGGGAAAAAGAGGCTTTTGCAGTCAAATGGGCCCTAAGCACCTGGAGACATTTCTTAGAGGGGTACAAGAAAAATTCGAGGTCTGGACTGACCATCGCAACCTCGAAGCATTACAAAAGCCCAGGAAGCTGTCCCCTAAACAAGTAAGATGGGCTCTGTATTTCCAACGGTTTAATTTCACATTAAGGTATATTCCTGGAGGGAAAAACTTTATGGCAGATGCCCTCTCCTGACTGCCTCAATACCAAGCAGAAAAAAACGTCATTATACAGCCTTTAATCGATAATAATAGTGTAGAACCTGGACGAGTAACACGGCTACGAGAAGTAAACTATGAAAGGTTGCAGAAAGAAACATCAATTGATGAATGGTTGAGAGAACATCCATAAGTGTGTTCTTATAAAAATGGAATTGCTTGGAAAAGAGTTAAAATTTATGTACCGCGTACAATGAGGGAAGATATACTGAACAAGTGCCACAATGAAAAACCAGCTGGACATTTCGGGTTCCTCAAAACCTTACATTTAACACGTAGGCAATTTTGGTGGCCCAACATGAGACCTGAGATAGAACACTATGTAAAAACCTGTCATGTCTGTGCAATGTCTAAACCCCGAACAGGCAAGCCGTTAGGATTATTACAACAGGTATCAGAACCTTCAAGACCATGGCAAGACATTGCGATGGATTTCATTGTGGAATTACCAAGCAGTAAGGGGTACAATGTCATATGGACTATAGTAGATTTGTTTTCAAAACAGGCCCATTTTGTTCCCTGTAAAGGACTTCCATCGGCAGGCAAGCTAGCTGAACTGTTCATCCGACATGTATATAGGTTACATGGATCCCCTAGGAGAATAATATCTGACAGAGGAGTCCAGTTTACTGCTCAGTTCTGGAAGGCTTTTGTCAAGTTGTTAGGATCATCTCAGGGATTAAGTTCAGCCAATCACCCGAGTACCAATGGGGCGGCTGAAAGAGCTAATGCTATGGTTGAATGGTATTTGAGAACATATATCACCTACCAACAACAAAACTGGGTGGATCTGTTACCATTCGCAGAAATCTCATATAATAATGCTGTCCATAGTAGTACAGGATACAGTCCGTTTTATATAGTGCATGGCATTGAATTTGGCCCTATTCCAACTTTTACATGTCAACCAGAGGATCCACTCAGTGTTAAGGGATGGGCAGAAAAGATTCAGGAGTCTTGGGGACAGGTACAAAAATCATTGAGGAAAATGACTAGCGCCCATGAAACCCAAGCAAATAAAAAATGACAGGATCATAAACCTTTTGCTGTTGGGGATAAGGTTTATGTGTCTACTAAATACCTTAAACTGAAATTACATAGCCGTAAGTTAGGACCCAAATATATTGGACCTTTCCCTATACTTAAAGTAATTAACCCTGTAACCGTGAAACTTAAATTACCGCCGTGGCTAGGACGTGTTCACCCAGTGTTTCATGCAAGTCTACTGAAACCTGTAAGACTAGGGAGACTAACTCACATGTAGAACCAACCCAAATAACCTCAAACCACATGGAAATAGATAGAGTATTAGATGCTCGGATAAAAAGATGGGGCATGCAATACCTGGTATGTTGGAAAGGATATCCCAACACGAAGCCTCATGGGTGAATGCATCTGGCGTCTGTGTGAATAGACTCATCAGGTACTTCCATAAAAAGCACCCCAATAAATTGAAAACCAATGCCTGAATCCCTTCCAAAGCACTCTATATATGTTATTATATCAATTTATATTTTGACAGGCGCCTGGTAGGAGGGCAGCCTGTCATGACTCCAGGGCTGACAGACATGGAGCCATGACACCTGGAAGCCGGGTCAAGGATGAACACGTAATCCACCCATATATAATCCCCAAACAGTACATATAGTAACAACATAGAGGGATGCAAAAGTCTGTGAGCCATAACTCATCTGGATGGTGGCCAGTGAGAATGTCCGGAAGCCGGTTATGTAATGAGCGCTTAATTAACCTAACCGAGCACGTAGATGATTGTATAAATACAGCTCTGAGCTGCAGAGCCAGCCAGAGCTGACTTTGAGTGTATGTATATGGTCGTTACCGCCCCGCCCCCCCGTAGTAGAGAAATAAACGGATCTTTGACAAGCTTCAGAGGATCATAGTTCTCTTACTTTTGGCGTTTGGTGAACGGCGCTTGACAAGTGGTTCCAGATGAAAAGGATTTTTAATGGTCATTTTTCTCTCCAAAGTTAACATTCAACTTTCTTGAGTGCTGTCTTATCATGTTTCTGTACAATTATTCTAGCTGTGTTTAATGTTTCCTAAATATATGCATTTACCTATAAATGAGTTTCATGACAGTGTTAATGGTAACAATAATGTTATCACCCATAGGGATGATGCAGTAACCATGATTATTACATAAACACACATTTTTTATTGCTCATTTCCATTGGGTAGTGACCTGCATCTGGAACAAACAACACATTATCCTATTATGGTGTAATTTAAAACAAGAAAGGCCTTATGTGTCTGAATTCTAATGGAGTTAAACATCTTCACTTTGGGAAATTACTTCCATTAATTATCATTACCTTTGCTGAGCTCAGCCTAGCAAAGCAACTATCCAGAAGTGTTGCAGTCACTGTAATCATTTTCTGTATATGAAAAAAAATGCAAGCAACATCTCCATGACACACATAACGACGTCAACACAAATTAGATATTACAACAGATGCAAAACTGTCAGTCTTTGTTTGGAATCAAGATCTATATTTGCACAGAAGTAATTTTGACTCACAAAACAGAAATGGAAAGCAAATCTTTTTATCCTTTTTTTATTAGTAGTTGGATTTATATTCTACCTTTTCTCCAGGAGCTCAGGACAGCACATAAGGAGATCTTTCTTTTATCTGCAGCATAAGTTCCTATATGGGAGATTGTAAATGGCCCAAATTTACCCAATGCATTTCCACAGCAGTGTATATACCCAAATATGGATTTATCCAGACTTAGTCCAACATCTGTGGTGTAGGGTTTCCTGCCTAAGCAGGGGTTTGGACTAGAAGACCTCCAAGGTCCCTTCCAACTCTGTTATTCTATTCTATCTTATCCATTGCCTGATACTGGTTCTTCCTCTTTTCCCTTTTTCTGTGGTTTCCTGCAATCTGTGTCCCGCCTATTGGGACAGATTTTGAAGATGTTCAGTGACAAGGGAAAGGAAGTCCCATTGTACAATCTAATATCTACATTGGATTCCACCCAAGAGTGTCCCTGGGGAGGTTATGGGGGAGCAAATAACAAAAGCTGCATCACACTATTAGGTGAAGCTCTGCCCCTTTGTATGTACATCATGTTATTTATTTATTTATTATTTTATTTATTAATTGGATTTCTAAGCCGCCCCATCTCCCTAAGGACTAGGGGCGGCATACAATCATAAAAAACAGTACAGAATATGCAATTAAAAAGAAATTAAATAAGAAACCCAATTTGCAGTCTAAAACAATGAAAATAATCATTTAAAACTCCCATCCCCGCCCCCTCAGTCCAGGTCAACGAGTTGGAACAACCATGTTTTTAAGCCCCGACGGAAAGAGCGGAGGTCAGGGACCACCCGAAGCTCCAAGGGCAGTTGGTTCCATAGGGTGGGTGCTCCCACAGAGAAGGCCCTACCCCTGGGGGTCTCCAGCCGACATTGTCTGGCTGACGGAACCCCAAGGAGGCCCTGTCTGTGAGAGCGCACGGGACAATGGGAAACAGTTGCTGGCAGCAGGGTCTCCCATAAGTATCCCGGTCCTAAGCCATGAAGGGCTTTATAGGTCAACACCAGCACCTTGAATCTCACCCGGAGGGTAACTGGTAATCAGTGCAGCGCACATGGGAGGGGTGTACCATGGGAGTATAGGGACACTCCCGTCACAACACACATATGGAAGAACAAAACTTGAGGTATGATAGCATAGTGTTCTGATTTTTTTTTAATTTACTTAATTTTTATCCCAACTTTATTTTTGGTCATTGGACTGTTATTCAAATCCAGCATTCATAGCTAATGATCCAGTTTCCTGTGTTCCCCAAAACGGCAGCCTTTTACGCATTTTGATGAAAGTGTTAGATCCTGCAGATTCTGGTGCTTCTCAGAGAATGGTAAACCTATGGCAGGAAATAAATCAGTAGTTAGGCTGACTGAGATTTTCTGATTAGAAGTACAATTAGACAAATTGACAAATGTTGGCATATTGGAATTAATATTATTTCTGTGAGTTGAGTGGCACCAAGTAGTTTTCTAGAAGTCAGCTGATGCCAAGTAATCAACTAAAATGGAACGTTTTTTGCTTCAAGTAATTGTGATTACTTTCTTTAAACATCTATCAACATTTAACAAACTTTTATATCTATAAGCTGGTTAGCTCCTTTAAGTTGGGCTAGCATCACTACTGGTGGGAAGAAAGGCTAGCCTTGTCTCTAAGTTCATTCATCATTAGCTGCCCAGACTAGGGTGAGCAATGTCAGCCTTCAAAACTGCTGTCCTGCCCTAAGATATAAATTAGGTAGCAGAAGTGTAAGCTTTACTATACGCATTTATTGAAGGCATCTGTTATTGCCAGACACCTGGATGTACCACATCAATGAATTGTTTGTTGGAATTGGAGCTTCCAGCAAGGATATAGTAAGGTCACCTGGTAAGATTCTTCCTGAGAAATCCTGCTGTTTCTTTCAGGATAAATGAAGCCATTTTGTCTGCAACATAACATAGAACTGTTTCTGGTCTTAAAAACCACATTTTAAGGATTTTTGCCTACCACAAACTCTGTAAAATATTGTTGGAATTATTAATCAATCCTATGACTAATTAATATTTGTGGACTGTAAACCTCTGTCTATATATTTAAATTATATAAAGAAAGTTGAGCCCAGGTGGTTTCAAATCTATATTTATTGTAACAAGCAGATTAAACAAATAAACACTCAGAAAAGAATATTACCAGTGTCCTCTCTTCCTTTTGGTTCCCCTCAGGTCTTCTCAGTTTTACAACTACCTATGTAGTTGGAGTTTCTCTATCCCTTTATCCTCAGAAATATTATTAAGCAGTCTTCAGCCTAGGAATGACTTTTTCCTTTCAGCTTGATATTTCTTGAGGCTTCTTGATACTGTCTGCCTATGCAGCACAGTTTTCCTTCTGACAGCTTGAGACTCAGAGACAACAGGGACTTCTTAGAGACCACAGAGATCTCTTCAGAGACAACTGAGGTAAATGGCAGTTGGGCTGCCCCTTTTATAGTGCAGGGGCGTGGCTTATAAAACCAGTACTTGGTATGCCATGTCATGCTGCCATTGGTTGATTTGACTTTTCAAATCTAAACATTGTAAAGTGCACAGCAACTGAAAATCTATTTTCTAACAAATATACACTGAATGAACTTCCATTCCAGGAATGATGAAAAGTTACAATATTTTCTGAACAAGATGTAAATATTTGTGGATCAAAATATTTGAAAGATTGCCTCTTTTTATAAAGCTGCCTGTACATCAATATCTGCTTTCAAGATTAGGTTGGTAGGATTATGTGACGGGACCTTATCTGAGGCTAAGCCCTAATTTTACATCTCTCTTCCTAGGAAGATTAAAGTCCTACAATAGTTTTTTTTCCCCATCAGTTATTCAAAGTTGGCCAGCCATTCCTTTTGCCTTTGAAATGATATAAATATGATTTAGTTCCTCTTCTTTTTTCTTTATGGTCCTAATGGTTTTATTTTATCTGCAACTTCTTTTAAAATTGGAGGGGCTTTTGGGGCTAAAATCTTATTCATTAACATGTCTGTATAAATAAATAGTCCAAGTAGAGAGTAAGAGTGCTGCAGAAAGATCCCTCTGTAACTTGAGCAAGTGAATCAGACTGCAATCTAAAGAAAACTGGATTCCTCCTTCAGTGATAAAGTGGACAGAATGTCCCAGAGATCATTCTTGCACGTTGGTAAACTAACTAATTTGTAGAAAGTCAGTGCCTACCCCTCCTGGAAGAATGAAATATTTTGGGAAATATTTTAAAAAGGCAGAATATTACATTTCCCTAAATGAGAAATGGAGAAACATGTTTTTTAGAGGCAGAAAGCAACCTCCACTTTCCTTAATAGCCCACAGCAGATGTCAGCACTTAACAGATAAAGAGCTTATTGAAAAAGAAAGATCTAAAAGCTGTATCCATAGGCAAAGCAAATACTGCAGGCAGAAATCCATTTAAGACAGAATATTTTTGAAACTCCCTGCAGCAAAGTCTGAACAAGGCAGAATGATGGGATTAGCCCCCACTCAAGATCTAAACAGGATGAAAGCAATTAAACCACAATAGGAATTGCCCAATACCCTTTCAGAACACAAGCCCCTTCATTGCATCATCTCAGAGCAGTCCAAACTTCAACCAAACCTGTGAGCTCAGACGAACACCTAGGATTTGCATTTCCTCTTTTGCCTGAAGAGCCAGCTATGACCTGTACATGACCCCATAGGAATCTGGTAGCAGCCAATAGAAGTCATGTGCTTGCACAGGAACAGGAAGCTCAAGTGCAAAGCCCAAAGAAGGTATTAAAAAAACACACTCTCAATTCCATTTTGTCAGCTGCCCAGAACCACAAACCCATGCTTCATCAATAAACCATCTTTCCAATCAGTGTCCATGTTTCCAGTGTCTTTCTCCCAGCTTGGAACTGAATCCGATGGATATATCTTCCCACAAATTATTTATGGAATTCGTCCTCTTCCCCCATATTGACCAACATCTAGTGCTCTGATCACAACAATCTGCAACACTCAGCATTTGAACTGCCTTTCCTCAGCCTTTTGGAAAGTAATTTCTTTCAGCAATCTCATAGGTTTGTTGTACATAACCTAAATCAAACTCTGTTAGCTTCTAGCCTGATAGATTTGCAGCCATTTAACTGCTTTCCACACAAACATCGTTTCTTGTGAAACATTCTCCATCTTTTTCATAATTTCACTTTCTTTGGCTTTTAATTTATCTTTGCTACCACCTCCATTCTCCTTGTTCACTTCTCTTTGTCAATGGGGTGAAACATGTTCACAACTTATTTATGCGCACAATTATTTTCAGCAAAGAAAAGTTGCCTGACAATTTAGCAAGCAGGCTAATCTAATGTTCCTATTTCAGCAAAATAATTATGTACTTGTTTGTGAAGACTTGTTTGTGAAGAATCTGGTGCAGATAAAAAATATTCATTTCACGGAAGGTGTTCTACTACAGCCAGCAAAGGTCTAATTAATGCCTTTGACCTAACCCATTTTTTTTACTTTTGGCCAAAGTTGTTATTTAAAAAAGAAACATTTCATACTTATATTAACATCATCCTTCTATGGTACTAGCAAGAGACAGGGAGAAGGGGAGGGAGAGGGAGAGGAAAGAATAGACAGAAAGGTTAATCATGAGTAAGTTGCTTTTTCTTCAACTTACACTGGAATTAATTGTAGGAAAGGGAAGTCTGGCTATGTCTACTACAAAGAAGAGAAGAAATCCTTTAGAGATTGTCCGTCCTAGAGCAACCAGATGTGGATTACACAGATCCAGCAAAACACTTAGATGTCAGCGAGAGTCCCAGAAAACTCTTTATCTTGCTACTGCCAACAAGTGAACATTTGCATTTTTGCAGCCCAATCTCCCTGCTCTAATATATGTGCCATTCTGCACATTCTGTGTGTGTGGGAAGGGAAGGGTTATGCCTAATAAATGCCTAAGATTTGCTTAAATATCATAATAAAATATCAGCAATACGTTGCTGGAATAATTATCATCCAGAAGCAAAACAACAACAACAGTAGGAATCATTCATCCTGATAGAAATACTAAGCCAGATACGACATGCAATGGTGTGTGTCCTTCTTCTGATTTCTTAAACCAAAAAACAGTTGCATCTCACTTTCATAAATATGGAAAAACTAATAAGTTTTAAAAAAATCTAAGGAGAAAATGGCTGGCATAGGAACGATTAAGCAGCCCTTGTTATGTCAAAATCATATCCTTCAAAGGCTGCTTGTAGTTTTAAAATGTCGAAGAAAAAATTTGGTTGCTGTATGATTATGGGCTGGAGGCAGAATGTAATCCTCCCACTCTGCAGTATTGGGAATTCAAAGATGCAGAGCATGAAATATGGAAGAATTATATCTGCATGATTAGTGGTGGGGGCGTATGCAGTTATTGGTCCAATTAAACCAGTAGACTAGAAACTGTCTCAGGCCATATTCTTATTTTGAATTCATGCATTGGGATACTGTATTATTTAACAGAAGAAAACCACAAAGATCATTTTTTTTAATATAGTTGCATAAAAACAGAAATTTATTTTCATGCAGATAGCAGGCAATCATATCAGAATATTTTCCCCTACTTAGCTTTTTATTGCAAAGCATGGCAAAATATTTATAATGATATATATTTTCTTTTTTTAATAATTTTATTTAATAATAATAATAATAATAATAATAATAATAATAATAATAATAATTTATTAGACTTGTATGCCGCCCTCTCTCCCTAGGGACTCAGGGTGGCTAACAACATAAAACCCATTACAAATTTACAATAAAAAGAAATTAAACCAAATACAAGGCTAACAATTAAAATTCAATTAAAATTTTAAACCCCCTAAAACAACCCCCCTCCCCTTGGTTAGTCCAGACCGGCCGCTGAAAGAGCCAAGTCTTAAGGTCACAGTGGAAGGAGCAGAGATCAGGGGCCAAACGAAGGCTCAAGGGGAGTTGGTTCCACAGGGTGGGTGCTCCCACAGAGAAGGCCCTACCCCTGGGCACTGCCAAATGACAATGTCTGGCCGATGGTATCCCAAGGAGGCCCTGTCTGTGGGAGCGTACCAGGCGATTGGAGCATGATGCCGGCAGGAGACGCTCCCGCAAGTACCCCGGACCCAAGCCATGTAGGACTTTATAAGTTGTTACCAACACCTTGAATCTCACCCGGAAGGCAACCGGCAACCAATGCAGGTCACGCAGGAGGGGTGTAATATGGGAGTATCGGGACACCCCCATCACAGCCCGCACGGCTGCATTCTGCACCAGCTGCAACCTCTGGGTGGTCCGTAAGGGAAGTCCCATGTAGAGGCCGTTGCAGTAGTCGAGTTGGGAGGTGACGAGTGCATGAGTGACTGTCCGTAGGGCATCTCGGCTCAGGTAAGGGCGCAGCTGGCAAACCAGTCGCACCTGGGCAAATGTCCCCCTGGACTCAGCTACCACCTGCTCCTCCAAACTGAGCTGTGCATCCAGGAGGACACCCAGATTGCACGCCCTGTCCACGGGGGGCAACACCTCTCCCCCATGACCAAAGATGGTATATCCTGAGTAATCTGAGATGCTGGTACATACAGCCACTCAGTCTTTGCCGGGTTGAGTCGGAGCCTGTTCCTCCCCATCCAGATCTGCACCGCATCCAGACAATGGGACATCACGGAGAGGGCAACACTGATGTGGTCGGGGGTGGAGATGTAAAGCTGGGTATCATCCGCATACTGGTGATACCTCATCCTGAAACCACGGATGATCTCACCCAGCAGCTTCATATAGATGTTGAACAGGAGAGGCGAGAGGACCGACCCCTGGGGCACCCCACAAGTGAGGGACCTCAGGCTCGACCTCTGCTCCCCTGCCAACACTGATTGCGAGCAGCCCGAGAGGTAGGAGGAGAACCACCGTAAAATGGTGCCTCCCACTCCCAACCCCCCAAGCCGCCACAATAGGATACCATGGTCGATGGTATCGAAAGCCACCAAAAGGTCTAATAGGACTAGGACAGAGGAAAAACCCCTGTCCCGAGCCCTCCAGAGATCATCTATCAGTGCGACCAATGCCATCTCTGTACTGTGCCCGGGTTAGATTATATTACACAAATAAAACTAATAAAATCTAATGTATAGTTTTTTCTCTCTTGAAAAACTGAAAAATCTTTAGAAATAAAAAAGTTCAGTAAAAAGAAAAAAGAAGATAGATCCTCCTTCATTCCCAGCATGCATAATCAACTTATCAGTAGCTCTTAAAATAAAACCAACCATCTCTTCATCCCATCTCTTCACCCAGTTCTCTATAAAGCAATCTTTAAAACCTCATATGTCCATGTTAATCAGCAAAAGTCCATTAAGAGCTTTTCCATTGTTATATAGTCCTAATTACCAAAAATCCTTTAAACACTCCCAAAAACAACAAACAATTTGTGTTAACCTTGTTCAGATAAATCAATTTTGTATTTTTTTTGTTTCTTCCAAAAAACCTTTAGTTCCCTCAGTCCTAATTTTTTTTCCTCATACTTTGTCTTTTCTCCTAGAATCATTGTAGCTTTATCAAGCCCCTTTTGTAATTCTAATTTTTTAAAAAAGATATCCACGTCTCTGTTCATCTTCTCACTGTCTCTTCTCACAGTATCTTCAAGTCTTCAACTAGTCCTGTCATGGTTGGTTGCAACCAGACAACAGTAATGTGAGGGAAGAGGGAATGCATTGGAGGCTTAGGAGGGAAATTTGGAATGCAAATGTGCAGACTGGAAGCCTGAGACAGATCTAATAGCCCAAGGGTGCCAGCTGGGAATGTCCGAGGCAGACAAACCTTTCCCAAAACACAGCAAGTGCAAATGATTGGTGGACAATGGACAATGGGAAGTCCAAGGGGGAGAGGGAAATTTTTCCTATGCTGTTTGTGTGCAAAATAGTTAGAACTGGCTTCTCTATTTTGGTACCCATATGGAATCCTTAGTAAAGTTGCTCTGTACATGGGGCTGCCCTTGAGGACCACCTGGAGGCTTCAACTGGTCCAGAATGCAGCGGCACGGGTTGTGATGGGAGTGTCCCAATACTCCCATGTTACACCCCTCCAGTGTGTGCTGCACTGGTTACCGGTTGCCCTCCGGGTGAGATTCAAGGTGCTGGTTTTGACCTATAAAGCCCTTCATGGTTTAGGACAGGGATATCTATGGGAGACCCTGCTGCCAGCGACTGTTTCCCATCGTCCTGTGCACTCTCACAGACAGGGCCTCCTCAGGGTTCCGTCAGCCAGACAATGTCGGCTGGTGACCCCTAGGGGTAGGGCCTTCTCTGTGGGAGCACTCACCCTATGGAATCAACTGCCCCTGGAGCTTCGGGTGGCCCCTGACCTCCGCTTTTCCGCTGGGGCCTAAAAAAGTGGTTGTTCCAACTTGCTGACCTGGACTGAAGGGGTGTGTGTGGGAGTTTTAATGACTGTTTTTAGTGTTTTAGATTATAACTGGGTTTCTTATTGGATTTTTTTTAATTACATTTATATGCTTCCCTTCTCCAAAGACTCAGGGCGGCTTACAATTTTTGGGATACAACCCAATGTGCTCAGCAATAGCCTTCATTCCATGGTATATGCCTCCTTATTACTAAGCAGCATTTTTACAAAGTCAGCTTATTGCCCCCAACAATCTTGGGTCCTCAATTTACCTACCCCGAGAGGATGGAGGGCTGAGTCAACCTTGAGCCTGGTGGGATTCGAGCCTACAGTAATTGTAGGCAGCTGGAACTTAAGTGCTAGGCATTTAACAGCCTGAGCCACCAAGGCCCAAGGATTTAATCTCTTTTTTAATTGTATATTGTATTGTTTTTATTGTACGCTGCCCCAAGTCCTTAGGGAGATGGGGCAGCTTAGAAATCAAATAAAGAAAGAAAGAAATAAAGAAAATAAATAAATAAAGAAAGAAAGAAATAAATAAAAGTTATACTCTTAGGGAAAAAAATGTCCAAGGAGTTTCTTTTGCTGTCTAACCCATTTGACAAGTCCATTTTAAATTATATTTTAAATTATTAATGGGTTTTTAGTTAATTTGGCTTGTTTAATTTAATCTTATTTTAGGTAATTAATTTATTGTTCTGATTTTATCTGTGAGCTGCCCCAAGTCCTTTTTGGAGAGGGGGTGGCATACAAGTCAAACAAACAAACAAACAAACACACACACACACACACACATACATACATACATACATACATACAT
This sequence comes from Naja naja, assembly GCA_009733165.1. Taxonomy (NCBI): domain Eukaryota; kingdom Metazoa; phylum Chordata; class Lepidosauria; order Squamata; family Elapidae; genus Naja; species Naja naja. Next base: position 317,310,127 of record CM019148.1, read on the forward strand.
AAATAAATACATAAATACATAAATACATAAATACATAAATACATAAATACATAAATACATAAATAAATTTTGGAAAAAACATTCTTATTTGTGTTTTTCATATTTTTCCTGTAAGCATATGGTAAAAAATATTATTTCTTAAAGACAGTCTAAACTAATTTTTCTCAACGTTGGCAACCTTAAGCTGTGGGGATTTCAGGTCCCAAAATTGGAAGTCGCTGGAATGATTTTCAGTCTTTCCTGCCAGCTTCCCCATTGACTCTTTTGTAGGTAGCTGCCAGGAAAAGTCGCAAATGGTGATCATGTGACTGTGTAGTGCTGCAATTGTTGTATGTGCGAGCATTTTCCAAGCATCCAACTCACAATCCTGTGACTGCAGGTTTGCTGTGACAGAACTTTGAGAACTAGTCAAAGGTACCATTTATTCAGTGCCATCAAAACTTTGAATGGTTGCTAAATGAGTGTTGTTATCCAAGGACTTTCTGTACTAAGTTCTGGACAAGGAATAACAAATATAAGTTACAGAACGGCACATTCTTCTCTAAAGTTAGAGAAGTTTTTTGCCAGAGAAGGTTGAAGTGGAACCAGTCCTTCACTGAATATGTCTGAATAGAGGCTGAACAGTCAGCCTGGAATCCTTAAATTTGGATTTCTGCACTGACCAATGTTTGGACTCTCTGGCCCAAACACCTTTCAACTGTATGATTTGACTACATATTTGTTTAAAATGTTAATTTGAATAGTTATTTACTAAAGTGGAATCTCTATTATTTGTCCCAATGTCTTTATTATCAATTTTTTTATCTACTGTATCATTCCATATTTATACAACAGGTGCTATGTTTATTCTCATAGTGGCTATTATCCTATCCCAGCATTTTGAAACAAATGAGATTTGCATGCATTTAACTTTTTAATTTGAAAATTGGCCGTGTTCCTACCTCAATGATAGCAATAGAAACTAGAGTTCTGAGTAACAATATCATCAGGAAAGTTAATATTTTGGTTTATAAATATTTATTTATTATGCTACCATATTCATGTTATAACTCTGTACTTGTAGAGAGCAACACATACCATCTTTAATCTTTCATATCTAGACTTTTATTATCCTTCATGAAACTTTAATTCATTTTTATTATATGTTTTAAGTGCATCCATGGTGTTTATTTCATAAACCATTATCTGGATCAGTGTGTTATCATACAAATACTGTCTGGCTCTGAACATTTAAACTGTTAAAAGCTTGGAGATAATTTCTGCATCCTCTACACTGAAATATATTGTTGAAAATTAGATTACAAATCACAAATCTCCAACATGTGACAGATGTGACATTCAACAAAACTTTGTTAACAACTAATGGCATATGTGAATTCTTGTATTGAATTTAAAACAGAGGTTTAGTCTGAACCCAAACCATAAACTTACATATACAATTCCACAAAGTCCATTATTTTACTTAGTGTCCATGCCACTGAATTCTTCAAAACTCCCATTGGCTTCCACATGCCTGTGTCACCTCAAAGACAGAAAACATGTTAAACCAGTGGTCTGACTGAAGGTGCCCTTTTTGCCTTATTTTGGGCTTACATGACAAAATGGCAGTGATTTTCACTCCTGTTTTTCAGCAGTCTGAGAGGAAGCTTCAAGGATTGGGAAATACATTTCTGACCAACAATTCCAGTTTGCCCACCCCAATTTATTCCAATTATACTTACTTTGATGGACAGATATATTATGGATTAATTAAAATGATACAATTATATTCCACTTTTTAACTAATCATATATGAATGTATACAATTTATCAATCATTATACAGCAACAATTTAGCAGACAAGTCATTGTAGAAAATGGAAAGTTGTTATGCTGGGAAAGTACATAATTTTTGTGGTATTCAAATTCATCTCCAACCTTTTTCCAATAGGTAGGAAGAGAAGACTGATTACTGGCTATAATTCCTGTTACCAAGAGATACCAGTATTTTGTACCACTTTGGGATCAATTCTGGATCCAATTGATTTCATAATAGAATCTATTTTGGGGAGCTCACTTGATTTATATACTTTCACAAAATGTGATGCTGGGCAGTGTACAATCAAAGCACATAATAAAAAATTGATTTCTGACTCTGCTCTGGAAACCATAACTAAATTCAAAGTGCTGTCTTTCAAGGGATCTGTTTTCCCATTGGCTCTTGCTTTGCTTAGCCTCCTGATTCCTAGATGAGACATTACATTCTCCCAAACAAAGCCTTGGAACCTAAAATATCTCTCTTCTATATGAGTTATTTAGAATTTATTTCTGCCTCCCCTCCATTACCATCCTACAGCAACGCATAATCATGGTCACAGTTTATGGTAAAATGATCAGCAGCTATCATTTCATCTTTACAATTCATAGAGGTTTTAAAATTAAAAAGAATAATGGCAGCAAACAGTTGTAAGCCTTCAGGGCATCATAATATTTTAATTTACAGTAAAGACTGCAACTTTATTGGTGTATACCTTGGTTGTTTCACACACATATGAATACAAGAATTTCCTGGCATGTGTTGGCTATTCCTCTCTTATCTATGTCCAAAATGGTGTAGTTTGGGCTGTATGAAACCTTCCACACTATTCTAATGTCCCATTACAGTGCAGGCCTTTTCACTAACTCCCAGTTCAAGGTTATGGGTGTAGATGAATATCCTTTCAAGGCACTATGGTTGTTGTATTTACTTAGTCTTCATCAATAATACTTGTTTACTGTTTTGCTGTTAAGCTATGAACCAATTTTATTGGGTGAATTTTGTAATTACCCTGTTTTCCTGACATATTCCTTGGTTAAAGATGGGTTGTTATGTTTATTTCCATACAGCGTCTAAGGTTTAATAACATTACAAATACCTGAATGTATTAGTCTCACAATACTTTTTATGAGGGAAAGAAAGAAACTGGGAATCTGAGTATGGGACAGCTCTGTTTAAAGAAATACAAGACAACTGTGGACTGCAAAAAGTGTCAGCTTTGGAAGCCATATTGAGACCAGACACTTCCACACTACCATATTCCTGAGCCTGGGAAAATGGGAGGAGGAGTGTATGCGATTAGACATAATAGCGTTCTTCTTCTAGGTCAAGGACATGTTATTTCTGCACCTGGGTGAGGGGATGTCTCAAGTTGGGACGGATGATGATTGGGGCATGTGATGCGATGATGGGTGCAGAGGTTGATTTGTAGTTTTTACTTATTGCAAGGAAACCCGTAACATTCAGATTTGGGATTCTCCAGATGTGCCAGTTTACTATCCAAATAAAACAGAACTTTTGAGAAGATGTCTGCCTCAGAGTGATTGTTTGGAATAGAGGTTTTCTGGAATGCTGACAAAAAGGTTTACAGGGAGCCCTTGACTTACAAACACAATTGGGACTGCCTAAAACTTGAATGGTCCTGACATAATTGACTATTTATGCTAGAGTGTGTTTCTTGGGGATGGGCTGGAGATGGGAAAGGTGTTACCTCTATGTAGAAGGTCAATTCATCCATGACAGTGTAGTTCCTCCAACCCCCCTTCCTCCAGCTGAATGTTGGATATGTTGCGTATAGCAGGAATCAGAGAATGTGCCCTATTATGTGAAAGAGTTAAGAGTGAGATGGTTGCATGAATACCCAGGCCTAGATGGCTGATGATGGAGCTGGGAGGAGAGGGACAAGCAATGCCAAGTCTTTTGGGGTGGAGAATGATGGTGAGATTTTAGGGGTGGATCAATCACAGGTATGTTGGGAGACAATGGCTAATATTACCACCAATCCTTCCTTATGGGCTGGTCATTTTCCGATCACTTTTCATCTCCTCCACAGGGAGATAGGTCCTCTGTTAGATTGGTCCACCCCCAGTGACTAATGAACCTTGAAAGATTACAGAGTCAGTTTAGTGTTTTTCTTTGAGATCTGGGAAGAGGGAATTCTAGTATTTTGGGAGCTTTATCTGGAAGGAAAGCTCCATTATAGAGGAAAGAACTTGGCCGCAAGTAATCAATGGAAAGAAGTTAAAAGAATAGAGCAACCCAGTGTACTGGCCAAGCCTGTAGTCTCTGGACAATTGTTTCCATCAAGGATCATAGTTTGAAGGCGCTTCTTCTTTCTTGTAGCTGAAATATATCTGTACATACTTCAATTTTTTACTTAATCTACTGCTCTAAAGCTTGGATATTTAGTATCACAGGATTGGAAATTAGCATTAGCTAAAGTTAAAATACAAAATGTGGATGGTGGAAGAAATTAACCCCTTCCCCTCATATGGCACTGCTGGTAGAAATTCTATGTAGCACACACACACACATACACACACACACAGACACCTTAAAACAAATGGGTTGTATAACTTGGAGTTACATTCGGTTCCTGAAAGCTCCACGGAGTCTACCAATTTAAAAATGTTAATATAAGAGAAGGGAAAATCAAATGCATAACAATCTTTTTATAACTGTATTGGATTTAATTTAACTTTCTGTTTATTTCATTTGATTATATGTAAAATTAAATTTCAGTTTTACTCAAAGCTTCCCTTATTGGAGTGTGGTATCCAACATGCCATTCAAACTTTATGAAAACTCTTGGCCGGCACAAAGTGTGGTAAAGATAAATGCTGATTTGTTACAGCAATGCTGCTTTCCTATCTTACACAGAGGCAATTATTGCAAATATTATATGTAATTCTCTCTATAGCATCCATTTATTTAACATTTATCCAACAGCATACTGCAAAATTAAAACTGAAGCAGCTCCTAACTGCAACATTTAGGAGAGAGATAGACATGGCACGTAAAACTGTGTTCAAGGAAATCTCTTTGACCCTGAAAATTAAATCCTAGCTATATTAATAAAATTGTGTCTACAAATTAGCATGAGTTAATTGGAGGGAAGTCTATTGGAACCTGATGGGCAAGTTGCTCCCCAACACTGGGGAAGACATTGAAAAACACTTATTTTTTTACCTCAACCCATCTGTGCTTCCACTCTGCATTAACCCAGAGTGGGGCTTCCCAACTCGAGTTTAAGAAAAAGGGAGACTAACAAAGAGGATCTAAGGAAAAATAATTTTGTTAGCATGACTAGTTACAAGGTCCTGGAAATGAAGGTTTTGTTTATTGCAGTATTATATACTGCATTTTAGTCAAAGTCCACTTCAATCCAAAGCAAATAGCATTTTCTCAGACAGACATATTCAAACCTGGCAAAAGCATATCCAAAGGGCAAGAAAAAGATCTGTGGTCAGGTCCAAAGCAGGCAAGTAAAAACCAGAACATCCAGTGCAGATGAAAAGAATAAGAATAGCCCTGTTGGATTAGCTTTAGTCCGGCATTGTATTTTTACAGTGGGATCTTCTCTCTCTCCCCAGAGCAGGAATATAGAAGCTGTTATGTATGCAGAGTTTGAAATGATTGGTTGTTGTTGTAAAGTGTTTGAAATCATTGGTTGTAAAAGTGCGGGAAAACCCTGCACTCTGATTGGCTGGCAGCCGCGGCAGCCGGCTATAAATAGCTGCCACGGCTGAGCCATTCGGGTCCGTTCTGAGCTGAAGTCACAATAAAAAAGAGCTGAAGCACTCCGTGTCTTGTCTCTCCATGCAAACTTAACACTGGCGATGAGGATGAAGGAGAAGGCAACGCGGAACGCAGAAGAGTGAGATGGCTGCGCTGAACACCCCCCCCAGCCCCGTTCAATCCAAAGAATGAAGACTGGGAGTCGTATGCAGATCGGTTTCAGATGTATTTAGAAGGAAATGATCTGGCCTCCATTTCCGAGCAACGGAAAAGAGAGGTTTTTCTTACTTATTGCGGTCCTGCAGTCTTCAGGATGGTGAAGGCATTGGCTGCCCCAGCAGACATGAAGGTAATGGCATGGTCTGATCTGGAAAGACTTTTAAGGGCACACTACATGCCCCAAGTATCATGCCTCATTAGGAGACACGAGTTTTATCGCCGCGATCAGGGAGAAGACAAAAGTGTCAGCGACTTCCTGGCAAGTTTAAGGAACATTGGGGGTGCGTGCGAATTCAGCGTTTTAGAGGAGGCCATGCGATCATTTTGTATTGGGCCTTAAAGACAAGGTCTTGCAGAGCAAATTACTTATGAAACCAAAAATTACGCTGAAGGAAGCTATAGATGAAGCAACCTCAGCAGAAGCCACCAAAACCTCAGCAGCAGCCATGAGAAAGATGAACAAGACTACGGGCCATTCTGATGGTGAAAAGACCACCACAACTCATTTTGATGAACTTGAATCTGAGTCAGAATACAGTGGAGAAGAAGAAGGAATTAACAGACTCAGAATGGAGCGGAAATGCAATGACCTGGGAAGAAAGAGGCGAGATTTCCATTGCATAGGTTGTGGGGGAAACCACCCCTGCACTGAATGCAAATTCCTGGATGCCATTTGCCTCCATTGTGAAAAAAGAGGGCACATTGCAAGAGTCTGCAAATCATCCAGAACTCCACCAAACAGAAGGAAGTTTGTTGCAAACAACAAAGACAGAGAAATCAAACCAAACAACACCAGTGAGAAAATGGGGCGCAGCACAGAAGCAAATGGAAAAAATGAAACTCATCAAACAGTAACTATTGGTCATTCCTCTTCATTAAATAATAGGAAAGTGCATGTCAAGGTACTTATTGAGGGAAGACCTTGCCAAATGGAAGTGGACTCAGGTTCATACCTATCCATGGTGTCATGGGACACTATTCAAAGACTAATACCAGACATTCAAAAGTCTCATTTCAAAAAACAAGCACTAACTCTTAAAGAATACCAAGGGAACAAGATTCCAGTAGTTGGAACAAGAGAATTCAACGTGAAATTCAAAGGCCACATCAAACGCCTACCACTGACCATCGTAGATAAAGATCGCCCAAGTTTGCTGGGACTGGAGTGGTTCAACCCACTGGGCATTGAAGTAACTGGCATCAATCACGTGAGCAACACTGATTGGGAAGAATCATTGAAGTCTGAGTTTCCAGAGGTCTTCAGCGATGGATTAGGCAAGTATTTGGGGACCCCTATCACTTTTAACCTAGATCCCAAGGTACAACCAATCCGTTTAAAACCCAGGAGGGTACCATTTGCCTTTAAGGAAAAAAATCGATGCACAATTAGATAAACTAATAGCCCAAGGGGTACTAGAGCCCACAGACCACTCCAGGTGGGAGACACCCATAGTCACGCCAGTCAAGGCTGACGGTTCTGTGAGAATCTGCGGGGATTACAAGGGGACATTGAACCATGCGCTACAACAGAGCGCATATCCGGTTCCAGTGGTTCAGCATTTGTTACATTCTCTGGGCGGGGGCACAGTCTTCGCCAAACTGGACCTGGCCCAAGCATACCAGCAGTTAACAGTAGACGATTTAACTGCAGAAGCTCAAACCATTGTAACCCATCGGGTGCATTCAAATGCAAGAGGTTACAATTGAGTAAGTGTGGCGCCAGGCATATTTCAAAGCCTTATGGAGAGGATGCTACAAGGGTTACCTGGGGTGGTGCCTTATTTTGATGACGTTTTAATCTCTGCTGAAAATGACACTCAATTACATGAGAAACTCAGAGAAGTTCTGACCAGGTTCAAAAAGCAGGGTTAAAAAAAAAAAGAAAAGTGTACACTAAGAACTGACAAAGTAGAATTCTTGGGATATATGATTGATAAACAGGGCATCCACCCCACAGAAGCCAAAGTACAGGCAATCAAAGAAGCCCCCAGACCAAAATGCAAAACTGACTTGCAAGCATTCCTGGGGCTTGTTAATTTCTACCATATGTTTCTACCTCAGAAAGCAACCACTGCAGAACCCTTACATAGATTACTGGATAAAAAATCTGCATGGGTTTGGGGCAGGAAAGAAGAAATTGCATTTAACAATATCAAGAGACAAATCACTTCTGATTGTGTATTGATAGTTTTCTGAGAATTTACCTGTAGTATTAACTTGTGATGCATCCCCTTTGGAGTGGGGGAGTGCTGAGCCACAGGCTTCCCAGTGGGAGGGAAGCTCCCATTGCTTTTTATTCTCTCACTTTAACTAAAGCAGAGAGGAACTACAGGGGGGCTTTTGCCCAGGTTCATGCTATCTGGAACGTCACTCATGGCCAGGATCGACTACTGCAATGCTCTCTACATGGGGCTTCCCTGGATTACCGGAGGTTGCAGCTGGTGCAGAATGTGGCTGCGCTGGCTGTGATGGGGTATCCCATACTCCCATGTTACACCCCTCCTGCGACCTGCATTGGCTACCGGTTGCCTTCGGGTTTCCTTCAAGGTGTTAGTAACAACTTACAAAGCCCTTAATGGCGTGGGTGCAGGGTACTTGCGGGATCACCTCCTGCCTGCATCACAGTCCAATCGCCCGCGCTCCCCATAGGAGGGCCTTCTGGGAATACCGTGGTCAGGCATTGTCGGCTGGCGGCTCCCAGAGCTAGGGCCTTTTCTGTGGGAGCCCACCCTGTGGAATCAGCTTCCCGCGGATCTGCGTTTGGCCCTGATCTCCGCTCTTTCATCGAGACTTGAAGACCTGGCTGTTTCAGCAGGCGGCCTGGATTGACCTGGGGGTGGGTAGTTTTAATTTGTTTGTTTTAGTGATTTTATTGTTTTAACTTTTGGTAATTTGGACTTGTTTTTATTTGTATTGCTGTATATCTTTTTGTATGTTTGCCGCCCTGAGTCCTTTGGGAGTAGGGCGGCATACAAGTCTAAATAAATAATAATAATAATAATAATAACTGGACAAAGAAGCTTTGGCAATTGTTGCAGCAGTCAAGAAGTTCCACGAATATGTCTATGGAAGAAGATTCACCATTGTCACAGATCACAAACCAGTTTTGGGAATTGTGGCAGGAGATCCTGTCACCCAGAAAGCTGAGATGGACTGAATTCCTTGCTGCTTATTCATATAAACTTATCCATAGACCTGGAAAAGACATTGGGCATGCAGATGCTTTGAGTCGCGGCCCACTTCCTTTATGCACTGAGGACCCTGCTCCTGAAACTTACACCTTTTTTCTAGAAACTGTTGCCAAACTTCCAGTCCATGCTGCTGAAATTGCTAGAGAAACTGCCAAAGACACTTTATTGGCTCCTGTTGTGGGCTGGGTTAAAAAAGGTTGGCCACTTCAAGATCTACCTCAGGTTTCCCAACCTTTCAAATCTAGACAAACTGAATTATCTATCTTAAGGGGATGTATTCTGTCGGGTAACAGAGTGGTTATTCCTGCAAAACTTCAAAAAGAGGTCTTGGAAATGTTACATGAGGGTCACCCGGGTATTGTCAGAATGAAGGGATTGGCCAGGAGTTATGTATGGCCAGGTATAGACAAAATGGTAGAAAACTGGGTTGCATCCTATCCAAACTGTCAGAAAGTTAGGCCTGCACCTCCTCTCGCCCCCAAACAGGAATGGGAATGTCCTAGGGGTCCATGGTCCAGGATTCATATTGATTTTGCTGGCCCTATCAGAGGGCACACTTTCCTTATTGTGGTAGATGCATACTCCAGATGGTTGGAGGTTATCCCTATGGCCTCCACCACAGCAGACGCTGTTATCAAACAGCTTAAGAAACTTTTTGTAACTCATGGGTTACCTGATATTATTGTTTCTGACAATGGTCCTCAATTTACTGCCAACCTTTTTGAATCATATCTAGCACAACAGGGTATCAGACATGCCCTTACAGCCCCTGGGCATCCTTCAACTAACGGCCGGGCTAAACACATGGTGCTTTTACTAAGAGAAACTCCAACAATTGGGTCCAGGGGACATCACTGAGAAAGTTGAAAAACTACTCAGTATCCAACACATCACTCCTAACCCATCCACTAATTTAACTCCAGCCGAGCTTTTGATGGGTAGGAAACTCAGGTCTACCCTGGACCGCCTTCACCCCACTTATGCACCCAACGCACCATTAGATTCCACTAGCAAAACTCGCCAATTCTCCTTGGGTGATTTTGTTTATGCTAAAAACCTTATAGGTGAACCATTGTGGATTCCTGCAGAGATAACCCAGGTTACAGGCCCCAGGTCTTACAGGGTTCAAACTGAGGATGGTGCATTGTGGAGTAGGCATATAGACCAGATACGGTCCAGACTGCCTCTGGAGCATCGCCCTTGCTCCTCTCTGGATTTCATTCCCACAGCCTTTTCTAGGGGGGAAGGGGGAGATAATGGAGGTAATGAGCAAGTAAGAATCAACCCCATGTGTAACGAGCTAACACGACAGGAACCATCCCAAACCCTGTCACAGTCCCAACAACCATTTTTACAAATGGAGGATTGCACATCATTACCAGACTTAGAGGATAACACTGGGTTGGAAATAGATTGGGAGGAGAGATCAGGTTGTAGTAACCAAACAGGTTCTGCCAGTACAAGAAATCCTAATAAGGGAATGTTGGCAGATACATTTCCTTCCTCACAAGGTGAGATTCCCAAAACACCTGAACCACGCAGGTCTCAGCGTACCTGCAAGAGCCCCACCTATTTACAAGAGTATATTAGATAGATGGGGTTTGAGTATGGACCAAACCTAGTGGGGAGGGATGTTATGTATGCAGAGTTTGAAATGATTGGTTGTTGTTGTAAAGTGTTTGAAATCATTGGTTGTAAAAGTGCGGGAAAACCCTGCACTCTGATTGGCTGGCAGCCGCGGCAGCCGGCTATAAATAGCTGCCACGGCTGAGCCATTCGGGTCCGTTCTGAGCTGAAGTCACAATAAAAAAGAGCTGAAGCACTCCGCGTCTTGTCTCTCCATGCAAACTTAACAGTAGCATACTACTTACAACTGCAACATAGGATTGACTCTTCAAATCTAACATTTCTAGATAGATCTATCCTCTATTAATTGATCCAATCCCATTTTAAAGAGCATGCAAGATAGCAGTCATCTCCACATCTTGTAGTAATCAATCTTCTGTTTAATTATGTACTGAGTAAATATATTTTTGTTGGTTTAAAATCACTTTCAAACAGTTTCACTGGATGATCCCTGGTCCCAGTATTTTATGAGTGAGAGAGTACTTCTCCCTGTCTATTTCTTCCACACCATGCACAATTTTATACATTTCAATCATGTGCTGCTTCACTTCTTTTTTAAAATCAAAGAACCCTAACTCTCTCTGCCTGTTCTTGGTAAGAAAGATATTCAATCCCATTGATTCAATCCTGCTGATTATTTTGGTTGCCCTCTTTCCAGCAATATATCTTTTTTCAAAAATGGCAGCTACAACTATATACAATATTACAGTTTTGGACATACTATAAATTGGTGTAAGGGATTTCTCATGTTGGCAATTATATTTCCAGACTGTTTCCTAATGATCCAAAGCATGGAATTTGCCTCTTCACAGCTGCTGCATATTGAGTTGACTTCTTAGTTGAGCTTTTCACTTGACTCCAAGATCGTTTTCTGGTTCATTAAAGATGGCTCAGGTGACGTCTGTCAGTGTGCATCAGTTAGAGCAGGGCTGTCATACTCGCGGGCCATGGGCCATATGCATCATGTGCTGGCTGTCTATGCCCAGTTTAGTGAAGGAAACTGTGAAATGTCATGTGACGATGCCGTGACAATGGAAGTTTGACACCCCTAAGTTAAGAGTGTTTTCCTGATAAGTCAGTAAATAACCAATAGCATACATTTCCTAACATGATGGTACTGGAATAGGAATTTACTAATGAAAATCAAATGATTATTCCAATCACATGCTCTATAAAAAGGAGAGGAATACCATTACTTGTGGTATTGTGACGGGATTGTGGCAAACTACAAAAGAAAGGATCAGGTGTTTTATAATGCCCCAAATTTAGGATAAGAATTTTAAACTGTATCTTGAGAATGAGCTTAAGATAGAACTGTGGTATTCCTAGTTATGCTGGTGATTTGCAAATCAATTTAAGAAAGAAATTTTTTAGTCAAGACAAACATTTTGTGCTTAGTATGGTAATAAGGTGCTCAGATAAACAAACCAGCCTAGAACAATTGGTATATAACTTGACAAACAGAATTCCAATGTGCAAATATTTTAAAATAAATTTTCAGATTGTATATTTATCATAATGGAAATAATGTACAATTCCATTACTTAACCTCCCCCAATTATTTAAAACGTGTTTCCGAATTTGTTTGATACGGAGTGAAAATATTAAAACTTTTTTGAATGTTGATTTAATATTATTTGCATTTTTAAAAAATTCACATTTATATGCCGCCCTTCTCCAGAGACTCAGGGTGGCTTACAATCTTTGGAGCACAACCCCTTCATTCTATTGTATATGCCTGCTTATTACTAGGCCTTTTTTGCCCCCCCCCCCAAACGGCATTTTTACAAAGTCAGCTTATTGCCCCCAACAATCTTGGGTCCTCAATTTACCTACCCCGGGGGATGGAAGGCTGAGTCAACCTTGAGCCTGGTGGGATTCGAGCCTGCACTAATTGCAGGCAGCTGGAGCTAAGTGCTGGGTGTTTAACAGCCTGCACCACCAAGGCTTTTAGATTCCTGTGGGGGAAAAAAAACCTATCTTAGAAGTGCCTTGCAATGTTTGCAAACTACATTTATATTCATAGCAGTAAAATCCTCCAATTTATTATTATAATGATTCAGAAACTTCCCCATCTAAAAGTTTTTATTTTGCTAAATAATATAACTTCCACAAAGCATTAGCTATTCATGTTTCTTCAGTGTTTGCTTCCTTATTTCCACAATCCTAATGTTTGATCACTGAGGATCGAAAAATATTAAAATAACATATTGATAATAATATTTCCATTTTCCAGTGCATTTCAGCATTCAAGGCATGTCATATACATTATTGCCAAAAACTATGATAGAAGATGAGCCAAAATGTTAGGAAGGAAATCCCAGCCCACATTTGACCATTTTATTTGCACCAATTTTCAGACTTTGTGAAAGAGATCAACATTGTAGCCAATGTAAGTAAAAAGCAATCTAGAGCAAATCTGGGCTGAAAATCAAATAAATCAATCTATTTGACTACATTTCTCCATAGGCAAAATGCCTCAGAATTGTTATGCTTAGTGTGCAAAAACCAACTTGCTTGTTTAGTCTGATCATCATTGTTTTGTTGCAATGACTGCCAAAGCCATATATACTGGTAGTAAATAAACCATTTGTGCCCTTCATTGTGCGAGCTTGTTACATTCACTTTTTCTTACTGGTTTGACAGGATAAATGGACTTGATGAGGGCTAATAAACTGAATCTTAATTTAGATGAGAGAGAAAAACTGTTGGCAGAACATTCCTTGATCCGGATGAGGAACTTTAAACCTCTTCTGTGTGTGCTGTGTGTGCTTTGGAGTGCTCCCTTTCATAGGAAACCCAAGTGACTTCTGTGACTCAAAGACAGACAACTTCATTACCGTAATTTACAAGTTAGTAATCTGCCATCTGGATTACTGTAAATGTCTTGTACACCAGGCTGCCTTTGATAATCATCCAAAAGCTACAGCTGGTACAAAATATGGAGTGGGAATTCTAACTGGGACTCAGAAATATGTGCACATTTGATCGATTTCATTTCACTGGTGCAGCTTACATTTAATTTTTGAGTCCAGTTTGAAAAAACTAGTTTTGACCTACATAATGCTCTCTATATCTTGGAACATAAGTATCTGATTAAGTCCTGACTTTTCTGCCATCATTCATTTCTGTGATGGCCACAGAAAGTCCCGTTCAATGTAGAATAGTGCCGTCTAGAAATATGTGTGATGTCAACAGTATTATCCTTCATTCATCCAATTGACTTTTTTCTCAGGCTTAAAAAAATCTTTATGTAGCATTCTGCATTTTAATCAACTACGTACTTATATCAACTTTGTTTTAACTCTGCATTGTGTTGTATCTTAGATGTTTATATTATATTTTTATCTCAAGTGTTCAGTACTTAGTTGCTTTGTTTTACAAATACCTTGAAAATACTCCTTTTGCAGATAGTAATAAACAAGCACATAGCTAAAGCATCGCATATGAAATAGGCTGAACTCATCTTTTAGCGTACTACAGAATGTTCAGATTAATCTGTAAATATGCCATTCAATTTGGGAGGGAAAAAATGAAGTCAGTAGTATCCAATAGCCCCAAACCCCAAACTCACAAGATTAGTTGCAAGATGCAGCTATCAATCAAACAGAATTTGCCGAAGTAGAAAAACCATATGATAGGCACAAATACCATTACATTGGAGCCCTTTTCATGCATTTTCCAAAATGCTTGAAGGTTCAAACTGGAGAGTTGGGATTATTTGTGCCAGTCTTCTTATCTTTGCCCTTTCTTCATAGGTCTTTTGTAGAGTTATACATGTGACAACTTGACCACAAATAAAACTCCCTGAGTAATTGGGGATTCCACTGTATGGAAATCTTTGGTTCCAGTTTGGTACCTGAATGGCTGTGAAGAAAATGCCCAGGGACAAAGGAGATGGAACCAGCTCCATCTCAAGATGGAGGTTTCATGTATTCAAGAAAATGTATGGAGAGACCCCACGTTACGTATAATATTTTGGGATAGTTGTAAAATGTAATTACTTCTTATTAGGGAGAGTGATAGATTAACTCTCACTTGATGAAAATATAAGCAGTAACATCAATCCTCAGTGGTGAAGAACACAAACCAGATGGGTTTTGTCAATCATGAAAAACCATCTACAGAGAATATCAACATGTGAAGAAAGTAACCTTTGAACTTGTATAACTCTATACTTTTCCATTGTTAAATGTTCACTTCTGCAAGGAGCTTCAATGGTTTATAGTTTTTTGTTTTTTAAATCACAGCCCCACTTTCTTTCCTTCCTTCAAACAGAGGTTTTATCTGAGTGGAATACGCTTCGGAGCTTAAAATAATGTCAGATCTTATATTCCCCAAAATGTGACACTTGTGATGGAATGTCAGTTTTGGAGACAAATCTTTCAGCTGAGATAATGTATCATTGTTCTGAATTGTGTTTTCTTTTGGCTCAGTTTCCTAGCAAGTTTTATAGTCCAGAAGTGTTGGTCCTCCTCCCCATTGGGTTTCTGAAACATAAAGTTTAGGCAAAGGAAATGGCAGAAGAATGATCTTTTGTGTTCTTTCCTGAAGGAAAAAAGATCCATAGAAGCTAATGTGAGGGAAAAAATGACTTCACTTATTATATTAATTCCTGCAGAGCGATGTATTAAAGACTGCACATCTTGCACTCCCTGGAATTAATCTTTAAAGTTGGATAAACTGTTTGCAAGCTGATGTTTTAAACTTCTCTTTTTGTTAGGTTTCTGCAGGGGTGGGCTTCAAAAATTGTAATAACAGGTTCTTGTCAAAGTTTGGGTCATCAACAAGGTCTTGACTATTCAGCTTGTATTTTATTTTCTGATATATTTTTTTTGCCAATATGTAAGACAGAGCATTTATTTGTTGAGATTTGAAGTTGCCATTTCTTTGACCATTCTGATACATAGTCAAGGTCTTTTTGAAGGGTAGCAGTATTGTCGGTGGTGTTGAATAGGTTTACATCATCAGCGAAAAGAACGCAGTTGCTCTTAATATGATCACAGAGGTCATTTATGTAGAGTATGAAGAGAGTTGGTCCTAGAACGCTGCCTTGGGGGACACCACTGTTGACAGGTACAGAATTTGATAGGACGCTCCCAATTTTGACCATTTGTTGCCTGTTAGACAGGAATGCTTCTATCCAGTTATGCAGGTGTCCAGAGATACCATAAGATTTTAATTTTAGGAGTAGTTTGTCATGTATTTATTTATTTTTTAATTTATTTTATTTAGACTTGTATGTCGCCCTCTCTCCCTAAGGACTCAGGGCGGCTAACAATATAAAACTCATACAAATTTACAAAAAAAGAAATTAAACCAAATACAAGCCCAAACGTTAAAATTCAATTAAAATTTAAAACCCTCTGAAACAAACCCACCCCTCCCCTTGGCTAGTCCACACCAGCCTGTTCAAAGAACCAGGTCTTAAGGTCATGGCGGAAGGAGCGGAGATCGGGGGCCAGACGAAGGCTCAAGGGGAGTTGGTTCCACAGGGTGGGCGCTCCCACAGAGAAGGCCCTACCCCTGGGAACTGCCAACCGACAATGTCTGGCCGACGGTATCGCAAGGAGGCCCTGTCTGTGTAAGCGTACAGGGCGATCGGAGTGCGATGCCAGCAGGAGATGCTCCCGCATTACCCCGGACCCAAGCCATGTAGGACTTTATAAGTTGTTACCAAGACTTTGAATCTCACCCAGAAGGCAACCGGCAACCAATGCAGGTCATGCAGGAGGGGTGTAATATGGGAGTATTGGGACACCCCCATCACAACCCGCTTGGCCACATTCTGCACCAGCTGCAACCTCCGGGTGGTCCGCAAGGGAAGACCCATGTAGAGGGCATTGCACTAATCGAGTCAGGAGGTGACGAGTGCATGAGTGACTGTCCGTAGGGCATCTCGGCTCAGGTAAGGGTGCAGCTGGCAAACCAGTTGCACCTGGGCAAATGCCCCCCACTGTACCACTGAATCAAAGGCTTTACAGAAGTCTATGTAAATTGCGTCAATTGCTTTGCCCTGATCAAGTTGTGTAGTCCATATGTTTTTGCAATGTAAGAGTTGCAGATTACAGGATAGTTTTTTTTCTGAAACCAAATTGTTTGTTAGAGAATAGGTTGTTTGTCTCTAAGTGGAGGATAATGGATTGGTTCATAATTGATTCCATGACTTCACAGGTGACATATACATCATATAATGCTTTGCTTTTCTTTTTCAACAATACCTAACCAGGAAAATAAACTAGAGAAAACCAGGAGTGTCTACAGGGAGTAGTCAAAAAAGTCAAAATGGCAGCAATGATGGTGAAATTGAAGTAATGCCTATCACACCGCTGGACAAAACATTCTGGTCCACACCTTCAATGATGTTACAATATCAATGTCATCATAGCCCTTCAACTTCTAAAAGTGTAGGTCCCAGCCACAAAAATTATGTTCGGGTGTCAACCAATGAATCATAAGGACTTTGTACCAGTTTGCATATCCCTGTACAAAATTTCTGCCACGAACAGTAGAACAAATATCTGGAAATGATGATTTAGAACTACCATCACAGGATACAGAATAACAAAGTTGAAAGGGATCTTGGAAGTATTACAGTCCAACCCCCTGTTCAAGCAGGAGACTCTATTAATCCAGCCTCTTCTTAAAAGCCTGAATTTTAATTTTTAATTTTCAGGATGCAGTCTGAAAATTCTAGGAACTGCAGCACTAACATGCTTGGAGACCATGTGATTGTGGAAAGCTGATTTAGAGATTTTTCTTAGCACATTTCAGAAATAAACATTATTGTTGCCAATATACTACACAGAGAAGGCAGTAAATGTTTTTCTTTCTTTCTTTTTCTCTGGCCACAAACAGGTTCAGGGCCGAGGAAGGATATTCATCCAATATATCTTCTGATTACCCTTGTCTCTGGTACAATTTATTATTCAGAGTTCCATACAACCAGCCAGATCAATGGGGGAACTTGTACACTTTATTTCTTTTAACCTTAAAACTTGACATAGAAAGGAAATTGAATGAATTTTATTAACCAAGAAAGTACAAAGCTTTTGGGAGCACACTGAAAATGTTCTGCAGTGCACAGATCCTGGGAGGCAGATCCTTGATTCTTAGAAATGCATAAGAAATAAATAGGAGGAGGGCATGCTCACATCAAAGAATGCTAATGTTACCTTATCAAAAAGTTAAAGAAGCATCATTTGCTTTAGCTGATTTTAGTCCCATGTACAGATCAGAGCGATCAGTTCTGCACTGCAGGATCATTAGAGACAGATATTAAATAACTTGCTATAAATCATCCCATACTCTTTGGGGACCACAGGTAGGCTTCAACTTATGACCATTCATTTAGTGACCATTCAAAGTTATAACAGTGTTGAGAGAAGTGTCTCCACAGTCGTGTAATTGTGAACCATCATGCATTTGTGACTGATGCAGCATCCCACAGTCATGTAATCATATTTGTTAGCTAGCTTCTGACAAGCGAAATCAATGGGGAAACTGGCAAGAAGGTTACAAGACATGGTCATGTGATCTGTCACTTAATGAACATGGCGAAAATGTTAGTAAAATCAAATGCAATCAGGTGATGCTTCAGTTAATGACTGCACCACTTAATACCAAATTTTCTGGTATATATAATGGTTGTAATTTGAGGACTAAAGTTTGCAACTACCTTTTTCTTTCTATATGTTATACAGTTTTTCTATCAGCTATAAAAGACCAGGACCACACATAAAGTTCCAATTACTAATCATGTCTGTGCACAAGTTTCAACTCAACCAATGCTTAGCACTTGCTTGGAGTTAGATAAAGATAAAGAATTTACCTATGATTTTTAAACTGATAGTATTCCTTATTTATCTATTTTGTGTTTGGGGTCAAACAAAGTTTCCATTCCCAACTCTTCCACTCATATCTTGCAGTTGATAGATTGGCCAGGTACAGCAGGGTGAGTGCTGATAGTGATCTAGCTTTTTATGTAAAGGCTCCCCAAATCTGTGCTCCCTCATATTTGCCCGTGACTCCCAAGTGGTCATTGTCAACATTTTGAAAATCACTGGTTTAAGGAGCTGCAGGTGTTGTAGTTTCTTTGTAAGCCAATAACATTTATTCCCCTTTGAATCTGAAGCAGTGAATAATCCAAACATCCAGTATCCAACTATGTGCTATATGATGAAATCAGAATATTTTCTGCAAAGGGAAAAGTATAAATATAGCTGCAGAGAAAATCCTTTATGAAGTTGTCAGCAACCAAACCCAAAAAATCCTGCATGCTCCTGTTGGGAGTCTTCCTCATTACTAACTCGGGGTTCTCAGTGACTGAAAGGATCATTCACTTGTTCTTCCTCTCTGTCTTTGTCTTGATGTGTGCTCAGTAACGTATCAGCTGCTTCCAGCTAGCAAAGCCGTACAGTGCAGTCATTCTCTGAGGTCCATTAAGAATCTGCCTGCATTCTTGTGTATTACACTGTCCTTGGGACTTATCCAACTGCTGCCTGTATCATAAGACTGCTGCAACTCTCTCAACAAATGATTTAGCTTCCAGATAACAAGCCATTTTTCTAGACATCTCAATGTTCCTGACGTCTTTGTCCTGACAGTCTAGGACCTTCTGTTCAGTTCAGGTTTTCTGCCTCCCAGTTGACCTCATTTTCGTCACAGTTCCTGCCTTTGTAACTTTATTATCTCCAATCTTCCTACTCATCCTCCATTCTTCCTCTAAAATGGTTACCTTATATAGCATCCTTATTAGAAATAATACCATTTGTGAAATCATGTCAATAATATCAATGGATACTATGCCAATTTTATTGAACAGAGCAGCTATGTGAATGCTAACAGCTATATACACTTTACATCAGAATAGCCAAGATGTTTTTTAAAAGTTTTTAGGTAACAATCATGGGCTGGAGATTATATTTTGAGGCAGCAGACTTGTTTTGAACACTCTGCATCAGAACTAACATGAGGAAAACATATAATCTGAAGATTACTTGAATCTTCTAGAAGTTGACATCATTTCCTCAGTAAAGATCCAAATGCATCATAGCTGGTGAAAAGAGGACAACCAGCATCCTGACGTGTGACTCAACATGCAGATCAAAGTTGAACCCTTTTGTAAAAAAAATTCATTGTTATACCAATTGTAATTGCAGTCTTCGGAGCAATATCTGGAATTTATCAGACCTGAATATCCTAACAAAAGAACACCCAACAATATAGGCTTGCAACTGCCTATATTGTTAGATACCATGTTTCCCCCAAAATGTGACCCACCCTGAAAGTAAGTCCTAACTTGGTTTTTACACATGTGCCCAGTATAAGCCCTAGCCCCAAAATAAGCCCTAATTAAGACCCCGCCCACTCCAGGGTGCATGGGTAAAAATTAAGCTGGGGGGGTGGAGTGCCAGGCTTCGCACACCCTGATACCTACCATGCTGGCCCAATTCATCTTCAGCTACCAAATCCGTCAAGGCTTTCCTGAAGGCCTCTGCAGCTGATAACAGATCGATCCAGAGCTCTGTTATCGGCTGCAGAGGCCTTCAGGAAAGCCTTGCCAGCCTTGTCGGCTGCAGAAGAAGTTCCTGAAGGCCTCTGACAATGGGGCAACGTGCCCAAGTGGACAACATCCCCCCCAAAATAAGACCTGGTAGCAAAAATAATACAGGTTTTATTTATAAATAAATAAAATATATAATACAGGTTTTATTTTTGGGGAAACACAGGTACTACCTTAATAATACTTAGGTCCTTGGTTAGGATTTAAATTATTATGTTTCCACCAGTCTTAAACTGTAAATCTAACTATAGATTACATACATAATAATTCAGAAGGTCTCGATAAGTGGATAAAATTTCCATATCCAGTTTATATCCTGATGACTGTGCAAGCAACCAACCATAGTAATAATATGGCATTGACAAAATCACCACGAATCAATTGCAAAAGGTTGTTTTACCTGGAACAGCTTACATCCAGCAATGACACCTTTAACAGCGTCAAACAACATCTGCCTATACCAGGTTGTTGGAAAGGACTCTATAGGTGATAAAAATGCCAAATCCAATCTGAACATCTGGATGACTGTGCAATGAACCCTAATACATTGACAAAATTTCCCTTTGTCAATTACAAAAATCCCCACTGCTTGTATATGCACATATACTATGCCAATACCTTACAATATCCTCGGTTCTTGGAAAGAACTCGTTGCATACGAAGGCCAACCCACAGTAAAGGATTTGCAGCTGTGACACATTTTGTTGGGTGTATAATAATAATCCAATAATAGATACTCACATTGAACTTGGGGGATTGATATTGACCACTTAGGAAATCCCTGTTCTAGGTCATGAATGCTTTTGCAGTGCATCTTAATTCTCCTTTAAGCACTCATGGGCTCTGCTGTTTATACTAAACAAATGAACATGTCTAACTTCTCAGAAAATGAAATCTTGATGAAAGATAAGGGGTGAAATGTTTGTGACATTCTCTTGTGTTTGCTTGGGAGAGAAACACCCTGCACATAGAATGTTAAATAGAAATGTTTTTTACCTGTGACTCCATCTGCATTAGGGGGCTGTGGTATTCTAATAACAGAGTTGGATGGGAACTTGGAGGTCTTCTAGTCCAACCCCTGCTCAAGCAGGAGACCCTGTACCATTTCTGACAAATGATTGTCCAGTCTCTTCTTAAAAGCACCCACAACTTCTGAAGGCAAATGGTTCCACTGATTAATTGTTCTCACTGTCAGAAAAATTCTCTTTAGTTCTAGGTTGCTTCTCTTCTTGATTAGTTTCCATCCATTGCTTCTTATCTTGCCTTCTGGTGCTTTGGAAAATAGTTTGACACCCTCTCCTTTGTGGCAGACCCTCAAATATTGGAACACTTCTACCATGTCACCCCTAATCCTTCTTTTTCAAAATGTCTCCCCTAGTCCTATTTATGTCAAGTGCTTCTATGACATAAACAGCTTTTGTGGTGATAGAATGGGTGTGTGCAAGAATCTCTTTATTTAACCCAAAGTTAACCAAAAGATCCAGCAGTCCCTGAAGAAAAGACAGGCGTCATCAACAACATAGGGTGTAATGACTTTAATACTATATAGGACTAACAGATAGAAGATCACCATGAACAACTAGCAGTCAAAAGACATGTTGAAAACTGCTTAATTTCACAATGCATGGACAGACTCAACCATAATTTCAACTGGGAAACTAAACATCGAATCAAATCCCAAAACACCGGAGAATTCCTGGACAGCTGG
Source organism: Naja naja (assembly GCA_009733165.1). Lineage (NCBI taxonomy): Eukaryota > Metazoa > Chordata > Lepidosauria > Squamata > Elapidae > Naja > Naja naja. Next base: position 317,331,968 of record CM019148.1, read on the forward strand.
CACTCAGACAAATCAGCCACCAACAGGCACATAGAGATAAACAACATCTACATACCACTCAAAAAGGCAGTGAAAAAGCTCAAAAAGGAAACAAAAAGACCAAAACGTTTCCTCAACAGCATATCAACACATATGAGCAGAGATTAACACCAAGATTAATACTAGACCAACAATCAAGTAAATCCCAATTAAGGAGCTGCCAAAGCAGACAAACAAGCTAAGAGTAAACAACAGCCTAATCAAGAAATCACCAAGAACATTCTCACCAACACTGACAGGACGAAGCACTAGAATATAAAAATAAGGTCAAGCCCTAATCCCTTCTAGAACTGATGATGTGCCCGAGTTAGGTAGTGAAACATCTGCAAGAAAACCACCAAGCTCAGAGAGCACCATAGATCTCATACATCAATGTTATTGTTATGTTTACACTCTGATTTAAAAAAAACATTGAAAACCTTCTTGCCAGGATATGCATTATATAAATAAATGTATAAATATACTACCTGCAACTATGGTGATATGCAATGAGCAGGAGGCTCTTTGTAATCCAAAAGTTTGTTACAATTTCTTTGAACTAGGTTGAAAAATATAACTAGGGAAGTTTATCCTACAATCAAGAAAAAAGTGTTAAAAATAATGACAACATTCTCTTTGATATTAAAGGGCCTATAACTCCTTAAAACACTCACACACATCCTTGTGCCTCAAAAGCAGTTAAATCATATATTATTAATTTTGAGAAGTAACAAAAATGTATGTTAACTTCCAGAGAAATTGTTGTTCAGAACAGTGCCTTCAGCTTCTTTCATACACTCATATGTCTCTACATTTATCTAGCTTAGCTGTATGGAACACTTAACTTTATGGTTTCATAGCTATCAGATTTACTGTATGTAATTGGTTTGAGAAAACTGATGAAAGAGTGAGATTCAAGGTCATAGAGACCTTTTCTCTTTGAAAACTTGCTGAAAGTTTATTGAGAGTTTTGCAACGATAATTCAGTACCAGAAAAATAAACACAGATGGCTGATGCTTCATTTAACGTCTTTAAAACATAATAAGATTTTACAAACCAGTTGTAGAGTTCTCCAACATGGAGCAAACTCAAACAGAAACATGATGCAAGTTCAGAGCAGAGTTCCAGTCTTCAGCAAGCAAGCAAGCAAACAAGTTAGTTTCATCTTCAATAGACAGATTCAGAGTTTCAACATAGCTGCAGAGTGGCAGAGCTTAACACAGAGCCACGCCTAGGCTGCTTTTAATTTCAGTTTCCAGCCTGGGCTAATTCTAGTTTCAGTTTCCAAACTATCCTCATTGGCTGATTTAGTTGCTATGCCTATTCATTGGCTGACCTTGTTACCAAAGCTCTATTCCAGTTCATGAATATACAAAATTTATATTAACTTAAGACCTACTAAAATCAACAATAATTTCCTTTATTAAAAGGATATACATTTCTACACAAGACAATGCTTCTTAAAACATTAGTAGAAAAAACAGAACCAGAAAAGTATCTGCCTTTGTCCATTTTCAAAATTTGAATTTATAATTTATACTTCTGAACAGACTAAAACAGAAGAAATAGGTAATGCTAAACTTCCCCCCAACATGTGCCAGGTGCGTTAGTCTGTACCTGCCATCATGGGAAAAGCAATAATGTGGGAAAATATAAGGAATTAATGATACTGCAGAGTTTCAGGCATGACAATGTAAAATTATCGCTCACCTCTTTCACAAGTACAGGTTCATCACTGTACAGGGCACCTGCCCCATGTACTATTTCAGTGAAATTTAAAGGTGATATTAGGTAGGTTTAATAAAGGCACTTTACTAAAGGCACTTCAGTACAAGCACTATTATACCCTCTGATGGATTACTTTTTAATATTTAATTAAAGTTGATTTACCTCACAAGTGAAGAAGTGAAACCACAATGGATTTAATATATAATTTCTACAACTGTGATGCACTGTCAATAAAATGTATGGGTGCTGATTTTGTGGCCATGTGGACCCATAAGAATGCTATACAGATGATCTACTCTAAAAAAAATATTAAAAGGTGATTCAAATTCTTGATCCTTCACATCTAAAGGCTTGATGGGTCTGAAATCCTAAATGGACATGGATCTGAAGAACATGTGTGGTATAGGAGCTCAGATAGCATAGAAATTCACTGGAAAATTTCAGCCACTTTCATCTTTTTTTTATAAAAAGTTTTTATTTTAAGACAAACATACAAACAAAACATAAAAACATAAAAACCATCTTCCATTTTACAGTGTGTCAGTTGGTTACAGATCCTTTGTGTTATCCTTTCATAGTCATCACTCACAATGTATAAAAAGGATTCTCATATTGTCAATATAAAACATTCTTATATATTTATCAATTATTATTTATACACGACTAAACTATATATTTCATCAATTATACGAGATATTCTCAATTTTATTGTAAAGTTTATATTATACTTTCATCCAATGGTTATATATGTCTATATTATATTTTATATCAATCTATTAGTTTCATCTTTGAACTTTGATTTGTACTTCAAATGTTGTGAGAATAAAATTGGAAGAAGAAACATTGTGCCATCTGTTTGAACTCCTACACGAATTTAATCTAAACACTAACTGACTGACTAAATATCTCTCATGATGCTTCCCATGTTTCTTGTCCCAACTTATTATGTTTTTACTTTATTTTCATATTTAAACAAAGCTAGCTTAAATGTAAATTATATCTCATTACCATTTCTGAAAATGCTTTAGGGCCCTATAGTGGTTCCAAAAGTATTCTTAGAAAATTAAAATATGTGCGGAGGAAGCAGGGGCACCCATTGTCCCAAAGGTGCTTTTTAAAGAGGCAACAGGACTTTTTTTGTTTTTCTTTGAAGATGTTTCGCTTCTCATCCAAGAAGCTTTTTCAGCTCTGACTGAATGGTGGGGAAGACAACTGAAGAAGCTTCTTGGTTGAGAAGTGAAACATCTTCAAAGAAAAACAAGAGTTGCCTCTTGAAAAAGCACCTTTGGGACAACCATGACCTGGATGACTGAGAATCTCCATAGGCAACCAGGGGCACTCATTGTTAATATCTGATGGACAATGTAAAAGGCAAAGAAATGCCAAGATGACTTGTGGTTTGCTTGTGCTTCTATACAACTTTTAACAATTGGGTGTGCAAGGTCACCTCTTCTCCTGCAGAACAATACGTATGATGGAATATGGAGCTACCACTCTTTCAGAATTAGGAAAGGAACCTTATTTTAAGCCTTAATTGTTGTTATTAAAACAAATAAAGGGTAATTGCAATGTCTGCTTAATCCCTCCCTTCATGGGCTGCCTTGGCCTATTCAGCATTCAGAACTGGAATAGGTTGTCAAAAAGTCAAAAGGCATTAGTGCTTAAGGTCATGCTTTGAACTGCAATTCCATCAGATCCAGAGAGTGCCAGACTGAGCGAGGCAGGGGCAGAACATCCAAATATACATTCTCCTATGGAACAGCTTCACCTCAATGCACACATAGTTTTTTGACTGACAGCCACGTATTCTGTTGCAATTCATCAGAGGAAGATGAAGTGTAAGCGAAGCATTTTATGACTTGGTTGCTATGAATGGAAAAATTTCACCCCCTGTGAAACCTTAATAGTCTTCCTCTCCAACAGTTATAATTTCCTTTTGTTCCATGTTTCAAGACAGCAATTTAATTAACAACTATATTTTAGTGGATTTAAAAACCATTCACTTCTGAATGTTGATATAAAAACAGCAGTTGGTTTTCTTCTTACAGCTACACATATGTATGCAGATACCATATTTGTTTGCATATTATCTGCTAAATAATAATGACAAAATACATGTTTATTGTCTTATTTTTTAGTATTTCAGCTGAACATGCTAGATATAATAATTCGTTTTCCAGTTAATATCAACATATTTTCATAAAGTTTTCTATGCCCAATATATTCCTGCTGGCACCATCCATTGCAGCTGTAATTTATTAAAATAAATGGTAAAACCATCAAAGAAATCAAATGAGCTTAAGCACATCTATCATAGATAGTTTATCCATGATTCTAAAGATTGTGATGTACAGCAGTTTTCAATGCCTTTCATCATCTCTAAGGACCTAGCCAGACCGCTACATTAAAATACTACCAGTGTTTGAGCAAGCCAAAACAATATATGGACGTAACATTTGCACCCCTGGTTGTCAAGTGCTATTTTGCCACAATAATGGGAGTTGGAGGTTGGCAGATGTTGCCTCTGGATGTATCAATAATTACTTTGTCAGTGATCATGGCCAAAAAAAATTCAGGACACACTAATTTAAATCTGGGTGAAATAAAGATAACTTAAAGTTGCCCCAGCTGGAGCTTGGAAACAAGAAAAAAGTAATGCCTTGCTCCACTTAGGGAGACAAGAGATAGACACTGAAGATAAATGGTTGTTGCAGGGCAACAGTGTCTGAAGGGCCACTGTTCACCATCCCTGAAAAGAATCCTGATGTTATATAAAGCATTAATCCAATCTGTCTTGATCACCTGGGCCAGAGAAAGAATAAAGTCTACAGGGAATCTGGAAGAAAAAGAAGCAAATATTTGCAGAGGAAACTCTGTCTAGGGAAGTGAATTTGACCCAATGGCAGCTCCCTTTCCTCTAATTCGCAGCTCTCATGAGCAGAAGGCAGCCACATTTATAATTCTTTTGCACTGTCCTCTGTAATCTCTGCAATATATTTTCAGGAACATATGAAGGTTCTTTTTTTCCTATTTGCATCCAGCAGCAATGAATTTGTCCAAGAGAACAGATTCACACTTTCTGCTTGGAATGGATACACTGGTTACCTGCAGGGGTGGGATTCAAATTTTTAACAACTGGTTCTGTGGGCATGGCTTAGGTGGTGGGTGTGGCTTGATGGTCATGTGACTGGGTGGACATAGCTTGGTTGTCATGTTATTGGCTGGGTGTGGCCAACTCAATATCACTCACATCGAGGCATGTATCTTCTCGCCTGGCCTCTCATGACTGTGGGGATGTTGCAATAGTCGTAAGTGTGAAAGATGGTCATAAGTCACTTTTTTCAGTGCCACTGTAACTTTGAATGGTCACTCCACACAAGCAAAGTACCAGCAAAGCAGGGGGGAAAAACTCCAGAGACGTTCCTGAGACAGGAAGTCTAGTCCTGCCAAGAATGTAATAAGGGTTAATGGAGAGGCAGTTTCTGTAAGCAACACCAGAATGTTTCCTTCCTGCCTTCCTTACAGGATTAGGCTAATAATTTCTTCTAACAACCGGTTCTCCGAACTGCTTAGCATGTTAACAACCGGTTCTAGAAAATAGGTGCGAACTGGTAGAATCCCACCCCTGGTTACCTGCCATTCTCAACCCATTGCAAATTCATCTTGCACCCACATTTTCCAGCCTTGTTTCAAAACTGCTGTTTTCCAACTCAAGCCAACTGAACTTCTTTGGGGTGAATAGTCCCCAGAGCTTCCTTCTGTTGTAGTAAAAGCCCCAGTTCCGTGTGAAAGCACCGCCTGGCACAAACCCTCCCTTCCAACTAGGGAGCAGATGGGGGGGGGTATTTAATTCAGGTATCATGATTATAAGATATTTAACAAACATAAATACAGATAGTAATTGCTTAATGACCATTAATTCACTTCAATTATGGCTAAACATGATCAAAATTTGGGCACTTGGCAGCTCACCCACTTTTACAACTGCAGCGCAAACTTCAATTTCTGTCTCCTCACCTATCTCCCCCATTTCCCCCATTCCATGAGGCTTCAGGGAGGCTGCATAAGTACCTCACAAAGGGTCAACAGCTGCTTCTTCTGAGCATGCCTCATCAGCAGTGCGGGGAAGAAGAAAGCAAAGGTCAGCTCGGGGCAGCAATGACCAGCAAGGTAAAGTGCCACAAGCCAAAAGGTCAGAAATAGGAGGAGATAGGTGGGTGGGAAGAGTTGAAATGGAGACAAACATGGCAGAGCAGAAGAAGCATGAAGTCCTAGCCTAACAACTGCAACCAGGACTACTGGAGCTGTCACTGCTAAGCAGTGCAGTCATGTGATTTCATCTAATAACCACATCACTTATCAATGGAAATTCAGTGCCAATTAGGTTAACTACTTGTATATCAAATGGGTACTTTGGGATCTTACAAAGACCATATAATAGATTTTACAAAAGATGGGATTAAACAAGTTTAACTATCAGATCTCCATTTATGCAATATAGCCTAGAAACAGTAATCAATGGAACCAAAATCTGAGAATATTGATTAATAGTATTTATTAGAAGAAAGGTTATATTTACTCCACAAGATTCCAATGAGACACCTACAGATAGATAGGCAATCTAGGGCAATAAGTCTTTCTCCATTTCCTACCAGTTTTTCATGAAAGTTGGGGAGATTTTTTTTTCATAGTGTATGGTGTCTTTAAAAAAAAAACAGAAAATAAACTGCAAAGTTGAACTGAATTTATGTATTTCGATTGCCAATTACCAAGACAGAACTTATGATAGCACAGCATCAGTTGAGAGTGCAATTTCATGTTTAACACTGGAATGAATTAATCTTCCATGAAAACTTTCCATTTCTGTAATGGCTGGTTGGAGAATTCAACTCTCACACCACATCTTTCATCTTATTCCCAGGATTTGCTGGAGTAATAGGGCTGCAACGTTACGAAAGACGATCTGTCATTTGTTGTTATTTATTCATAGCACTGCTCTCTGAAATATGTAAAAGACAGAAATTGAAAATCTGATTTTTAAGATTCTAGTAATATCTTGCTTTTATGAAATCGTGAATGAATAAGATGAATTAAGCATGCTTTCTCTAACAAAAAAAAATATTGGTATTTCCATCTGTAAAGATACTAACATACATTTATCTCCTAAAATCTAGTTAACAGAATTACACAGTATGCTAATAAAATAGAAATATCTGTGTTAATAGGGTCATGCATCCTATGCATGTAATGATAATTATATCTCACAATACAACACAACATATTACATTAATTAATTTGTCCACATTATTCAAGCTAGTTGATTGAGTAATATTAATGAAAATCAAAATGCAACAAAAATTACATTTCTGCTATGCTTACTGAAGCAAACTAGGCAACTCATACAAGATAAGGATAGAAAGTAATTTATTATTGTCTGTCTACTGTCTAAATAATTAATTCTTCTCATTTGTGGAAATTAGTAGATCAGTTTTTCCCTCAATGAAGCTAATGTTTACATTTGGAAATTAGATGAAGAGTTAAAAATCTGATAATTACTTTACAAGTGAACCATAAATTTCTATCCCTTATGGCAAACTAACAACAAAGGTTGGTACGGGAGTTTAATGGTTCAATTATTCCATCTCTGAACTGGACTATTTATCAGACTAAATTTGAAAAATCAGCAGTTCCTATTTTGGTTTATTCATATGTGAGAGTGAGATTCTTGGTGCTCTCTGAGCTTGCTTGTTTTCTTGCAGACATTTCATTATCCAAACTAGATAACATCAACCCTGGGCTACAAATATTCTCCTTTTTTATCCATATGTATAGTAAAACAAACACATTTTGGTGATCCTTTCTGTCTAAACTAAAACCAATCATGATGGAAGAGAAATCTATCTAAAGGAGTGTCCAATTTGTGGAAATTTTGTCCAGAGCAGCTCTCTTGGTATCCACTGTCCTGATTCTCTGGTTCAAGGTGAAGAGCAATAGCAGTAGCACTTAGACTTATATACTGCTTTACAGTGCTTTAAAGCCCTCTCTAAGTGGTTTACAGAGTCAGCATATTGCCCCCAACAATCTGGGTCCTCATTTTTCTGACCTTGGAAGATGGAAAGCTGAGTCAACCTTGAACCTGGTGAGATTCAAACTGCCAAACTGCAGTCAGATGGCAGTCAGCAGAAGTAGCCTACAGTACTGCATTCTAACCACTGTGCCACCTTGGCTCATAAGAACATTGTATTTGTCATATACTGTTTCAGACTTTAGTTTACATTCTCTGTTTTCATCCAATTTTTTTGATCTCTCTAAGTGCTGTTGAAGGTTGGTACAGAAAAATAATGATAGTAATAATAGCAATAATATTTTTAGAGGGTTCTTTTTCCTGAGGCCCAATCTTTCTTTCTTTCTTTCTTTCTTTCTTTCTTTCTTTCTTTCTTTCTTTGTTCATTCATTTATTTATTTATTTATTTGACTTGTATGCCACCCCCTCTCCAAAAAGGACTCGGGGCGGCTCACAACTAAAAACAGAACAATAAATTAATTAACTAAAACAGTATTAAATAAAACAAGCCAAATTCATCTAAAAACCCTTCAATTTAAAAATGAAGCCACCACCCCCAAGAGGTCAGCACAGCCCGATCTGTCCAAACAACCAGGTTTTCAAATCATGGCGGAAGGTGCGAAGGTCAGGGGCACCCACCAATCTTGATCTGAGGTTGCATATTATGGTACATTCTAATAACGTATTGTTTAGATAATAACAGCAAGAGATTCACTTGAAGCTAACTCTTAAAAAACATAAAACTTGTAAGATAAAAGCAATATTTTTTTCTGGTTGTTTGCAACATGTAATGGGATTCTGAATTTCTATAACTGACGGTAGTTCTCTTAGTTTCAGATGGTATGTCATTGTGTTTTATGTCCCTTTCTGTCCCTATGAATAATTAAAATTCATTCTTCACTGTCTCAAATTCCTGTATAGATAGAAGTTTTTCTTTCACCAATAAAGTAAATTTGTATTCATTTATTTATTTCATATATTTTGCTGCCCATATTATCAAATGAAACAATTCTTGTTCGCTAAGAACTGGTAGAGTCAATTGATTCTAGGAAACTACAATGAAGCAAGTAATGGAATAAAAACAAATAGTTTAAAAAGAATAGAACATTTCATACAAAACTTAGTTTCATCCACAGTTGAGACAATAAAGAAAACTTCTCAAAAGATACTTTACGCATTCTGGGAATTCTTGGAATTCTTCCCAAAGAGTTGAACAACCCACAACATTTTCAGTCATGGTCAAGGGTGGGTATAAAGAGTTTGAACCAGTATTTCTCAACCTTGACAACTTTAAGAAGGGTGAACTTCAACATCCAGAATGCTGTTGAGGAATTGTGGGAGTTGAAGTCCAGCCAGTTTAAAATTGCCAAGGTTGAAAAACACTGCTTTGGACTATAGAACTCATAATGGTTTGTTTCTGCCAGCATTGTTTTCTGTGTATAAGCTTAAAACAAGAGTAAGGACCACATCTATGAACCTGGGGAGAGCTATCTCAATACTTTGACTAAGATTTATTTCTGGCCACAGAATGTCATGAATTGGCATGTCTAACCTAAAAGAAAAAGTTATTCAGAGAGATGATCAGATGATGAGTTAATCATTCCAGGAATTGGTGGCAGATATCAGGGACATCAAAACAAAGCCCCACCATTTTTTTTCTCTGTGTTACACATATAATGCAAGGGGGAAATGCAGGATTTCAATCACACAGCCACCATCTAACAGGTTTGACATTAACAGTGGGATCCTGTCAGAGGTGGTATTCAGCAGGTTCTCACCAGTTCTGGAGAAGCGGTAGCAGAAATTTTGAGTAGTTTGGAGAACCGGCAAATACCATCTCTGACTGGAGATTTTACAGTATCCTTCCCCTGCCATGCCTACCAAGCCACGCCCACAGAACCAGTAGTAAAAAAATTTGAATCCCACCACTGGATCCTGTATAGAAAAAAAGTTACTGCCAAGGTGGCACAACCTAATCCAAATTTGGTAGTAGAGGAAGTATCCAAAATCCAAACCAATAAACATAACTGAACTTCTCTTAAGAGTTAAAGAATAACACCTACACAGAAAAAAAAACCCTTCTGCCAGGGATGAGGAAAAAAAGTGCTAATTACTAAGTTCACCATTCATGGCGATTTCAAAGAGCTCTTTCAAGACTATTAGGATGAAAAGAAGCCCCAAAATTGTAAAAAGCTAATTGTGCATCTATATTTGCTTCACATTGTCATAGACAATCTAGAAGGAAAGCACAAAGAAGCAATACAGGATGTAGCTGAAAGAGATGGATTAAAAGAAACTGAACAGTCAAAATTGAATAATCAAAAACTATAAGAGAGAACAGAAGGGTTGAGCCAAAATGCCTTGAGAAATTATCTGGATATGAAGGTTCAGATTGACAAATTGAACAGATGAATGTTGAGACTTGTTACAGGGAATTGGGGCTTTTTGAAGATGCAATTAATCTCCAGCCTTAAAGGGTTAGTGAAAGTTCTCACCTTGAGAGCAGACAGAAAAAAATGTTAGTTGTCACAAGAAAATTGAGAGAACAAAAGACTTAGATAAAGAAAAGCTATTTCAAATAGCCTGCTTAGCTGAGGTCTTAACTGAATATCCTTGCAAAGGGTTCCCTTTTGAACTAAGCTATAGCATCATACTAACGTTGGTAGCATCGAGGTGCTTCCAGATTGAAAGGATTAGCCGGTGACATCACCATAGCTCTGGGCACACCCACTTGGGGACTCCTTTCATGTGCCTGGCAGGAGCTGGAGAAAAGGATGGAAGCTCACCTTGTTCCACAGCAGCACTCGGGTCTCGAATGTGGGCTTGCTAACCTCCAACCCAGGATCCTAACCACAACAAGCCATCATGCTCCCAGCTAAGCAGTGAAAAACCTGGATTTTGGGTTTCTGAGTACTGCAATCCAGTTGCTTCCTTGGTGTCCAGTGAGCAGGGGGGGGCGCAATTGTTACCACACACCAGTTAAAATTAAGAATGATGTTCCAGGACTTGTCTGAACTGGCAAAACAAGTGGACCTGTGTCAGATTTACAAAATAAACTCTGCTAAGAAACCAATGCCGTGTAAATCAGAACTACTTTTATTGTAACAGCTATGGTAACAGAATATTGCAAGTCTGAATGTGCTTCTCCCTCCCTTTAGCTCTATCTAAATTAGGGAGGGGCCTAAGTCATTTTTTTTCAAGTTTCTTTCTTATGCCAGGCTCAAGTCCCTCTTATCTGACCATTGCCTTGGTAGAAGCTCTTCCTCCTGTCCTTCAAGCCCATTCCCTCTGCCCTCTACATCCTCTAAATCAGAGGATGTGCTTACCAGGGGTTACAGGTAGCTCTTGACTTATGACTGAAATTGAGCTCAGAAGTACAGCTGCAAGTCATACTGATTGTTAAGCAGGACATCACATGACTAACTTGATTTTCCAACTTTTTGCAGCAATTATTCAATAAATCTGTTATTGTTAAATGAACATCATGGTTGTTAATTGAATCCATTCCCTACCCTGGGTGTTTTTTGCTGGAAACCAGAAGTAAACAGAAAACACATGACCATGCCATACTGCAAATGCCTGTAAATGTAGGCTGGTTGCCAAGCATCAAAATGTATGTACTTTTGGGGGTGTCCATTATAACTTGGGTCTGTCATATAATGTTTATCCTTAAATTGATAAGCAAAGGGCTCATTTGAATTCAGCACCATTTCTTTAATAACAAAAGCTGAGAAAACAGAACACAAACCCATAGAAAATATGGGATGGGGAGGGAAACAAAAAGTGAAAGAAAGTGTGTTTCTTAATTGAGCTTGAGGAAAACAGTGTTTGATGACATATCCTTCTACTCTCTGTTGTGCATGTTTTTCCTTACAATGATCTCTGTCTATATTAGGTGAGTAATGTCAGAATCAATTATAAATCCAGCTGATGCTATTGGCAGTTACTTTGGTTGATAATATTAAGAATACTGAAGCATTAGAAGTAATATATTAACATTCTGTGAGGAGGGGAGGAGATCCAGCAGTTTTTTTTTTAATTACATTTATATGCTGCCCTTCTCCGAAGACTCGGGGCAGCTTACAATTTTTGGGACACAACCCAATGTGGTTTTAAAGCATGAGAAACCAATTCATTGCTCAGTTCTGTATTAGGACAGAAGAATAATACATCTAACAAGGAATGCTATTTTTATACTTATTTGTATTTATGTATTTGTATAGTTAATTACCTGTAGTTAATTTTTAATCTCTTGCCATTGATTCACTAGATTTATTATACTGACAACAAGAAGAATGAGTTCTTTTTTTCATCCATAATAGAAAGAAACAGACTAAGAATGATATATGTTGCTTTGCTTCTCTGGAAATGTCGCACCAGTGGGAACTTCTGGAGGCCTGGATGATAAATATACTCTGTGAAGGGATATTGTATATTAAATTTATCATCTTTTTACCAGGACAATTTATGTTTGCTAATTGCACCAAAAGAATGATACATTCTTCAGAGGTATTCTACTCAAAACACTCTTATAGATAAAAACAGGGGTGAAAAATATTTTTTTTTGCCCAAAAGAATCAGATTTTGGATTCAACACAATGATAAAAAAGAGAGATGAGGAAGAGACAGAGACAGAGACAGGCAGAGACAGAGACAGACAGACAAACAGACAGACATAGAGCTTTTCCAGTTTAAATACATCCTTGGAGTTAGAAAAGTATCTATACTGGAATCCTCTCCATAAGTGAGGTCTTATGGCTGCAGGGATTTTTCTATCCAAGACAGAGCAACTTGCTATTTGTTATGCTTATGATGATGTCTCATACAGCTAATATCTCATAGAAGTGGGAAAAGAAGGAAGGGCCACATGATTGGAGTGGCCAATGGCCGTGTATTTTTAGACTCCAAAAACTCAAGTATGTTCAGCTTTTAGTTGAATTTTCAATTTGCATATGTACCGAGTTTTAAACCACCATTCCTTCAATTCTGTCCAACTTACACATTCTCTTTAAACCAGGGTGTCAAACTAATGTCGTCATGGTGGCATCACGTGATGTATCGGGACTTTTTTCCCCTTTGCTAAACTGGGGTGGGCGTGGCCAGCACATCATGTATTCAGCCTGTGGGCTGGGAGTTTGACAGCCCTGCTTTAAACAAATGCAATTATTTCCTCAGCACAATCCTTTGGGGGAGGGGAGATTTAGTCGCCCCTCTGAAATGCCTCCTGTATGATAGATTCTACATGGAGGATCTTCTCACTAAATCTGATCTTAATCCCTTTTATTCAGTTTCACGCTGCCTGTAGGAAATTTCTCATATTTATTTCCTATATTTATTTCCCTGAACTAAGTCCCACAAGTGAAATAAATAGCACTGTTATTTTGAAACATACTGTACCTGGCAGAACATGAAAGCTATACTGATGAAAGGAAACTCCCTAAAAGCAGTGGAGGAAGAAAATGATTTTGTGACACAACGGCACGAGGAAGATGGGTTGGTATGTATTTTCAAAAAATGTGTCCGTAGGGATGAAATACACTGAAAAATATCTTTGGGAAGAAATATGAATCTATCCTTTCTCAAAATGATCACATGATAAATTGTTATTGAATGAGACTACCTGATTAAGGAAAGCTCATATTAATAAGAATACGAATCAGATGGAAGCTAACAATTAATTACAAAATTAATCACGGTGGTTTTATTCTCAAGGAAATCAAAGTCATCAGCTTCCCACTGATACTGTAAAGGCAGAATTAGTGTGCTCAGCGGCAAAATTCATCCATTACAATTGGCTTTGCAATAGCCCTTGCCTTCCCTGGGCATAACACAACTGTGCAGAACAAGTTCTTTTACAACTCCATGGAGGTCGGGAGAAGTCAAAGCTCCCTCCGGTCCTCTCACATGGCTTCTTGGGTCTTTCCTCCACATCAGATATGGGGAACCCAATTTGTCACCAAATGAAATAAATACAGTTAAATGACCTGGTAAGGTTGGTTGCTACCATTATACTGCTGTTATTATTTATTTATTTATTTATTTATTTATTTATTTATTTATTTATTTATTTATTTATTTGACTAGGTTCTGAAGCCAAGGTTTGTTCTCATTTTTCTATGAAAGTTTGTAGTCACACAAGAGACTTGGATCCTTCTGTCATAAACGACTGAAAGTGTTGCTCTGTATGCAGCAATTGTACCTGACACTTTTGCCAGAGCAATATGAAGAGCATTTCAACGTAATCTTGTGCATCTTGATTACTGCTAAAATTAAACGCCAAGCTTAAAAAAGAATACGAATAACCTGTTTCACCAGCAGGCTGGAGAGGGAAGGGAAAGCAGCAATTCATAATTTTTCTTGTGGTGCATAAAGCTAACAATACATGATAGAACACATGATTTTATGCAGCTGTTGTGAACAATCCTGCAAGTTTCCTACCCACCTATATGCTAGACCTATATGCATCTGGGTTTAAATGTACATTTTCTGTCAGGCAGTAACATAAACTTAGGAGAGGGACTCAACCCTCTCCAAGACGAAGGAAAATGTTTGCTCTTTCCAAACACAAAGCCAGAATTTCAGGGACATGGAGCAAGAGCTTTTCAGGCTAGGAAAACAAGTGTACCATCTCTCTAGCTGTTAAATGGCTAATAATTGCTCAGAAGGTCTTCCAGCTGAAATGTCTTCCAACATAGGCCTCAGAGACAGTCATGCTGCCATCTAGGTTAATTGCCATTGATTTTCATGACTTCCATGAATTGGTCCAGCCCTTCTTGAAGCCAGCCAAGTTGATAGTGATGGAATTTTGGAAATCACTACCATAGAATGTTGAACTACGTGTAATTCATTTGTCTGCCCTAAATCTTCCAAGACACAGTGTAAGATTCACATTAGATAATTTATTCTATTTTATTCTTATTTCTATGTTCATGTGGGGCATTTTAAGTGATTTCATGCTGAGTTAAAATAGTAACCTCTTTCCTGAGATCACTAATTATAGCTATCTAGCACTGTCTGTTGAGAGCATTGCATATATTTTTGTAAATTGTTTTTCATATGTAATACTTTTGTGTAACTTTTTAAAAATTTGTAGAGGAAGGGATGACACCTCTACAGGTAGTCCTCAACTTATGTACATAATGGAGACCAAAATTTCTGTTGCTAACAAATATAGTTCTTAAATGAGTTTTGCCCCATTTTACCTTTTTTTACCTGAGGCATTTCTTGCCTCAGTTCTTAATCAAATCACAGCAGTGGCTAAGTTAGTAACATGGTTGTTAAGTGAAACTGGCTTTCCCATTGACTTTGCTTGTCAGAAGGTCACAAAAAGTGATCACATGACCCCAGGATACTGCAACCATCATAAATACCTGTCAGTTGCCAAGTGCCCGAATTTTGAATTTTGATCTCATGGCTTAGGGCCAGGGTATTTGCAGGAACATCTGCTGCCAGCAACAACGACCCATCGCCCCATGCAATCCCACAGACAGGGTCTCCTCAGAGTGCCATCGGCCAGACAGTGTCGACTGGCGACCCCCGGGGGAGAACCTTCTCTGTGGGTGCACCCGCCCTTTGGAATCAGCTGCCCCTGGAGCTTCGGATGGCTCCTGACCTTCGATCCTTCTGTCGTGACCTGAAAACATGGCTCTTTCAACTTGCCGACCTGGACTGATGAGGGGGGGTTAGTGGTTGTTTGTTCATTTCAGTTAGCTTATTGGGATGTTATTTAATACTTTTTAAAATTTTGTGTTGTATGTTTTTATTGTTATGAGCCGCCCTGAGTCCTTCGGGAGATAGGGCGGCATAGAAATCCCAATGATAAAACAAATAAATAAATAAAATAAACTACAAGATCGCCGCAACAGTTGTGTGAAAAACAGTCAAAAGTCACTTTTTTCAATGCTGTTGTAACTTTGAACAGTCATTAAATGAATGGTTGTAAGTCAAGGACTACCTGTATTTACATGTTATCATTTTACAAAGCCAGGGATTACATTATCTTTTTTTTTACTTTTTTTTATTCACCAGAACAGAAAGATATGTGTGAAAGCCATCTACTTCAGGGAGATAAGATGCCCCTTGGAAGATCAGTGGTAGGACTAGAAATTAACAAGCACCTACCCAGGGCAAAAGGCAGGACTGGATATGAACACTCAGTAGATTTGAAATCTTCAGACTCTTCCCTTTAGGTATAACTGGTTGCCATAGCAGCTTTAGCTAACCTTCTTGTAGATTAGAGAAACAAATCTTAATTCAGTGCAGCACATCAAAGAACAACATAAAATAAAGCTGAGGGCCATTTAATTCACTGAAATGTGAAATGGACAGAACTTTTCTCCAATTAATGTTCGTATTCTATTTTGGTGCACGTCATTTTTTTACTTCAAAGTCAAACAGATTTTTGTATGTGAAACTTTACTAAACAAAACTACCATGAAATGAAATATAGTGTGAGCATGTAAATGTTAGGTATATGCCCACAAAATGCATGCTATTAGCCAATCACACTGCCAGTCTGCCCTTTTGGATATAACTGTATCTCATACATCATATTCAAGATGAATTTACCACCTCAAATCATTTTTTTTAATTATAAGCCATCTGCAAGTTGCTAAAACCAAGTATCAAGTATTTGCTGAAAATAATAAATTTGTTCATTATAAAGATGTTGAAGCAATTAATTATTCAAAATTGGGGAGGAACATTTTTAGTCATATAAGAGGAAGATGACATTAAATGATTCATAAAATTAGCTCACAGTAGATAATTATAGAGTAGCTCAGTGGCTAAGACGCTGAGCTTGTCAATCAGAAAGGTCAGCAGTTCAGCGGTTCGAATCCCTAGTGCCACATAACAGAGTGAGCTCCCATTACTTGCCCCAGCTTCTGCCAATCTAGCAGTTTGAAAGCATGTAAAACATGTGAAAATGCAAGTAGAAAAATAGGGACCACCTTTGGTGGGAAGGTAACAGCATTCCATGTGCCTTCAGTGTTTAATCATGCCGGCCACATGACCACGGAGACGTCTTCAGTCAGCGCTGGCTCTTTGGCTTAGAAACGGAGATTAGCACCACCCCTAGAGTCAGGAATGACTAGCACATATGTGCAAGGGGAACCTTTACCTTTACCTTAGATAATTATATCTATCAGATATAAAGTACATTCTACAAAAACCTCACAACCATTGCAAGTTTAGGAAGATACTGTGTGGATGACAAGACAATATTTTCATATTAAAGAGGAAGGTTCCTTTATAGAACACCTATGTTTAAAGCCCAACAACAAAGTAAATTGAAAAAGGAGGAGAAAATATATCTACCTTAAAGGAAAATATTAGCCCAGAGATCCCAAACTCTTTAGCTCATCAACCCCTTCATGAAGTTTCAGATTGTTCATCAACCCTCCCCCAAACATTTATTATATGAAAATCATTTAATAAATATTACTTAAATAATCGTACTACAAATCATAATATTGAACCTCCATGGGGATTGATAATTATCACCTTGGAGAACCTTTCATTAGGCCAACCAATTTTTGACATTTTAAAATAATGAGATTTTATGGCTAACCAATTGTAGTCAACCTTTTATTTAATGTCTACTTGTGGTTTCCAACACTAGATATTTTGGAGTTATTAAACTCAAGGCCAAGTAAGAAGATTTTCATGTTTGAGAAATTTAATGATGGAGTAGCCAGTAAAAAACACCCTTATACCCATAATGTAACATCAATATATGCTAGATACTTTCAACATGATTGCCTTCAATGTATTAAGGTGATCCCATAAATGATGAGAAGACTAGAGAAGACATCAACATGTAATCATGGTTATAAAATGTAATCATGGCAATTCTTTTAATCCCAGAACACTATGAATGCATTCAGCTGTAGTCCTTCTGTAAAGTTGGAATAGGACAGAGGCCATCACATGCATCCAGTTGCTTCTGTGACAATTAGATGTTTGACTGTCTGACAAAGTGTAGGAAGTATCCACTATGAGAGGCTCCTTAAATCATTCAAATCATATAAATACCATGCTTTTAAATCAGTATATCATACTCCAATCTCTGGGTGCTGCAGCATGGAAGCATTAGAACAATTAGAAAGCCTACACTCTAAATCCTGCATAACATTGGTGTGATGGTAAAAGGTACCTCCCACCCACCCACCCACCCCCAATACACTACCAAACTGATATATCTTCAAAGGGATTTGATTGTATAAGTCAGTCAGGTTTTAGACACAACACTAGGACCCCAAAAGTATGCTTGATATTTAATTTAAAAACTGATCATATAAAGATAGTCCTGTAATATATTTGCTAAGGCCAAGATTACATTAGCAACAGATCTACAGGTTTACAATGGTTTTGTTCCAATGATATGAAAAGTAGCTCAGTGTCTACTGTCAACAACATGAGAACTTCATCAAAGGAGAGTGCAGAATCAACTACTGCCAGGAGATTTCTGCTTTACAATAAGTAGAGTAGTTTTCATCTCCTTGTGCTCAATAAGACAAAAGTGCTTGGGGCATGTACCAGGATCTATTGTCACTATGTAGCCTAAAACTAAAAATCAAGGAAGAAGGAGGAACTTAAATAACACAAAGAAAGCCAGCCTCAGAAGCTAACCCAGAGAAAACATAGTAACCCTACTTCAGACAATGGTGCTATATAGTGGACAAAAGCAGCGCTCTAACTTTTCTGGCTACCATTTAAATGTAAACCAAACCAAACAGTTTGTTGAAATGTCTGAGATCAAACTGAGATCACAAGTCAAGCCATTTCAAACACCTATGGATAATGTTACATAAACCCTAAACAGTGGCCTTAGCTGAATGGAATACCTTTGAGTTATGCTATTTATATTCTTAAGTGTTGCATTAGCTTAATGGCACTGCAGTACTGTACAGTAATTTTAAAACATTAAAAATAATCATGAAATCAAAACTGCTAGTTTTGAAGTACACATGTATACTGTATGTGTAGAAAAGAAAAGAGAAAGAGAGAAAGATTCCCCTTTTTTCATTGAATCATAGAATTGAAAGGGATCTTGGAGATTTTCTAGTTCAACCCTTTCCTAGTGCCGGAATTATATCATCTTAGACAAACGGTTTTAACTTTCTCTATATTGGTTTATTTGCAGAGTAGGCAAGTTTGATGAAATTAACCATTAACCAACCATTAACCAACTAGAAGAAGACTGTGTGTTCTAGTCCACCCACAAACCAACCATTAACCAACTAGAAGAAGACTGTGTGTTCTAGTCCACCCACAAAGCCAGCTAGGTGACCCTGAGCCAAGCACTCTCTCTCAACTCTAGGAAGGAAGCAATGACAAATCACTTTTGAAGTCCTGCCAAAAAAAATAGCAAGGTCATGTCTAAACAGTAATCAGAAGTCAGCACTGATTCCAAGGCAATCAAAAAATGAAACCCATTACTCCTTGAATTATTGTCTTTAGCTTAGAGTAACCCCTGAGATTTACTTCCAGGAATAGTCACTTTAGATTACAGTTAATAACACAGCTTAGATCTGTGCTTTCATTGTTGATTTATACTATCTGGCCACCAATACTTGTATACTATATTCTTGAATATAACACAATCTCGAATCAGCTTGCAGAATGCTGATATTTAGCTAAATTCACACAGCACCAAATCATACCATAGCACACCCATTCTTTTCTTCAAATGTTTCCATCTTTTTCCCAAAATATATTGTATGATGACCGAACAATTCAATTACAGTTCAAATGCAAATCTGCAGAAAGATGTCATATGTAACTTTGCATTAGTATACATAAAAGTTTGGTAAGTTTCTGTTGATTCAAAATTTGCCCTGTAGCATATAGTGCCTAAACTTTTGCATACAATTATAAATAGCAATAATTTATGCAAAACGTCTTAGATGCAAATATCAAGTAATTGAACCTAGAGACGGGCTGATTCAATTTCACTTTTCAGTAATGCTCAGAGGTGCCATGCATATGGACAGACTAGTACAGAAAACAATAGTTAATTGTAGGAGGCTAAATTCAATAAAGTTTACCAAAAAAGAAGTTACATTTGGATTGCTTAATTAATAATGAAGACAAGAAATAATTGCTTTATATTGTATAAAGAAATAATTATTGGTAAAATAAGCCCAGCAATGGAATGCTCCTGTATTTTTCTAATGGAATGATTAGGTTCATTTCTAAAATATTTAGCTACACAAAGTATGAAAGATTTGTAGGGCTATTTCTGCCAAGTCTTAGAGCAGTATTGTGCATCTTACAAAAATGCCTTGTGGTGCTGATAAACCATTCTGGACCAAATCTATAGCAATAGCACTTAGACTTATATACCACTTCACAGTGCTTTACAGCCCTCTCTAAGCAATTCACAGAGTCAGCATATTGCCCCCAACAATCTGGGTCCTCATTTTACCAACCTCGGAAGGATGGAAGGCTGAGTTAACCTTGAGCCTGGTGAGATTCGAACTGCCAAATTGCAGGCAGCTGGCAGTCAGCAGAAGCAGCTTGCAGTACTGTGTTCTAACCATTGCACCACCAAGGCTAATGGTCTACTCCTAACCCCAACTCAGTTCACGCTATCAAGCTGCATGGGACTGTCTTATGGATACTATTGTACAAGTTACTAATCAAATCCAATATAGCTTAATAGAACAGGAAGATCTTATTATCCTCAAATTTTATGCATTTGGTATTATTTAAAATTCCAAATAATATGAATGCTCCAAAACTAATTAAATCATGAAAAACTTTTAAAAATGTTCTGTGATTGACTCATAAAAATGTGATACGATCAGAAAAGGGTCAGTTATTATTTGATTTTAAAATCACACTCACTCACATATAAACAGATTCCAGGATTCCTAATGAAATAGATAAGCCAGTAAGGCATGAATAACTCACTAGCCTGAAGCATAATAAGCAACAGCTGCACCTGCATAGACATAAGCTTGTAAAAGAAGCTGCATTCTTGCCAGTTGATTGTTCAGAATGTGAGGCTACATTCCACTTTCTCACTTTATTTTACTTTATTTTATTTATCCCATTTATATACTGACAAAATACAAAGATTTCTGGAAGTTTACAACCATAAAAATATAAAGCAGTGCCAATAAAAACAGAGCAATAAAATGCTGTGAAAGTCAAGTCAGTTATTACCGTTACTTCAACCATTAAATAGCATTCAGCAATACAAGGCTACATCAGCTTTCAAAAGCCCTAGGGAGTTATTCTGTCTTGACTGCCTTTTAAAATGAAGCCAGAATTGTCAACAATCTACATTCTAGTGAAAGGCTATTCCATAGACAAGTACCCATACAGAGAAACACCATATCTGCCCCCACCAGTCTTCCCACAGTAGGAATCCATAGAGTACTGGATGGATTGCTCTACCCTGAGAAGGCTATCCTACAAGCACCTGGGTATCAAGCCACTTAACCTTCTTAGAGGTTAAAACTAACACTGAATTCTTTTTTCTAAATTTTTCTCTCAAGGAAGGAGGGAGGGAAGGTGGGGTTTCATATTATAACACATTTGCACTAAATAAAAATTATATATGAACCTATAATAACAATATGTATAGCAGACCTTTATAGGTAAAATAGATTTAATGTAATTTTCAATAATGCTACATTTGCAGAAAAGATTTATTAGTGCATTTTAAAGTAATTACATTTTAGTTATAGCCAATTATTCCAAATAGTTATTTATTTGGTCATATCTATTAAGGTCAAAACACATCAAAGCAAATCTTTATTGTGACCATATGGCCATAATATTTATTGGTCATATAGTCATAATATAAGCACTAAATACCATAATGTTCATACGAATTATTTAATGCTGATAGCCTCATTGTGAAAAACAATACAAAAGACTGGGCAAAATAACTGTTCTGCTATGCTCTGTTTTTGGACTATCACAGCCAATTCAACCTATAATTCAATACTATTCAACCAAAATTATAATCTTTACTACAAACTATAATGCTTTATCTCTTCCTTTTTGCAGGCTTGGTGCCTAGTTGTATTTCCAATATCACATCAAATTATGAGTCTAATTTTAAATTAATAATCCACATGTACAAGGACTGGTTTCATATTGAGCTTTGTGCAATATCATTTGCTTTATAAACTTCTTACATCTTTCTTCTTTGATGTCTTGTTAACTCCATCCAATCACCATTTCTTGGTATAAATATGTGACACTATAAAAAGGAATATTTCTGCACATTTTTCATGTGGAAATTACATTCAGGAGAAATATTAAGTGCAGTTGGAATAGGTTGATTTTGAAGGATAAAACAAGAAGAAACAAGATCATGAATGAATCAATGATGAATGAATGTAGCAGACAGTACAAAGAGATTTACCAAAGCAGTTTGGTCATATAGAAAGAATAATGAGGGTGAAATCACAAAAAACATTAAAGAAAAAAAATGAATGTGTCAAAAGGAAAGGAAGGATGAAGAAAGTTATAGGCAGATTAAATAGATGAGATTTTCAGAAAGAGAGAGGAGAGAAAAGCAATTTATGAATTGGTATATTAATACAAATTATATTATGATTTGTTGTATGACATGGTGGAGGAAAATATGGTTTTGCAAAATAGAAAGTTATGAAAAAAATGATTGGTGATTGGTATAAACTAGGATTAGATACAGAATACATTTCATTCTTTCATTCTTCTCTCATATTTTTACTTTGAATACTATTTCTTACTTTCTTATTCCTTTTCTGCACTTTCCATAACATGGCTTATCTTAAAAGAGATATAGCAAAACTAATAGGTATATAAACACTACTTTCGTCTTCCATACATTAATTTTCAATATATACTCTTCATTGCATCATGCTGTGCAACATTCACGGCAAACAAAACTTTTTTAATATGATCACAAGTATTCCTCATAAAATTTATTCATAAATACATTAAACTGCCAAGTGGGGCTATATATCCAGTCTTACTCCATTCTGAAAATTGGACATTTCACTAAATCACCTTCATTAAATGTGTGCTGTTCTATATTCATGAAAATGCTCTATAATAATTTCTTTAAATCAACAAACACACAGTGAGCTTTCCTCCCTAATTCATCCATTTCTTTGTGACTTCCTGTAAAGAAAAAAATCTGGCCCGCACGATCCCAATCCTATATAAAGCTGTATTGCCCTTTCCAGATTGTATTTACTGTTCTCTTATGTATCACATCCATCAGAATTCTGCCAGACACTTTCCCAAGCATATTTAACAAATTAATCCCTCAGTAAATTTTGTATTCACTCTACACTTTTGAATCTTCCAAATTCTGGTTACCTTCCAGAAACCACTGGATTACACCTAAATGCAGGAAATACAACAGAATACTTTAAACAAATGTCCTGCCAGTGAGAACAATTAATCAGTGGAATGGCTTGCAGCTGGAAGTCATGGTTGGACGTTTTTAAGATGAGATTGGACAGCCATTTGTTTGGAATAGCGTAGGGTCTTCTGCTTGAGAAGGAGGTTGGCTTGGAAGACTTCCAAAATCCCTTCCCACTCTGTTATTCTGTATTCTGCATTCGGTTATTATAAATAAGAGACAGAGTAAGAGCATCCTCATGTAATTACATCAGGGTGGAGGAGACTGGCAGATCAAAGAATTTCAAGTGAGAAATTGAATTAAAGTTATTGTAAGATGTAATATTAAAATATGTTAGAGTGAAATATTAATAC
The DNA here is from genome assembly GCA_009733165.1 of Naja naja. NCBI lineage: Eukaryota > Metazoa > Chordata > Lepidosauria > Squamata > Elapidae > Naja > Naja naja. Next base: position 317,355,508 of record CM019148.1, read on the forward strand.
ATTTCTGCAATAATTGCTTTAGGGATATTTGGCTTGCTTTTCAGAATGGCAGTTATGGAGTGTCTTTCTGGTGGTAAAATTACAGAATCTTAGCCTGCCATTTGTACAGCCTCATAGAAATAATTTAAAATGAAATTTTGAGGTTGGCTATTTCCAATATTAATAGTGAAATACATATGCACCTGACCATCATCTGAGAAAGAAAATGAATGTTTTACTGATATCCAAACTTGTATGGATGGAATGAAACAAAACTGCTGTCCTACAGATTTAGTTACAACTCAGTAACTCACACAAATTAGCAATGCTGAGGCACAATGTAGGAGTATCAACATTCATTGCCTTGTTGCATGGCTACCTATTTCCATTGTAAACAGTGTGACATCATGTTGGCAAAATTATCATTTTAACCGACCAGAATGTTTCCTCAATAATTACTGCACAATGAAGCTGATTACTCAGAAGGCGTATGGTGGTCCAAAATAGATCCAGGAATAAACAATGTGTTAGAAGCTGAGATGTATGAACAATCTAGGTAGGCCTCTCAACTTGCAACTGTTCATTTAGTGACCGTTTGGAGTTACAATGGCACTAAAAAAGTTATGACCGTTGTTCACATTTTACAACCATTGTAGCATCTCCATCGTCGTGTGATCAACATTTGGAGGCTTGGCAACTGGTTCATATTATGTTCTGGGGTCATGTGATCATCCTTTGTGACCTTTTGGCAAGCAAAGTCAATAGGAAGGCCAGATTCACTGAGCAACTGAGTTACTAACTGAACAACTCCAGGGATTCACTTAACTGTAGCAAGAAAGGTCATAAAATGGGGCAAAACTCCCTTAACAACTGTCTGGATTAGCAACAGAAATTTTGGGCTTAAATGTAATTGTAAGTCGAGGACCATCTGTGCTTATTTCTATCAATCCTTTTTTCCTTAAACAACTTTGAATTATATAAATTCTTTTATTTGTATAAATTCAGCAGTATAGAATAAGCTGCCCCCTGAGAGGCCAAATAAATTTCCTGAAAATGTCATTTATATATATTACATTATCAAGTCAGTAAGATCAAAATATGAGCAATATTCCTAAATCAATGCAATTTGTTATATATGCTTTTTGGGATAATGCAAAATTGAATACTTTTTTTCCAAAGAATAAAATGTATTGACTCTTCTATCAACTTTTGTCAGTTGTTAATAGCATTTGTGCAATTACACAAGAGGAGTAAGAATCTCCAGAGGATTCCTCAAAAAAATACCTATGTAGATATATGAAATGTAGGTAGATGTGGAATTACAATACTTGCACAGATGTATCTAGAGCTACAATATATAAACCAAATAAAGGTGTCCTACGAGGGATGTCAGCGTTCCGAGTAATGCACCCATTGAAAACAGAACTCTGAGGCAGGTAGATTCCTCAAAGAACATGTTTATTGGATACATCATATCAGCACAGCCAGTGCAAACCAACTCTAAAGGTTCCTGCGGTTTTCACCTAATTAAAAGAGTAAAACTGCCCCCCTGCCAGGTGTCACCAGTCACATTGTTCAATGAATACAGCTGGCCGCCTCCTCTCCTCCTTCACCAGATACCTGTTATTTTTTTTTTATTTAATTTTTATTAATTTTGTTTAATAATTACATACAACCAAACAAAAACATAAATAAAACATAATCAAACACAAAACATATATTACAATCGAACCAAGTACAGCTAGGCTCGTATCATTCATTGTCCATCATTTGTTAAGTCCAGTTCAAAAGGTCTATTAAGTCTTTTTCTTATCTAACCATCCATAGAAGTTGTTCCAAGTTTTATAATAGTCCGTTTCTTCCTTGTTTTTAATTTCCATTGTCAATTTGTCCATCTCTGCGCACTCAATAATTTTCTTCGTTAATTCCGCTTCTGTTGGAGTTTCAGTATTTTTCCAGTTTTGTGCAAAGGCCATCCTCGCCGCTGTGATAATATGGATCATTAGGTAACGAATTTCCTTCGGATAGGTCTTATTGGTAATTCCCAGTAGAAAAAATTCTGGTTTAAAATTAATCTCTACTTCACAAATTTCTCGTAACCATTTATGTATTTCTTTCCAATACTCCTGGGCCTTTCCACAACTCCACCATATATGATAATATGTACCTCTTTCCTTGTTACACTTCCAACAAAGAGAAGAAAGCTTATTATTCATTTTAGATAGTCTTGTTGGTGTTATATGCCATCTATAGAATAGTTTATACAGATTTTCTTTAAATGGAATTGCGAAGGTTATTTTTTTATTTCTAGTCCAAATAGTTTGCCAATCATTCAAAACTATGTTATGACCAAAATCTCTCATCCAGCGTATCATTGTTTCTTTTACAGTTTCTTCTTCTAATTTAGTTTGTAATAATACTTGATATGTTTTTTTAATCATTTTTACATCTGGTCCTAACAAAATTTCATCTAATTCCGTCCTAGTTTTACTAATGCCCAATTCCTTTTTGTCTTCTGCATGTTTAGCTTGGAGTTGTAGGTAGGCCCACCATTCCAATTCTATTCCTTGTTCATTCAACCGCTGTCTAGTTTGTAAATCTCCTTTTTCATCTAACAGTTCTTCATAGGTGATAATTTTATCATAATGTAGTAAATGTGGATGCACCAGATACCTGTTATGATGACCTTGGTTCCCACAGGAAAACTTTTTATTTTGACTGTTAGCTGGGCTACCTACTTCCCCCCTCCCTTCCCTCTCTCAGGATTTGTGGCAATTATGGCAAGATGGCTTCAGCCAGTTTCACTTCAGAGTTGACACTGAACTTGGTTGTTTTCTTGCAAATGTTTCATTACCCAAACTAGATAACATCATCAATGCTATTGACTTCTCATTTCAACCCTGAGCTACACATATTCTCCTTCAAAGATACCCTATTCAGATCTCCTTTATTTATAAATATATGAAGGGAGAAGTAAGGATGGATGCTGCTAACTCTACTCAGAACAGCACACATTTCTTAGTTCTACCATCCTTACATTTACCTTAAAATTCTAACCAAAACACCCTAATTCTTGCAAAGGAATACTGGTGATTTATTTAAATATATATATTTGTCAGTTTCCGCAAACTGCTGCTTTCCTAAGATGTTGTTGCCCATAGACCAAATAACCGGAGATGATGATAGCTTCATTCAATGTCAGAAACATCTCAGTTTGAAAAAGCAAGAAGTATTCATTCAACTATCTATGACTTGTTGATACAGCTCAAGCTGGACATTGGGTTATCCAGTGTCAAAGTTATCCCAAATTATCATCTACAAAGGACAAGTATTCAAGGGAGCCCCAAACAGCCCAAGGAAATTATACTGGATGCATATGCAGAATAACAGAATAACAGAGTTGGAAGGGATCTTGGAGTATATTATGGACCATCTCTCTCTGACTGTTTCTGTCTGTCCCAGTGGGTCCAATGGAAGGGTATGTTGCAGGTTCTGACTTTTACATAATGTCATCTGGAAGGACTTAGGAAGAGGACCAGTTCTGTAACCATACCTGCCCTAAGGAACACCATACCCCTGAGATCTCATTGATCTCAGTTTTGCTGGCATTTTGTAAAGCTTATCAAGGTTTTGTTCTGAACATTTCAGATTATGAAATTTCTACTGGGGGTCACAGGAAAGGTTTCATTCCGACAACTCTATCATTGTTGTACTGTATAAGCAATGCTGTAGTGTAGACTCAAGGATAGCTATTCCAAAATCAGCTAAATACTTCAACAGGTCATTTATAATCTGTGGATATTGTCTTGCAGATCTGATCAGTCTTCAAACAGCTGAAGCTGAGATTTTTTCCTGTTCTTCCAGATGGTCTCAACAACTCTATACAACTTCAATTTATTAAATAATATTTTTCTCAGATAAAATTCCTAATTGAAAACATTTTAGAGGGTTTTTTTTAGTCTTTCCTTGGTTTCTAGTAATGGTTTTCATTTTCAATGTCCTGGCACTTGCTCAGAGGAGCACATGAAGGTTCAGAGGAGATAAGACAACAATCACAACCTGGCAGATTAGAAAAATAAAAATATTGGTTCATTTGTGGAACTGGCATCATGAGGCAAATTGCAGATTTAATTAGACAATCAGTTTTTAGGAGCCTTATGAAGACATTTACAGTAAAGATGATGTAGTGCTAAATCATCTGGAAACATGCCCAGATTTCTGGATCTGCTAAATTCAGGGTGGTCTCAATTTGAACCAGACAACATTGAATTTATAATCAGTACTTCTTCCAGGGGACCATGCCATATTTCTGGGAGGTCACAGTAAGTTCCTGAGGGAGGCACCCAATTCACCTTCTATACATATTGTAAATTTGTCATAATCCTCACAGCTCACACAATCCTAATTTCAATAGCATAAATATTGAAAATTACTACAGTTAAACATATAAATAGCAACTAAGCCTTGGTGGCTCAGGCTGTTAATTGCCTGCACTTAAGTTCCAGCTGCCTACAACTGCTGTAGGCTCGAATCCCACCAGGCTCAAGGTTGACTCAGCCTTCCATCCTCTCGGGGTAGGTAAATTGAGGACCCAAGATTGTTGGGGGCAATTAGCTGACCTTGTAAAAATGCTGCTTAGTAATAAGCAGGCATATACAATGGAATGAAGGCTATTGCTGAGCACACTGGGTTGCATCCCAAAAATTGTAAGCCGCCCTGAGTCTCCAGAGAAGGGTGGCATATAAATGTAATTTTTATTAAAAAAAAAACTATAAGGAGGGTCACAGAAGTAAATGATGCTGAAAACCCTTGTTATAAATCACTGGGCATATATAGCAAATTTTGGTTCCAGTCTGAAAAAAGATGTATTGTATAAAATCTATGTCAGGTTCTGTTCACTTATCAATTCACTGGAACATCATGTGTGCCCAGGGGTGCTTCACTTTTCATGCAATTGTATTTTTTCGACTTGACCAGTGATAAAGTGACATTTTATTGGAAGGGCTTGAGTGTAGTTTCTTGTAAAATGTTACATTTCCTTTTGATATATGTAGAAATGTTTTGGGATATTTTTAAATTGTAAAGTATCACAGGAATATAATTCCATGAAATATACCTGGCTTCAAAGCCTCCGCATGACTTCAAAACTCATGTTTGAAATATCTTGCAACTAGGATACAATCATTTCAGATTGGCAGAGGTATTGTTTTGTTTTGTTTTTAGTAACCATGGCAATATTCTTTTCCTAAATTTGCAAAGGAAATATCTCTTCCTTGCAATAATAGAATGATATTCTATTATCTCTCTCTGTGTCTCTCTTTCTGTCCTTGGCGCGCTCTCTCTCTCTCCCTCTCTCCCTCCCTCCCTCCATCCATCCATCCATCCATCCATCCATCCATCTATCTATCTATCTATCTATCTATCTATCTATCTAAGATTGGAACCCACTGATCTAAACAAATAAAATCTTTATAATGTCATAGATCAGCCATTGATCTAAATAGTCAAACAATTTTAGAGAAGGTGAAATAATAATATTTTTAAAAATGAAAAGATATAAAAAGATTTTGTTTCAAAATGCCAAATTAGTTTTAAATATGAACATATTCTACATTCATTGCTGCTTCTCCAACACATTTCTCTCTTTTCCTATTTCTTATCTTTTCTTTTTTACTTTGTAGCATTTATTATCCCACGTCTCTTATTTGCTGCAAAAATACAAACGTAAGCAGGAGTAATAATTTGCATTTTGCAAAAGGAACTATGCTTGCTTATATCGATTTGCACAGAATAAAGACTCTCACACAAAGGACTTTGCTGAACTTATTGCTGTAGGATTTCTGACAATTTTGGAAAATCAAACCAATTAACTCCATTCATTAATTGGCTCACTTCCTGCCTCATAGAGAAGAGGGTAATAAGTTTCATCATGGTTCCTCTGGAGCTGCAAAGTGGAATAGGTTTGCTTTCAGAAGCCATGTACACCGCATCCCTCTATACAAAAATCTCTCATGAAAAACAAAGACAGAAATTAGCTTAATGAAAAACAATCTGCAAATCTACATCGTTTAGCACAGCATTTCCAATAGACAGGAGGATTTTAAATTCCACATTTTTTCATTCTATGGAAAAAACATGAACCTTTTATTATCTTGCAGTGACATTCTGCATTATTTGGATATAATTCTCAAGTAATGAGAGTATATTATCTCAAATAGTTTGTAACTATCGTGCCATTAATTATGCCAGTCTTCCATGATTTAAATCCAGTTACCTGCTGCTGTGAACAGTTCTTGCTTTATGCAGGCAAGACAAATGGGTACATCTGATTTTGCTGCATATGCCAAAAAGGCCCACTTACTCCCAGTGATTTAAGACTAATCACACCAGCATTTCAGTATTATTGAGGGAAGAGAAAAGAGTACAATGCGTTCTGTATGTGAATAGGTTAAAAAGAAAATTTAGTGAAATACCTTTACTGTTTTTCCACTGGGAGAAAAACTTCCATCACACAACAAAAGTGGCATTTCCTGTATGATCAATCAGACTGTCGTGGATTTCTTTGTATTTTTAAGGGATCAGGACCTCTTAATACCCAATTTGCTCAGAAATCTTTACTGTTGTATCAGTATAAGTTCAGTTGAAAAAAATCTGTCACATTTGTAAATTCTGAAGCAGCTGTTGCAGACATCCAAAAATTACAATTATAATGGCTGCCAGAATGTCTTTTGCCCAAAATTGGAAACACCCCTCCCCAGAAATTGCAATAATCAACAAGGTATACAAATGTGCAGATGGACAGATTGACGAAGTTATTGAAGGATAAGGAAGAAGGAGAATACTATAAGATATGGGATGTCTGGTACGAATGGATAAGGAAAAGACGCAAAGGCATCAAATGATAATGTATGAAATACCATAAAGCAATAAGGTTTACGTGTAAATATGTGTAAATACAAATGTATATATCTATAAAATGCCTAGAATGACAAATAAGCAAATACAGAGATGGATAACACGTTAATAGAGGACACTTACAAATGTAAGCACTGTTATGGTAACTTTGCAAAATGTGCAAATTTGTTTTTAATTGTCAAAACATTGAATAAATAAATTTATTTTTTTTAAAAAAGAAGTATTTTTAGAAATATTATGGACAGTCATATGAACAGTCAAATTTCAATTTCAATATTAAAATATATTCCAAAAATAGAACAATGAAACCTGTGCATTAAAACAAAAATGAACAAAGTAGGATGGCACTTTAAAAATATAGCTAAAGAATTATTTACTATCAGTTTATATACAGTTTTAAATGATGAATAGTCCATTTAGAATTGATCTTTATAACAATAGGCCTTGTTACTGTGATTTACAATAAGATAATTAAATTAAAGCAAGCCATCAACCTTAGCATTAAGCTAATGCATGGAATAAACTAGGAGAGAATCCTGAACTGGGTTTGTGTATTATATAAGCCTCACTAAATTGATTTAGTACATTTCAGCAGATTGAATGGGAGAACCTGGGTGGCAATTCTAACATAATTTCACCCTTGCACTTAGAGACAAGTGCATTTCTTTTCTATCATAAAACTAAATAAATTTACTGGTCACTTCTAACCACTATATAATATGTTATCATCCCAGCCAAAGTAATTGTTCATCTGAAAAATATAGAACAGAGAGCACAAGGGTGGAGAAAGATATTTAAATTCTTATGTACTCAAGTAGCAAACAAAAATATATGTATTCATTAAAGAAAGTATTACTTGGCATTCACTTTAACATGCATTATTTCTGTTTGTAATATTCTAAGTACTGTATATCCTAAGCATGTCAGATACCCTGAGTGTATCATTACACTGCAACTGAATGTCGGCATACAGAGTCTTTAAAATAGTGAATCTTGCTTGCAGAGAATAGACTATGCATGCTTGGGGTAAAAATTGGCTTTAGTTATACTTGTAGGCTACAGGCAAAAAACTGTGCCCTTGCTATTAGCCATAAATGCTCCTATACCTTGAGTATCACTAAGAATGGTAGCTGTAGGAGAAAAAAGGGCTGAGCTGGAAGGCAGAGTTCAATATGTCATCAACTTAGAGTTATTGTGGTGTCACAAAAGAGCCCCCATGAATTTTGTTGACCCTTATCTAGTGCCAATTTAGCTTTGAGCATTAGTTGACTAGATTATTGTGTTAGCGGCAACAATACTCTTGTGTGATTTAAACTCAATGAAACTCAGTGAATGCTCCTGGTTATTTGCACCTCAACAATAACCTTGTTTTTTTCTTATCTTATTATTAGACTCACTGGATTGTGAGGTGGGTGGCATATAAATTTAATAAATAAATAAGAAGTATGTGTAAATCTAGGTCAGTTTTGGGATTGGTGTGTCAAAAGCTGAGAAAATGCCTAACTTGATTCTGCTGTTTTATCACCAACTTACTCTCACACATACCCATGAACAAAAAAGAAACAATTTGTAACTTATATAATTGCATTTTTAAAATTTGTTCTTCCCTCACAGAAAAATATGTCTATTCGAGGCAGCTCCAAGTCACACAAGGCCTGGAGAATGCATGGCCTTGGGTTTCCAAAGAGAGTAATAAAGCACACCAGAGGCTCCAGAGGCCATGCATGCAAGAACACACCACATTCTTAGACAGCCTCTGCAGCCTCTAGTATAACATCTCAAGCAGTGGTGGGATTCAAAATTTTTTACTACCGGTTCTGTGGGGGTGGCTTGGTGGGCGTGGCAGGGGAAGGATACTGTAAAATCTCCAGTCAGACTGATGCTTGCCGGTTCTCCGAACTACTCAAAATTTCGGCTACTGGTTCTCCAGAACTAGTCAGAACCTGCTGAATACCACCTATGATCTCAAGGAAGGAAGTCTTCTCCCTGATTTGTCTCTTAAACTCTGCAGTCAACTTTTGAGTAAGTTTGAGCAGTTCTTCACAAGGTGTTTTATTTAATCTGATAACTGACGGAAGCTCCTCTTCAAAGTAAAGCAGTCTTCAACTTCTGGGTGCTGATGTGTCCACAGAAGTGCACAAGGAAGTTCTGTGGACAAGGTGATACATTTCTGGAAGATACTCTATAAATAAAGGCAGAGCCACATATCTTCACAAAGCAAAGTACTTGAGATTTTTCCAAAATGTCCTATATTTAAAATAAGTATAATGGTATTCCTATCACTGATAACTAACAATTAGTAATAGTGTGTTTATCTTGTTGGAAGAAAAATCCATCTGGTTCAGTTCCAAGTTGGGAGAAAGGCACTGGAGATAAAATGGAAGCTGGAGGCTCATTGGAAAGAAAGGTTCTCTTTATTGATGAAGCAGAACCACATGTGATTCTGGGCAGCTGACAAAATGGAGTTTAGAGTGGGTGGGTTTCTATACCTTCTGGTTTCCTATGGGGATCATGTAGGGGTCATGTTGGGCTCATAACTGGCTCTATAGGCAAAAGAGGAAATGCAAATCCTAGGTGTTTGTCTGAGTTAATTTTGTCAACCTTTTGTTTGTTGCTTGTCTGAAGTTTCTATATGACCCAGTCTTTCTGAATGTATTACCAAATCTGCATTTTTAAAAGCTGGCCTCCTCAGTTTCTGCTTGGGACAGGGAAACTGGGGCTGGTTTCTGCCTCCCTTAAGATTTTTTTTTAATTTCTCCTTTAGGGGAAATATTTTATCCTGATTTTTTAATATTTCCCAAAATATTTCATTCTTTTAGGAGGTGGGAGGGCTTCTTACAGTCTGTTTTTAAATAAAAGCAGTGTTGGATGGTTTATCCTAATGGTATGTCTATTCTACATGAAGAAAAAGAAATGTGTGTTGATCCTGAAAGATATGATAAGGGTTTCCCTGCTTGGTTGAGCAGACACAATTCTCAACAATGGTGCAGAAGAAACTTTCTAATATACATTAAATTGTCAAAAAGAGGGTTATTCAGATATTCAATTTTTATCAAGAATATTCCATAATGCAATGTAAAAACAAGAGCCTTGGTGGTGCAGGCTGTTAAATGCCTAGCACTTAGATTCACTTAGTTCCAGCTGCCTGCAATTAGTGTAGGCTCGAATCCCACCAGGCTCAAAGTTGACTCAGCCTTCCATCCTCTTAGGGTAGGTAAATTGAGGACCCAAGATTGTTGGGGGCAATAAGCTGACTTTGTAAAAATGCCGCTTAGTAATAAGCAGGCATATACAATGGAAGGAAGGCTATTGCTGAGCGCATTGGGTTGTATCCCCAAAATTGTAAGCCACTCTGAGTCTTCGAAGAAGGGCGGCATATAAATGTAATTTTAAAAAAACTTTAGAAATCCAGTAAAATATATTGGAAATTAAGGGAAAACACCATAAACATAGTGATTGATTACTTATCTTTAAATCTTTTCATACAGTAACAGTGAATCATTATTGTTAATTATGTTACATACCTTTTAATTCTATTAATACATTTCATCCTTTTGAACTTTATCTACCTTCTGTACAGAAGCATTATAAAAACAACACTGATGAAAATTGAGGAATTCATTTGCCAATGATAGATTCAACAAAAGCAGTTGACAGTCCATTTGTATTATTCAGGAAAGAAATCACTGACCATTAATTAATGCTAGTCTTTAAAAAAAGAGAGACAAATGTGCATCATTTTTCTATGTGATCTATAGTAAGTAGGTAAGAAAATGTACTCATTTTCTTAAAAGATGATATACTTTTGTACTGGTGCAGAGTATCCTGAGAACCTATGATGGTAGGTTTGCAATTATTGAAGGATGACCTTCTGCAGTTTAATAAACTGGAAATTGCATTTTTAACCTTGGCTGATATTGCATGCGAGGTTTGTCATCTTTTTATCCCAACTGGTACAGAATGATAAATGAAATTGATTCCCCCCCCTCAATAAAATTTATGATCTGAATATTTATCTGTTCTTCTGAACTGTATACTGCACAGTAGTCAAACTTTTTTATTAGGTGCTGAGGTGAACCAGAAATGTAATATAAATAGCACTACATTTAAATATGCACACATACCAATATAATAGTTGTTCACTTTGATGAACACGTTGGAAAAAAAACATTAAAATGTTGATTGCAAGGTTGTATAGGCAATACAACTCTCTTTTTTATTTACATGTCCATTTCTGCAATTGATTAGATGTTTAGTGCAAACATCTATTTCCAATGGAACAATTTAAAAAAAAACTTTATTTATTTATTTAAGCAACTGCTACATGTTGAAGGACACCCTGCCATATGTGAAGAGGAAAATGAGAAGGAAACTGATTGAATGATTAATTATGTACCATCAAGTTGATATTAACTCTTAGCAACCATGTAGATTCCATGAACATCTATCCTTGCTAGCCTTTCAGATTTATCAGGCAGCAAGCAGACCAGATAAGCTAATTCTACCTTATTGTAAGACTACATTAATAGAATCTTGCAGGTCTGAAAGTACAAATCTACTGCTATCTCCTTTTATAACCTGATAAGTTAGGGAGAATCATTTCTGAGTTTTTTTCTGTCAGTTATGTAGTTGCAGGCTTGTCCCCACACCCTGCACACACACACACTTTTCTGATCATTCCCTAAGCAGCATCTCTACTCTCCCCCATCGCCCCCCTCTATTTTCCAAGACCTTCATGGCTCCTCTGCCAAGTGCTAGTCTACAGCATATTTCTCGACTGCCTTTACTTTTATAGTTGGTTGTTGGTCATGTAGTATTATCTTTGAAATTATGACCTTAAACAATTCCGACTCTCAAAGCAGAATGATGTAGCAGTGAAAAACTAGCTTGGGCCTAGGGAGACCCAGGTTCAAGTTGTCATTTATTCATGAGCTTCTTCTGAGATTTTGGGCCAAAATTGAACTTCTAAAATAGTTCTGAAGTATTACTGAAATGCCCCCACCATGTATAGTTCCAAAGAAAGGACAGGAAATAAATGTATCAATAAATAAAGTATATTCGATTAGTAAATATATTTATATAACTAATAAAAATAGAGTGGTCAATATTATTGTGTATATCTCTATAGCCAGGGTTTAGTATCCATTATCTATTTTCTGCGCCAACTCAGAAAGCTTAAACTGCCCAAGGAGCTGCTGATACAGTTCTACAGAGGAATTATTGAGTCTATCATCTGCACCTCTATAACTGTCTGGTTTGGTTCTGCAACCCAACAGGACAGACACAGACTCCAGAGAGTAATTAGGACTGCAGAAAAAACAATTACTACCCACCTGCCTTCAATCTAAGACCTGTATACTGCACGAGTCAAAAAAAGGGCTGTGAAAATATTTAGAGACCCCTCACATCCCGGACATAAACTGTTTCAACTCCTTCCCTCAAAACGACACTATAGAGCACTGCACACCAGAACAACTAGACACAAGAACAGTTTTTTCCCGGAAGCCATCACTCTGCTAAACAAATAATTCCCTCAACACTGTTCAACTATTACAAAGTCTGCACTACTGTTACTGTTAATCTTCTCATCACTCCTTATCACCCATCCTCTCCCACCTGTGATTGTAGGACTGTAACTTTGTCACTTGTATCCTTACGATTTATATTGACTGTTTCCTAGCATGATTTGATTGCTGATTGTACCCTATGACTATCATTAAGTGTTGTACATTATGATTCTTGATTCTTAATGATTGTATCTTTTCTTTTATGTATACTGAGAGAATTTACACCAAGACAAATTCCTTGTGTGTCCAATCACACTTGGCCAATAAAGTATTCTATTCTATTCTATTACGTACATAATCTTATGGTGACAGTTTGTAAAAAATATGTATCATGGCCTAATTATCTATAATAAACCATCAATATGACTCTGAAACCACACCATGCAATATGAAGGAATTGTCTGTAACCAATGTAGGGAAATACTGATAAACAATATTTAACATATCTACTAATAGCAAATTATCAATCCTGCTACCCTTGTCATGAATGCGCATAACTGACTTACCACATGTTGGGATCAATTTGCTGTCAGTCCAGAAAGACATCCTGGGGGTCAAATCTATTTCTAGAAGTTCTTCTTTGACTTGCAGAGAAGAACACTGCAGGTTTCAGGTATCAAACTGATTATTTTTTTAAAAAATCTTCTCTGTTTACATGAAAACAGTTTGCTTTCATTGATAGATGTATCCTTTATCATTTTATCCAATTCCTTTTTAAAGCCATTTAATACAAAGCCTGACCTCTTCAACTGTATTGTCTGGTGAAATAAATACATTTCAACCTGCAAAATGTAACTGGAGTCTTTGCATATTGAACTCAAGGATAGCTATCTATTAGAAGCTCCAATAATTTGTATTTATTTCTCTATTTTACAATATCCACCATTCAGTTCTACCCAAAGGCACTCAGATCAGAATGTTTCTGAAGTTATAGTAGTATAATGTGCCAGAGAAATAAATAAGCATACAATATTGTAAAAAATGGAAAAATGTTTTTTTTCAATGCAAATATAAGGCCTATTTGCAACAATATCAAACATTTTGCCAATGGGGTAAACAGGAATGAGGACAATTTTATTAAGTTTAAAAAATTCAGCACGTGCTGTACAACTGCATCACTTTTATTTTTTTCAAAATAATTCAGTTGTGGAGAATGCCTAGATACACAGTTATCATTCACTCATTTAGCAAGATCTACAAACTTAATGAGGCAGGTTGCATATTTATAACATGAAAGATTTTTTTTCTTCCTATCAAAACTCCCATTTGAAAATAATCCAGATTCATTCACTATTTTAGCCAGATATAAAGATCTTTTTTAAAAAAATAGAGGCACTTCATTTAATGGTATTGACTGAATATTTCTACATAAAATGGTTGGGAAACAAGTAACCTTAGGATGAATTTGTTTGATGAACTACAGAATACTGATCTTTATTCCTGAGTATGTTGGCATTGTTTTTGAAAATTAATTAGTATTTTACAGCCAAAAGACTTTCTATTCTGTATTAAGAAGCAATCTTGTTTGATTGGTAAACTTATGGTCTTTCATTACTTTATATACCTGGTCAAACGACCACTAACATCAAAATTTACAGAATGTTGCAAAGTATATACAGGATCCCAGTGGTGGGATTCAAAAATTTTACTACTGGTTCTGTGGGAGTGACTTGGTGGGGGTGGCGTGACTTGTGGGCGCGGCTTGGTGGACATGGCTGGGGAAGGATACTGTAAAATCTCCATTCCCACCCCACTCCTGGGGGAAGGTTACTGCGAAATCCCATTCCCTCCCCACCCCACTAACCTGCTTTCCAACTCCATTCTCCTGTACAGGGCAACAAAAGAAGACCCAGATGATCAGCTGGGACTCAGGAGGCAGAGAATAGATGGGGGCAGGGCCAATCAGAGGTGGTATTTGCCAGTTCTCCAAACTACTCAAAATTTCTGCTACCAGTTCTCCAGAACTGGTCAGAACTTGCTAAATGCTGCCTCTGCAGGATCCTCAGATTAATCAACAACTTGAATTTTTACCCTATTTAATTGGGACTGCTCTTTGAGTTATTAGTTCTACCCTTAATATAAATATTCCCCCTTTCCTTGTACTTCAGAACTACAATAATATCCTTTATAAAACACTTATTTCTTGTTTAAAAAGAACATGATGATTAAATGAATGGTAGAATTCCAACCTTCACATCACAGCTGGATGTTGACATGAACATGAAATACTAAATATACCAAAGATAGTTTAAAGAGTTTGTCATAAATTCCTGAGTTTTGTCACAGTGGCAGTGCTATAATTCAGAACAAATGAATTATTTTTACATTTTAAAAAACAGAGCCCATCTCAAAGCTTCTTGGTATGATATGATTTGGGAGCTTTTCTTGCTGTTCCAGAATAAATTTCCCCCCACCCCAAAAGAATTTCCATAGCACTCTATGACTTCAAGTGGAAAACAGCACATTTGCTCAATAGGAAGGTGCAACAAGTGTGCATATTTTGCAGTACAAACATTTTCAAAGAAAATCTTATTAATAGAATTATTAAAATGATAACGCTTAAACATTAAAACAGTGAAAAAAACCCTATTGTTAAAATATGATTAGCATTTTAAACACTTTAATGATTAGCTATCATCTATGCTTGCACTGCATGAAAATAGAGGCTTAAAATATCAGCCAGAGTGTGAGGGAGGTAGTGAAAAAGTCATGAATACTGCAAATGCAGTTTCTAATACACTGGAATGATTTCATTCTCAAACTGATTTAGAAGTTTTGGCTACTGTAAGAAATCATTTTTTGCTCTGTACTAATGTTCACCATAGAGGACATCAGTAACAGTTAGTGACAGATAACCATCATAAATGCCAAAATTGCATGCTGTGTGCCTTCTCTCCAATATTAGATTGTAATACAGTGACAGTGTTGTTGTTTTATGCTAGTTAACTCTTTAATCATCTGAGCTTTGTAAGGCAAGAAAGTAAGAGAATTGTCATTTACCTTTGATGATGAAACTCTGATAATTCAAATACAGGGGTACAAAGCAGGACACTCTTTTAAATGTCTCTAATTGCCAAGTCATAATTTGACCACTAACTTAAAATCAATTAGAATTGAGCTGTTCACAGTCCTGATGAGGAAAATCCATTCATTTAACACTATTAATAAGCTAGCCATTGTGTTTGCTATTAAGGGTAGGAATCTTCATGCAGTATGTCTACATGGAATCTATAAGAAAGATTAGGTCACTCTGGACCTTTTATTATTTTATTATTTTCCCCCTGGTATAATATGCTCTTTTTCACAAAAGGCCATATTTACATTAGAAAAATGTTAGAAAGTACATGCAAGAAAGGAAAAAACAACCAGTTTTCTGGATCGACATAAACCTTTTTTTTCCCAACGGTTTTCAAGGTGGCGGCACATGTATATGCAGTGGCTTGACACTTCAGAGATTGGTATCTTTTAATTAATTTATTGTTTGTTTTATTTTTTTAGTAAATGCTCTGCACATTCAGGCACAAGTAGTTTACAGTCGACAAGAGCTATTCATTATTGGCACAGTAGGCAGTGAAGGCTGCATTTTTGAACCAGGGGTCTCAAGTTACAACATTCCAGCTGAGCTGGTTAGATTGATGCCATGGATTACTCTCCCTGTTAGAAAGCAAAGGAAATGGAGGAGGAGACAAACAAAATGCAAGCAGAAACGAAGCTGTAGAGCTGGACTGCATGTAAAGTTAGGTAAAAATCCTCACAAGCCTTCACTGCCAAGTCTTTTTGTTTCAAATATCTCTCTTTAACAAGATTGAGGAGCTGGAACTTACTATCTCTCTGCAGAAAAACATTCGGGACTGCTGTGTTATAGTCTTTACAGAGACGTGGCTTGACCCTACCATTCCAGGGGAGGCTATCAAATTACAAGGACGCTCAGTACATCAGGCTGATAGAACCATTGACTCTGGGAAGAGCAGAGGAGAGGGGCTTTGTGTTTACACAAATAACAACTGGAGCATAAACATTAAAATAACGGACACTCATTGTTCTGATCTGGAGTATTTGGCAGTGAAATGCCGTCCCCTTTTATCTGCCTCGTGAGTTTAATATTGTAATAATAACTGCAATATATATATACCTCCTGATGCTAATACGACTGCAGCTATGAGTCACCTGTTAGCTGCTATTAGCAAACAGCAACAGGCCTACCCAGATGGAGTGCTGGTGGCTGCAGGTGATTTCAATCAAGCTGTCCTCCATAAGTTCTATCAATACATAGACTGTCCCACTAGAGGGAAAAACACCTTGGATCAGGTATATAGTAACATTATGCATGGATACAGGATTATGCCTTTACCTCATCTGGGACAGTCAGATCATATATCTCTGTTCTTGATTCCATCATGCAGACCTCTTGTCAATAGAATCAGACCATAATTAGAGAAATACAAGTGTGGCCAGTGGATGTATCTGAGCAAATTCAAGATTGCTTTAGGAGCACTGAATGGGCACTGTTTGAGGAGGACAATATTGATTCTTACACCTCAACAGTACTGTTTTAAATCAAAGCTGCATTGATGTTGTCACTACCACCAGACAAGTACAGTTGTTTTCAAGAGCTAGAAATGCTGCTTCCATTCTAGTGATGCGCTATAGCACAGCGAGGCAAGAGCTAAATTTAAAAAGGGCATTAGGGACGCTAAAGCTACTCACAGACGGAGGATTGAACATCATTTTGAGAGCTCGGACTCTCGTCAGGTATGGCAATGTCTGCAACAAATTATGGGGCAGAGCAACAAAATAGTTTGTCTAGCAGTAGTGATTCTTTGGCTGATGAGCTAAATCAATTCTTCAGCCATTTTGAGGTGGAAACAGGAATGACTATCATTCCAGCATCTACCATTGATAGTATACCACTAACTCTACCATCGATAGACAACCACTTCTACTGCAGATTACTGATGTGAGACGTGCTTTCCAGAATATTAACACCTGGAAGGCAGCTGGGCCAGATGGAATCATGTGATGAGTTGTTAGAGACTGTGCTGCAGAGTTAGCTGGAGTGTTCATGGATATTTTCAATCTATCCCTGTCACAGTGCTCTATCCCTACCTGCCTGAAGACATCCATTATAGTGCCAGTCCCTAAGCAGACAGTAGTGGTATCTCTCAATGAGCAGCTTTAACAACTGTTGTCATTAAATGTTTTGAGAGACTGGTGTTGAACTACATTAAGACTAGTCTTCCATCTACTTTGGACCCATACCAATTTGCATATAAGAGCAACAGATCAACTGATGATGCTACATCTGTTGTTATCCATGCTGTATTGAAACATTTGGAACAACAGGGAACTTATACAAGGCTGTAATTTGTGGATTATAGTTCTTCCTTTAACACCATTCTACCCAACAGGTTGCTTTTTAAAATGTCCAATTTGGGTATAAATCAGAAGATTTGTTTGTGGATAAAGGATTTTCTGACAGAAAGGCCACAGTCAGTAAGGATGGGATCTCACCATTCTTCTATTCTGATACTAAGCACAGGAGCCTCCCAGGGTTGTGTGATAAGCCCCTTCCTTTATTCTTTGTACACACATGACTGCACCCCATTGTATAACACCAATGCAATTATTAAATTTGTGGATCACATGACAGAGGTGGGGCTTATTAATAAGAACAATGAGTCTGCTTATAGAAAGGAAATACAAGGGTTGACACTGTGGTGTAAAGAAATAATCTTACACTTAACATCAAAAACTAAAGAACTCATAAATGACTTCAGGAGGAAGAGAGACGTACATTTATATTGTACATAAATGGCGAGGAGGTGGAGAGGGTTGATAGTTTTAAATTTCTGGCACTTATATCTCAGAGGACCTCTCATGGACTATGAATGCTAACATGCTTGTAAAGAAGGCACAGAAGAGGCTGTATTTCCTGAGAATGCTCAGGAAGATAAATATATCTCTGTATCTACTTCTGTCCTACTACTGCAGCACCATTGAGAGTGTCCTGACATATGACATTCTTGTATGGTACAGGAGCAGCTCTGTAGCAGACAAAAAAGCTCTACAGAGAATCATTAAAACTGTCCAGAATATCACCGGGTCCAGCTACCAGCACTGGATGACATCTTCACATCTCGCTGTTTGAGGAAGTTGCACAACGTTCTCAGAGATTCTTCCCCTCCTGCTTACAATCTTTATGAACTGTTGCCTTCTGGCAGAAGATACAGAACAATTAAAACTCAGACCACATGTTTTCTGAATAGTTTTTATCCCAGAGCTATAACTGCACTTAACAATAAACGTAAGGACCATCAATAGTGAGCTGTTGGACAGTATTACTTGGTCTGTTGTGTGGATGTTTGTGTGTTTTTAGGAGGTGAGGAATTTTGGTGGATGGGGAGGTGTTTGGGGATTGTCATGTGTGTGTGCAGGTTGGGTCTGGTCTCTGGGTGAAATAATGCTCTTGGAGAGCAGTCTGCACCTTTCTTAATAGCCCCAAGAAGGACTGGGCCAGTCTATATACAAGACAAAAGACCTTTAGCCTCAGGGTGATGGGATTAGCTCTCACTCAAGATCCAAACGAGGAAAAAGCCATTAAGACACAATAGGAATTGCCCAACATCCTTTCAGAACACAAGCCTAGTTGAAAATTACAGACCAATCTCTTTATGCTGCATCACCTGTAAAGTCATGGAATCAATTATTAACCAATCCATTATCCTCCACTTAGAGACAAACAGCCTACTCTCTAATAAACAATTTGGTTTCAGAAAAAGACTATCCTGTAATCTGCAACTCTTACACTGCAAAAACATATGGACTACAAAACTCAATCAGGGCAAAGCAATAGACGCAATCTACATTGACTTCTGTAAAGCCTTTGATTCAGTGGTACACAACAAACTACTACTAAAACTAAAATCTTATGGTATCTCTGGACACCTGCATAACTGGATAGAAGCATTCTTGTCAAACAGACAACAAATGGTCAAAATTGGGAGCGTCCTATCAAATTCTGTACCTGTCAACAGTGGTGTCCCCCAAGGCAGTGTTCTAGGAACACTCTTCATATTCTACATAAATGATCTCTGTGATCACATTAAGAGCAGCTGTGTTCTCTTTGCTGATGATATAAAGCTATTCAACACCACAGACAATACTGCTACCCTTCAAAAAGACCTCGACTATGTATCAGAATGGTCAAACAAATGGCAACTTCAAATCTCAACAAATAAATGCTCTGTCTTATATATTGGCAAAAAAAATCAGAAAATAAAATACAAGCTGAATAGTCAAGACCTTGTTGATGATCCAAACTCTGTCAAGGAACTTGGAGTGCTCATCTCTAATTATCTAAGTGCTAGAGCCCACTGTAACTACATAGCCAAAAAGGCATTAAGAGTTGTTAACCTAATCCTACATAGCTTTTTCTCTGGTAATATCACACTACTAACTAGAGCGTACAAAACATTTGCTAGGCCAATACTTGAATATAGCTCATCAGTCTGGAACCCACATTACGTATCTGATATTAACATAGTTGAGAAAGTCCAGAAATATTTCACAAGAAGAGTTCTCCACTCCTCTACTTGTTGCAGAATACCTTATGCCACCAGACTTGAAATTCTAGACCTAGAAAACCTAGAACTACGCCGGTCCGATCTAAGTATAGTACATAAAATTACATATTGCAATGTCCTACCTGTCAATGAATACTTCAGCTGCAACCATAACAATACAAGAGCACACAATAGATACAAATTCAAAGTTAACTGCACCAAACTTGATTGCAGAAAATATGACTTCAGCAACAGAGTGGTCAATGCCTGGAATACTCTACCTGACTCTGTGGTTTCTTCCCCTAACCCAAAAACTTTAACCTTAGACTGTCTACTATTGACTTCACCCTTTTCCTAAGAGGTCTGTAGCGGGGCATGCATAAGGCACCAACATGCCTACCGTCCCTGTCCTATTGTTTCTTTTTATTTCTCTTATATGTATCCATTTCATGTATTCATAACTATGTTTATACTTATACCTGTTATCTTACAATCGCTTGACAAATAAATAAATAAATAAATAAAAAATAAAAAAATAAAAAATAAAAAAAATAAACAAGCCTCTTCATTACATCATCACCCAGCAAGCTTCAACCAAGCCGGGGATTCAGATAGCCTACAAAGTTAGCTGTGATCCCCTACAACAATCAATAGAATACATATTCTTGCACAGGAACAGGAAGTTCAAGTGCACAGCCTAAGAGGGGGTATAAATACCTCTCTCTCCCAACTCCGTGTAGTCAGCTGCTCAGAACCACCCATGTGCCTCTGCTTCATCAATAAATGGACCCTCTTTCCAATCAGCCTTTTTCCAATATCCACTGAACCAGATGGATATTTATTTCAACAGCATCATTGCTGTGGCATGGCAAGTCAGATAAACTTTCTACATTGCCTCCTCCTGGTCTTTTTTTCCTAGTACAATGAGGGTTCCTAAGACCAGATCCTGGCACAGCCAAGTAGTAAGGGTGCTCTGACTCTTGATTTTCTATATCAACTTACTGGCTATACGTCCTATAAACCCCTCTCCATTTCCAGCTCTGTGCTGCTACTATTCTAAATCCAGTTGAAGTGAAGCAATTTGCACAAAAGTAAAATACTTTACCTCAAAAGTCCATAGTTGCAGTTTGCACAAAGATCAGTTTTAGGTTTTTCCCTTTGAAAGTAGAGAAGGAACTTGAAGCTAATGATACTTCATAGATAAAAATGGCCAACTGATTTCTTAAACAGAAATGGAACCTGTGGAAACAATTTCACAATAAGGAAGATCTTTTGAAAATCTGTTATGCTAAGTTGATAGGTGATGGAATTTTTGAGTGACAGCTGGCATATCATTACTTTCCTGAATGCTAATAGCTTTAGCACAGTGGAAGAATCACCTTTCATTTACTAATAAGTGCATTTTACTAGCTCAACACCAGGAAATGGCAAAGAAGATTAGCATGTTAATGGAACTTTGCACCCTAAGGCTCTGGCTAATCAGGTCTTAAAAATACATTAGCAATTAATAAGCTCTAGTGGACAGGATTCATTAGCATGTTAATGATACCTTGACAATAAGGTGTGGTTGTCATAAACACTGTGTTTTGCAGCACACAATAGTTCGAACAGTAGCCATTTCAAACTCAGCACAGTAAATAGTATAGAATTGTAGAAGGTTCTAAAAGATCTTTAAAGTCTCTTTCTGATTCATCAAATGACCAGTTACAAAGGAAGACAGTGTTGGTGAAAGAACTTAGGCAGGCCTCGGATTATGACTGGTTGCTTAGTGACCATTCAAATTTACTACAGAGCTTGAAAAAGAACTTAGGACCCAGATTCGAAGTTCTGAAATCCACTCCTCCCACTGTCACATCACTGCATTTTTGGAGCTGGGCAACTGGCTCATCTTTACAGTCATTTGTAGCATTTCTGTGGTCAAGTGACTTTAATTTAAAATTTTCTAGAAACCTGTCCTGAATAGCATAGTATAGCATAGCATAGCATAGCATAGCATAGCATAGCATAGAATTATTTATTGGCCAAGTGACTGGACACACAAGGAATTTGTCTTGATGCAAATAGTCTCAGTGTACATAAAAGAAAAGATAAAGTCAATGGTCAAGAATCATCAGATACAACACTTAATATAGTTATAGGGAACAATAAGCAATCAAATCATACTAGGAAACAGTCAATATAAACTGTAAGGATACAAGCAACAAAGTTACGGTCATACAGTCACATGTGGGAGGGGATGGGCGATAAGGAGTGATGAGAAGATATGAAAATTAACTTGTAAGAGACTTCAAGAAAACGTATGATAGATATGTAGAATATATAAGAATATAAGAATAATAATTATGGATAAAGATATTAATTAATGTTGGATAAGTGTAAATGCAATGTGTTAAGACATATAAGAATTTGTATAGATGTCAGAAATGCTGTTGAATCTATGATGTTTTGAGTTGTAATAATGGAAATACAATAAAAACACAATACAAAAAGGAGTGATGAGAAAATTAATAGCAATAGTAAGGCAGACTTTGTAAATAGTTGGACAGTGTTGAGGGAATTATTTGTTTAGCAGAGTAATGGCATTTGGGGAAAAACTGTCCTTGTGTCTAGTTGTTCTGGTGTGCAGTGCTCTATAGTGTCATTTTGAGGGTAAGAGTTGAAACAGTTTATGTCTGGGATGGAGGGGTCTGTAAATATTTTCACAGCCCTCTTTTTGACTCTTGCAGTATACAGACCCTCGACTGAAGGCAGGTTGGTAGTAATTGTTTTTTCTGCAGACCTAATTACTCTCTGGAGTCTGTGTCTGTCTTATTGGGTTGCAGAACCAAATCAGACTGTTATAGAGGTGCAGATGACAAACTCAATAATTCCTCTGCAGAACTGGATCAGCAGCTCCTTATTTCCAGTTTCTAAAAAAATAATCCCCATATGAACAATGAGTTCACATTAATAACCGTGATGTTCCCTTAACAGAAAAGGTCATAAATTAGGCACAATCATGTGGTGACCTGGTTTATGACCATCACAACTTATGACCAAAATTATGGAGTTAATTACAGTTGTAAATCAAGGAATACCTGTACTGCTTATGGGTAAAGTATCTGGATAATTTAAACTGCTGTATTTTATATCAAAAAATTTTCTGTTTTGATTTTTTTTAGACTAGCATTTTTTTCTATTTTATTCCAGCAGTAATTCTTAGAATTATTACATGTTTAAATCTGGTGGCTGAGAAGGCAGGAGTGTCCAGTGAAATATGAGATCTGAGTTAGATTTTGAATAATTAGGAAGAATTATACAGTGTGTGCTTGTTATTCATATCCTTCATCATTTCACTTTCTGAAAGCTTGAAGCAAGCAACTTGCGATTTATACACACTCTCTAAATTGAAGTTGACAGATTTGTGTCCAAATATTGAAAATATAATTGTAACTATAAAACTGAATATAAATGAAGGATACAATAATATAATAATTGGATTTTAAATCATTTGCTATGATGCTGAGTTGGATAAAATCAATATTTTAAATAAAGTGAGTATAACTATTTTGTTGATAAACAGTTTATTAGTATGTTGTATGAATCCTGTCAATTTATGGTTTATTCAACAAATCTGGTTAAGCAGACCATAAATTAGCAAAGTATGCAAGCTCAAAGATAAATTGATTATCTTCTAACTGAAGGAAGTTATACTGCAATTACATTTTGCAATCTCTGGATTGGAAGCTATTTTAAAACTATCTATTGAATGTCATTTACACATAAAAGAAAATGCAAGTCCCTGAAGGGAACAAGAACAATTACTGCAAAAAATATTTCATTAGTCTATCTTCAAGGTTAGTTACACACTAAAGTAGTGTTTCTCAACCTCAGTAATATTAGATTGCAATACGAAACTTGTAGAGAAACAAACTATATTTTCAATAATATAATATAAGAATAATGTAATATAATATTTACCATCCAATTTAATTTCTTTATCTGATCTTTTCTGTTCACTCTTTAAGTGATCAGTTTAAATCTGCAAGAAGAGTGGCTTGTTACTTTCAGAGACAGAAAAGAAAAAAAATGTGGGTAAGTTGTAATTGTTTTCTTCAGTCTTCAGCCCACCAAAACCCTACATTTCCCTACAAATCCCTTCTGAGAATGTGATCCCACCAAATTCTCCTCAATACAGATATTTTAAAAGCTTTCAGGATGTATCAAATTGAACAAAAAATTCTTAAAATACTATTAAAATACTATCTCACCTGCAAATGGTTGTCAGTTTGTTTACACCAAAATACATATCAACAATAAAATAGTTGATATGATAAAGTACTTTGGCTCTGCTTAATAATTGCTATGACCAAGTTTTTCTTTTTGAAACTCCTTAATTCAGAAGAATTCAGTAGTGAAGCTCTAGACGTTTTACATCTTAAATTTGAATTAAAATATGAATATTGCCTAGATGATTAACTAATAAAACTGGAATCCACTGCTGACCTTTTATTTTCACCTTTCACATACACACACAAATGTCAGAATCATAAATAGAAACTGTAGTTCTAGCCAATGAGTAATTGTCTATTTTAACACTAGAGCTAAATTTAGAGTATGCAGTAGAGTGGCAGAGGGACAATGAACAAGAAATCTGGCGATGATTCATTTCATAAATATAAATATAGCACAGTAGAATGCACAATGATTAACAAATCAATGGATATAGATTTGTCAGAATGGATAGCTAGCAAAATTTAAAATATACTATACATATTTTCAAATGTATGAAGAAATACAAAATAGTTACTAATAGATTAAGATTATTCAAGATTACTCCTACACTATTTCCCTGCTTTCATGTTACTTTTTTTCCCCTTGGAATATGCAGTGTTAGTCCCAGTTGTGTGTGATGTATATATAGTATATAGTGCCTTTCAAACATTATTAAGATAAGATAGGCAAGGCAAGAGGAGAGGAGAGGAGAGGAGAGGAGAGGAGAGGAGAAGATAATAAGGTAAGGTAAGATAAGATGATAAGAGATAAGATGATAAGGATAAAGATAAAGATCAGATAAAATAAGATAACCTTTATTATCATTTTTTCCTGTGGGTACACTGATATCCATTAAAAATTCTTGGCAACTGCTTAGTCTCAGAGACTGACTATTGATCATCATTTGAGGATAGGCTCAAAGTTATATAAAATTTCAAAGATTAAAACCAAAATGAAAATGTAAGCCCCAAAGCAAATGACAAAGCAGTGGCATAAAATAACTGGCAGTGCTATGCAAAGCAGGCAAAATTTATCTCATTTTGCTCCTAAATATGAGAAGCCCTAAAGTCTGGCATGCAAAGTATTGAGTCTGGGTCAATCCATCTCAATCTGCTATTTCAGTGTAAGCAATGGCTTTTGCACTTCAGCAGAAGATGACTGAAGAGGTACACCAGTGGCAAAGAGAAGTCGCATGCCTGCTCCAATCCAATTGATGAATGTGCTGCTTCACCTCAGCAACTTGTGTTAGTAAGAATGTTTTAAGTCACTTTCAAATTGTATCAGTTCATCTGCACAGCTTTGTTTAATGGAATTCTCCAGTCTTGGTTAGCAGCCATGGATCTTCGTTAAGCAAACTGAATCTTCCAAGTTGTTTGTGAAACAGCTCCATATACATCAATTTTGTGCCTTTAGCAACAATGCTCAATCCAAGCACAATATCCATTGTATTCTAAAGATTGTGGCAAGAGTTCAGAGATAGATAATGGATTGTATTTATAATATAATTTAAATCCAATTGTAAAAATAAAAATAGAAGTTGGATATTTGTGCTGTTCTTTTGCAATCTTGTCAGGTACAAGATTCATGTACATCACACACCTATAATATATGCTGCTTCTGACCTTTCAAATGTTTCATATAAGAGATAAAGGCAACTACAAATGAGACTATAAATGAAATTAGCAGCTCTTGTTTAGAACTTCTGACATTTCTCAAAAGCAATATAAAATTTAAGTGAGAGCCATATTTAATGTAAATGTTAGTTGTGGATATGGGAGCACCAAATTCAAATGTTCAGCACTATAGTATTTCTATTCAATTCTTACTTTAATAAAAGGGAAATGAAACATTTTATAAATGTCAGAAATCAAAATTCATAATACTTTTCAGATAGCCCAAGTCAAGTATAAAAGAAGTCAAATACTGTTAACTTATCAACCATAGAGAACCCAAAATCTTATGTATCATTTAATCAATCCCTTCTGGCAATTCTGGAACAAGACCAAAGGACATTAATATACTGTATATGTATATTATCACTGTCTTCATAGCTACCAAATTGATAAAGCAATATAAGGTAATTCCACTAGTTACTCAATATAATATCGCAACAGTAAAAACTCTAAGATGGAGTTTGTGAATAATGATGTGGCTACTATCATAATAAGAAAAGGCTGTTCAAGTACTCTTGTGCCTTGAAATAACTTATCTTTACCAAGGTCATCTGGAAAAGAATATGATGTTGTTTTAAAAATGAATTTCTCAGTGTGTTTCCATTCCCACCACCCACAGCTACCAAGGTTTTGGTAACAACTTATAAAGCCCTGTATGGCTTGGGTCCGGGGTACTTGCAAGAACTTCTACTTCCGCTGACAAACACCAATCTCACTGTGCGTTCCCACAGACAGTATAGGCTGGTGGCCCCTAGGGGTAGGGCCTTCTCTGTGGGGGCGCCCATCCTCTGGAATCAACTACCCCTTTAGTTGCGCTTGGCCCCTGATCTCCGCTCCTTCCGCCGCGACCTCAAAACATGGCTATTTTTGCAATCCAGCCTGGACTAACAGGGGATCGGGAGGTTTAATTTGATTGTTTATTTGGCATAATTTAATATCTTTTTAATTTCTTTTAACTTTTGTACTTGCTGTCTTTTATGTACGCCGCCCTGAGTCCTTCAGGGGAGCGGGCAGCTTATAAGTCCAAATAAAACAAAACAAACAAAACAAACAGCAATGGAAGAAGCCATGTGCCAGTTTCTAGGAATAACAAGAGAGCACCATAGTGGTGGTAGCAAAATAAAGGGAAAGGACCAGGTGGCAACCCACTATATCTAACCTGAATAACCTGAGGAAGAGGTGGTGCAGAAATTGTATAATATGGAGAGCAGAACTGCTTGTACCACCATATCCCATAATCATATAAGGAAGTCAATGAAGAGGGAAGTTGAGTCCTGCTCATACTCTCCTGCTTTGCCTCCCTTCAATCAGTGGCTTCACTTTCCTCCTTTCCCAAAGTACTTTTACTGTTAGAGTAAGAGAAAGTAGCTTCTTCCACATGTTCCTTTATCTGCTAAAATAACACTCTACATCAGGGGTCCTCAACCCCAGGGTCTATGGACTGGCACCAGGCCACAGCATGCCAGAAACCAGACCACGCAAACAAGCAAAACCTCATTTGTGGAATGCAAGCAGTACACAAAACCACATCCCTACCAGTCCATGGAAAAACCTCTCTTCACGGAACCGGTCCCTAGTGCTCAAAAGGTTGGGGGCCACTGCTCTATGCTTTCATACTTTCTATATGAGAAGGAGACTATGATATACAGCCTCGCACCATTAGGCTGAAATAACTCAAATTCAATTCAACCGATATAATAAGGAAAGGGTAGACTCAGCCTTTTCTAAACTAAAATACATCAGAGTGCTAAAGCACGTCTTAGTTACAGATTTTGCCTCTCTTTTTAAACATCACTCTTTTTTTTGCATTTGAAAGGCTTGACATTTTTTATCAGAGAAAAGTGTTTTTATAGCAGCACAATCAACACTAGCATTTTGTAGTTTTGAGAGGTAAAACAAGTACAGTTATGTTGCCTGGGAAAGTAATTCTACTTTGAGTGGCAAGTGACAGATCACAGATTAAAATGCTTCTCTACATCTGTACTAATATACCTGCTGTTTACAAATGTTAACATAAAGGCTATAATAAATAATTGCAATGAATATTTAAATATTTTAACTTTGAAAACAATGGGTATGCCTAGGGGAAATATTACTTTATTCCTACTGTGTGAAATATTAATATAATTTTACTTTCATCCTGATTCTATAGTCATATGGTTCTCATGAGAAGGCAGAATGGCTTTCTAGATATTCAAAATGGTCTGATAAAAGATTACTAAGGGTAGATATTGCTTACCGATCATTCCTCCAGCAACTGATCATTCCTCCAGCAACTCATTAACGACTTAGGTGAGGGAATAGAAGGGGAACTTACCAAATTTGCAGATGATACTAAGCTGGCAGGAATAGTTAACACCCAAGAAGATAGGCTTAAGATCCAGATGGATCTTGACAGACTAGAACACTGGGCCATATCTAACAAGATGAAATTCAATGTAGAGAAAAGTAAAGTCCTACACTTAGGCAAGAAAAACCAAAAGTACACATATAGACTGGGTGAAACCAGGTTCAATAGCAGTAACTGTGAGAGGGATCTTGAGTCTTAGTGGACAACCAGCTAAATATGAGCCAGCAGTGTGCAGCAGCAGCCAAAAAAGCTAATGCAATCCTAAGTTGTATTAACAGAGGGATACAATCAAGATCAAGGGAAGTACCAATACCACTCTATAAAGCCTTAGTAAGACCGCACCTAGAATACTGCATCCAGTTTTGTTTACCACATTATAAAAAAGATGTTGAGACTCTAGAAAAAGTACAGAGAAGAGCAACCAGGATGATTAGGGGACTGGAGGCTAAAACATACAATGAACGGCTGCAGAAACTGGGCTTGGCTAGTCGAGTAAAGAGAAGGACCAGGGGAGACATGATAGCAGTCTTCCAATATTTGAGGGGCTGCCACAGAGAGGAAGGGGTCAAGCTATTTTCTAAAGCGCCTGTAGGCCAGACAAGGAATAATGGATGGAAACTGAACAAGGAGAGATTTAACCTGGAAATAAGGAGAAACTTTCTGACAGTGAGAACAATCAACCAATGGAACACTTTGCCCTCAGAAGTTGTGGGAGCATCATCACTTGAGACTTTCAAGAAGAGATTGGACTGCCATTTGTCAAAAATGGTGTAGGGTCTCCCGCTTGGGCGGGGGGTTGGACTAGATGACCTACAATGTCCCTTCCAACTCTGATTATGTGTTATCTGTTAACTGTTCTGTATGTAGGTTTGAAGTCATTGGTTTAGTTTGAACTGTTCTTGTAAATGTAAAATGATTGGTTTAAAAAAATGATTGGTTTAAAAAGTGCGGGAAAACCCTGCACTCTAATTGGCTGGCAACTGCGGCTGCTGGCTATAAGTAGCAGCCGCAGTCCAGCCAAATTGGGTCCGTTCTGAGCTGTAGTCACTAATAAACAAAGAGCTTGAAGCACTCCGCATCTGTCTCTTCATGCAAACTTAACACTGGCGACAAGGGTGGGATTTTCCCTGAAGAGAAGGCAACGCGGAACAGAAGAAGAGCGAGATGGCTGTGCTGAACACACCCCCAGCCCCGTTCGATCCAACGGCAGAAGACTGGGACTCATATGCAGATCGTTTCCAAATGTATCTGGAGGGAAACGATCTTGCTGACATTTCTGAGAAGCGGAAGAGGGCGGTCTTTCTCACGCACTGCGGTCCGGCAGTTTTCAAGATGGCGAAGGCATTGGCGGGAGCTGCAGACGTGAGGGTAATGGACTGGCCTGACTTAGAAAAACTGTTAAGAGCCCATTACGCGCCACAAGTATCGTGCCTCATTAAGAGACACGAGTTTTACCGTCGGGATCAAGGGGAAAGCGAAAACGTAAACGACTTCGTGGCAAGTTTAGGAGACATTGGGGGTGCATGCGAATTTAACAATTTAGAAGAGGCCATGCGCGATCGATTTGTTCTGGGCCTTAAAGACAAGGTGCTACAGAGCAAATTATTACTGAAACTTAAGATCACGCTGAAGGAAGCAATAGAAGAGGCCTCTTCAGCAGAAGCTACCAAGTCCTCAGCAGCAGCCATGAAGAAAATCAACAAGGCCACAAGCCATCCTAATGGGGAAAAGTCCACAACAACTCATTGTGAGCAAATAGATTCTGAGTCAGACTGTAGTGAGGTGGAGGAAGGAATTTACAGACTCAGAATGGAGCGGAAAAAGAAAGACCTGGGAAGAAAGAGGCAAGATTTCTACTGCAGAGGTTGTGGGGGAAGCCACCCCCGCACTGAATGCAAGTTTTTAGACACCATTTGCCTCCATTGTGATAAAAGAGGACACCTAGCAAGAGTCTGCAAATCATCCAGAACTCCACCCAACAGAAGAAAGTTTGCTACAAGCAAAGACAAAGAATTCAGGCCCAACAATCTCAGTGAGAAAATGGGGCGCAGCACAGAAGCAAATGGGAAGAATGAAACTCAACAAACAGTAACTATTGGTCATTCATCACCTTTAAGAAGCAGAAAAGTGCATGTCAAGGTACTTATTGAAGGAAGGCCTTGCCAAGTGGAAGTGGACTCAGGCTCATACCTATCTATGGTGTCATGGGACACTATTCACAGACTTCTTCCCAACATCCAAAAGAAGCACTTCAAGAAGCAAGCATTGACTCTTAAAGACTACCAAGGGAACAAGATTCCAGTAGCTGGAACAAGAGAATTCAACGTGAAATTCAAGGGCCACACCAAACACCTACCACTGACCATCGTGGACAAGGACCGCCCAAGTCTGCTGGGTCTTGAATGGTTCAACCCATTGGGCATCGAGGTGACTGGCATCAATCACGTGAGCAACACTGAGTGGGAAGAGGCCTTGAAGTCTGAGTTTCCAGAGGTCTTCAGCGACGGATTAGGCAAGTACTTGGGGACCCCCATCACCTAGATCCCAAGGTACAACCAGTCCGTTTAAAATCCAGAAGGGTCCCATTTGCCTTAAAGGAAAAAAATGATGCACAATTAGATAAACTAATAGCCCAAGGGGGTTTAGAGCCCACTGATCACTCCAGGTGGGAGACACCCATAGTCACACCAGTCAAGGCTGATGGGTCTGTGAGAATCTGCGGAGACTACAAGGGGACATTGAACCATGCGCTACAACAGAGCGCATATCCAGTTCCAGTAGTGCATCATTTATTACACTCTCTTGGAGGGGGCACAGTTTTTGCCAAGTTGGACCTGGCACAGGCATATCAACAATTAACAGTTGATGATGCCACTGCAGAGGCCCAAATCATTGTGACCCATAGAGGTGCGTTCAAATGCAAAAGATTGCAATTTGGAGTAAGCGTAGCACCAGGCATTTTCCAAAGCCTTATGGAAAGGATGTTACAAGGGTTGCCAGGGGTGGTGCCCTATTTTGATGATGTTTTAATTTCTGCTGAAAATGACACTCAATTACACGAGAGACTCAGGGAAGTCTTAACTAGATTCAAAAAGCAGGGTTAAAAGTCAAAGAAGAAAAATGCACACTTAGAACAGATAAAGTGGAATTCTTGGGTTACATGATTGATAAACATGGCATCCACCCCACAGAGGCAAAGGTTCAGGCAATCAAAGAAGCCCCCAGGCCAAAATGCAAAACAGATTTGCAAGCATTCTTGGGACTCATTAACTTCTATCATATGTTTCTACCTCAGAAGGCAACCATTGCAGAACCCCTACATAGGTTGCTGGACAAAAAATCTGCTTGTGTCTAGGGGAGGAAGGAACAAGCTGCATTTAACAATATCAAGAGACTAATCACGTCTGATGCTGTGCTGATACAGTTCTCTGAAAACTTTCCTGTTGTTCTGACTTGTGATGCCTCCCCTTTTGGGGGGGGTTGAGCCACATGCTTCCCAGCGGGAGGGAAGCCCCTATTGCATTTTACTCTCGCACTTTGACTAAAGCAGAGAGAAATTACAGCCAACTGGACAAGGAAGCCTTAGCAATTGTTGCAGCTGTCAAGATATTCCATGAGTATTTATATGGGAGAACATTTACCATTGTCACAGATCACAAACCTCTGTTAGGCATTGTGGCAGGGGACAAAACAACGCCCACAATCCTGTCACCAAGAATGCTGAGATGGACTGAATTTCTTGCTGCTTATTCATACAAACTGATCCACAGACCTGGTAAAGACATTGGGCATGCAGATGCTTTGAGTCGCTGCCCACTTCCTTCACACATTGAGGACCCTGTTCCTGAGACTCACACCTTTTTTCTAGAAACTGTTGCCAAACTTCCAGTACATGCTGCTCAAATTGCCAGAGAGACTGCCAAAGACATTGTATTGGCTCCTGTCATAGGCTGGATTAAGAAAGGTTGGCCACTTCAAGATCTACCTCAACTCGCCCAACCTTTTAAATCCAGGCAAACTGAATTATCTGTATTAAGAGGATGTATTTTGTGGGGTAACAGGGTGGTTATTCCTGCAAAACTACAAAAGAGGTTTTGGAAATGTTACATGAGGGTCATCTGGGAATTGTCAGAATGAAGGGATTGGCCAGGAGTTATGTATGGTGGCCAGGTATTGACAAAATGGTTGAAAACTGGGTTGCATCTTGTCCCAACTGTCAGGTAGTCAGGCCTGCCCCACCTCTCGCCCCCAAACAGGAATGGGAATGTCCTAGGGGCCCATGGTCCAGGATTCACATTGATTTTGCTGGCCCTACCAGAGGGCACACTTTCCTTATTATAGTTGATGCATATTCCAAATGGCTGGAGGTTATCCCTATGGCATCCACCACAACTGAAGCTGTCATCAAACAGCTTTAAAAGCTTTTTGTAACTCACGGGTTACCTGATGTGCTTGTTTCTGACAATGGCCCTCAATTTACATCCAACCTTTTTGAATCATATCTAGCACAACAGGGTATCAGACATGCCCTGACAGCCCCTGGGCATCCTTCGGCTAACGGCCAGGCTAAACGTATGGTATGATTTACCAAGGAAAAACTTCAGCAATTGGGTCCAGGGGACATCACTGAGAGAGTTGAAAAACTTCTCAGTGTTCAGCATATCACTCCCAACCCTCAACTAATTTAACCCCAGCTGAATTGTTGATGGGTAGGAAACTTAGGTCTCCCCTTGACCGCCTCCATCCCACTTACGCACCCAATGCACCACTAGATTCCACTAGTAAAATTTGCACTTTCACTGTGGGTGATTCTGTTTATGCTAAGAACCTCATGGGTGAACCATTATGGATTCCTGCTGAGATAACCCAAATCATAGGTCCCAGGTCTTACAGGGTACAAACGGAGGATGGTGTCCTCTGGAGCAGGCACATTGATCAGTTAAGATCCAGATTGCCTCAGGAGCATCACTTTGCTCCTCTCTGGTTCCCATACCTACTGCCTCTTCTAGGGGAAGGGGAGGATTATGAGAGTAATCAGCAAGTAAGAATCAACCCCATGTGTAACGAGCTAACACGACAGGAACCATCCCAAAACCTGTCACAATACCAACAACCATTTTTACAAATGGAAGATTGCACATCACTACCTGATTTAGGTGCTGACATTGGGTTGGAGATGGATTGGGAGGAGAGACCAGGTTGTAGTAACCAAACAGGTTCTACCATTACTACAAGTCCAAGTAAGGAAATGTCAGCAGACACATTTCCTCTCTCACAAGGTGAGAACCTTAAAACATCTGAACCACGTAGGTCTCAATGTACACGTAAGAGCCCCACCTATTTAAAAGAATACATTAGATAGGTTGGGGTTTGAGTATGGACTGAACCTAGTGGGAGGGGTGTTATGTATGTAGGTTTGAAATCATTGGTTTAGTTTGAACTGTTCTTGTAAAATGTTGGAAATGATTGGTTTAAAAAGTGCGGGAAAACCCTGCACTCTGATTGGCTGGCAACTGCGGCTGCTGGCTATAAGTAGCAGCCGCAGCCCAGCCAAATTGGGTCCGTTCTGAGCTGTAGTCACTAATAAACAAAGAGCTTGAAGCACTCCGCGTCTGTCTCTTCATGCAAACTTAACATGTTCAAAGTTGCAACAGCACTGAATGAATGGCACTTACAATAGGTTCTTGACATTCTAACCATTACATCACTCCTGCAACCATGTGAATGCAATCTGGGCACTTGGCAATCAGTTTGCACTTCCAATGGTGGTAGAATAGAATAGAATAGAATTCGTTAAATGGCCAAGTGTGATTGGACACACAAGGAATTTGTCTTGGTGCAAATGTTTGCTGTATACATAAAAGAAAAGATACATTCATTGAGAGTCAAGAATCATAAGGTACAACACTTAATAATAATCATAGGGTACAATAAGCAATCAAATCATAGCATCCTTTGGCATGTCATCACCATTTCCCTGCCAGCTTCTCATAAACAAAGTCAATGGGAAAATTATTAGGGAAGTTGCTTGGCTCAAAAGTTGCTCAGATAAGGTTTCCACACCTGGCAGCAGTCTTCACCAGGCTGGAAATCACTTATGCATGCTACTGCATCTACCCACACTCCCACCCACTTGGCAACAGCCACTTATCTGCCTATTAGCCTGCTGCAAGCTGCCTGAGACTTTATGCAACTTTATGACTTGCAATTTCTTGCTGGCTTCCCCATTGACTTTGGTTGTTGGAAGCCATCAGAAAGTTGTGAAATGGTGTTTGCTTAATGACCCATTATCCTTGGTTAACAACAGCAGCGGGGAGTGTGAGATTGCCATCACTAAGTGATGTGTTCATACGATGTCACACTTTAAAACTTCATCACTTAGCAATTGAAATTCCAATCCCAATTATTATAATTAAGAAAAAACTATATATATGCCGAATTGCTTAGGTAAGAAAGCATATCAGCAAATAATAAATTTTTTAAACATCCAGATGAGTGGTTGGAGCTATAATTGTATACAGTCTGATAAATATTCTGTATTAGGAAGCTACATTATTCTGTTGTTGTGTGCTTTAAATAATAGTGAAAATTATACTGTGTGAGCAAATTGTAGTCAAGTTTTTAGGCCTGATGAATATAAGTAATAGCTAGGAATTGCATAGTAGTAGGTGAAAAGTTTTGCCATTGTAAGGATATTCCTGATCATGTCATCAGGAGACAGATATAATTAGGCATAGGGAGGGAGGGAAAGGAGATATTCCTGATTCTGTATTACAGTTGAACATTTATTTAATGGGCCTTTCTGGGACTGGATTCTGGTACTCATGATTCCTATAGAACTGAAATCTAGCTAATTTCATAAAATACTTTATGACATAAGTTTGATCATAAAACATGTTATGATATAATGCAAAATGTCATAAAACACTGCCTTTGCTATTGTTCAAGATGAGCTCTTTTCAATGCAGATGTATCTCTGAAGGTATACCAGATTTTCCAGTGAAGACAATACATTTGAAGTTCTGCCATTATTGAAAGTGTTGAGGAATCTGGAAAAGAAATAGCTCTGAAAAGATGACCCAATCATTCACTGGTTGTCTAGTCTCCTACTAATGATCCCCAATTTCCAGGAAATATGATGGAAGGAGATTCAACAGCAGAATTTCTTGGTAGCAGTTCCCTTCCTGTGGAAACTTTGGGCCCCAAGGCAAGGATGGCTTCTATTCTCATGTCTCCCAGAAGTTTGCAAAACCTGGCTTTTCCAGAATTTATTTTTATTTATTTTATTTATTCATTCAATTTCTATAGCCACCAATCTCAATCAATGCCTTTGCAGACTGACTAAGGAGTCATTGGCAACTATGTGTATGTGTTTGTGCATGCATGTCAAACTCTTTCATTATTTGATATATTGAAGTTTCAAAATGTATGCTTGTTCTTATTTCTATTTTAATTTCTCTAAGCAATTTCAAATCCAGGAGGAGTGAAGTGGCATAAATAAATAAAGAAATCTGAATTCACATAACTGACATAATTTAGTTCAAGTTGCATCATTTACATGATTACATAATTGATGTTTTAGTCATTGCATCAATTTACATCATTTGTATAATTACATAATACACAAACATTGCTAATTGCCCAGCTAGCAAAACATCAACAAATATTCATCATCTTCCATGGCATTACCGAGAAGTCATTTCAATGCAATAAGTAGCAGCAACTCCATGCCAATGACTGAATTATTCAGTTCTGTAGATTCATGAGGTTTAAACAGAAGTGAGGAGAAAGTCAAGCCCTGTGGCATTGAAAAATATTGTTCCCCATTTCTAATCCCCTCAACCAGACGAGAAGAACACCATGGTCAATGGTATTGAAAGTGACTGAAAGATTAAGAAGAATCAGGATGGCTACATTATTTCTATCCTGAACACGTCAGATGTCATCAGTAAGTGCAATCAATGCCATCTCAGTCCTATATTCTTGTCTGAAACCCAACTGCTACAGGTCCACGTAATCTGCTTTCTCCTGATGGTCAGACCTGTAGATCTAACATTTTCTCATCAACCTTGCTGCAAAAGAGAAAATTGGTGCTGGATGAAAATTATCCAGGAATGTTGGGTCCATCAACCAAGTCTTTAGAAGGGGACATCCATTACCCTTTCAAGGAAGGTGGAACCATTCTTTCCTGCAAAGTCGCAGGAAATTCACCATATATCACCTCCCAAGAGGCCACAACTAATAGGAAGGATGGGTTCTAACATCAGTCTAATACATTGGTGGCAGAACTAACATCCCAAGGATGTTAACTAACATCCACTTCCTCAGAACTAACGGGACTGAATTTTGCTACATAAGCATGTAAGAGTGAATTGTATTCACTTCTACAGCACAGCATAGGTGATGTC
Source organism: Naja naja (assembly GCA_009733165.1). NCBI lineage: Eukaryota > Metazoa > Chordata > Lepidosauria > Squamata > Elapidae > Naja > Naja naja. Next base: position 317,392,216 of record CM019148.1, read on the forward strand.
CAATTCTAAGTTGATCCAGGTGATTTTATCCATCATATGCTTGGTTTTATCCTCATAATTACACTGCAAGGAATCTCTTGACCTCTCCTTACCCAGAAGGAACTGAGTTACCCAAAACTACGTTACCAGATATAGCATGTATACCAAGCTATCTCTCATACACAAACAATTCTCTTATGCAGAAACATATAAGTGTACAAACACATATACATATCCCTCCTTTTTCAGCAGAAGAGAGGGGGAGGGAAGGAGGCTGGAGAGATGAAGTAACAGGGGAGGGAAAGGAAATGAGGGGAGGACACATAACTAAACAGAGAAGGAAAAGAAATAAGCTCTTTTAGTATTTAACCAATGAATTAAAATTTAGCAGATGAGCAAGAGAAATATATCCTTTTCCAGTCCTTCAGCAACGTAATCTTCAAAAGCAGCTCCCAGCAAGATCTTTATCTCCCACACAATTGTTTGTTTTTCTCTATCTTCTGTTTTCAGCAAATGTACAGATCCATTCAAGGGGATTTTGTGAGGGGAAAAATCTAGATAAAGGTAAAATGTATTTGTAATGTAATTCTGCTTGATGAAGCAGAAGCAGACATTACATCTCATTTTCATCAAATACTTACAGCCCGTTCATATATATTCACATATGTTGCCTAAAGTTTTAATTTGTACTAAATACAACCTCAGTTTTTTGAAGTAAGGCTCTCTAATTAGCCAAAGGCATTGACTCACATAATTTTTATTTTATCCTTTCTAAATTTTCTCACTAAACAAAATATGGTTCTTGGTTTACAGGAACTCAAGAACCACTATACATGATTAGCATCCTTTCCAACATATTAGCCAAATGAAATTCTTTCATAGCAGAGATCCAACTGAATTCCATTTTCTTGCAATACTTTAAAAGTTACTGCAGTCAATATTGGTAACATTGAATTCCCTTAAGTAAACATAACCCAAGTAACGTGCTTACAAACATTTGTTCTTATGCTTCTAGTACAAAACAACATCTGTTTTAATCTCTTGTACATGCAAATTCAGCAAATGTTCAGTTCTTTCTCTTCTGTAACTATCTTCTGTCATTTTCATACTCAATACTTATTTGACAAGTGTCTCATGATAGTTCCCTCATTGGAGACCTTAAAGAAAGGCTAGCCAGCTGTGAATATCCTGCTCCAAGAAATGGTTTGGACCATGTTATCTAACTTAAAAAGTCCCTTTGTTCCTTTATGAACCGTTCAGTTACTCAGATAAAGAGTTAACTAAATGTGCTGCAGAGTGAGGAAAGGGGAATGAGGAAGAATGTTGTAGTGCTTACGTAGATGAGCATCTTTCTATGAATGTTCATGTAGTAGATTGAGCTTGGAACTGCTTCTAACTTTCCCTTATTCTGTTTTAAGGTCAATTTCTTTGCTGTGGAAGAGAGGAGATAGGCTAGCAAAGCAGGCACTTAGCAGCATTGATATTCTATTAGCCACACTAATCGAGAATGATTAAAAGAGTAGTCTAATATTTCTGGGGAACACAACAGCTTGGGAAAAACTGCTTTGAGCATTTGGTAGCACATAATAAAGTTGATTAACTTGTATAGTGGCCATCCTCATCTCTCTTACTTTTGTCTAGAACAAGAGTATTTTTGCAAGTGAAATTATGAGAGTAACTGTTATGTATGCAGGTTTGAATGTCATTGGTTAAGTTTGAACTGTTCTTGTAAAATGTCAGAAATGATTGGTTTAAATAGTGCGGGAAAACCCTGCACTCTGATTGGCTGGCAACTGCGGCTGCTGGCTATAAGTAGCAGCGCAGTCCAGCCAAATCGGGTCTGTTATGAGCTGTAGTCACTAATAAACTCTTCACGGAAGCACTCTGCGTCTGACTCTTCATGCAAATTTAACACTGGCGATGAAGGTGGGATCCTTCCCGAAGAGAAGACAATGCAGAGAAGAAGCCAAGAGAGATGGCTGTGCTCAACACCCCCCCAGCCCCGTTCGATCCGACGGCAGAAGACTGGGACTCGTATGCAGATCGTTTCCAAATGTATTTGGAAGGAAACAATCTCGCCGACATTTCCGACAAGCGGAAGAGGGCGATCTTTCTTACCCACTGCGGTCCGGCCGTTTTCAAGATGGCGAAGGCATTGGCGGGAGCTACAGACATGAAGGTAATGGACTGGCCCGATTTAGAAAAGTTATTAAGAGCCCACTACGCATCACAAGTATCGTGCCTCATTAAGAGACATGAATTCTACCGTCGGGATCAAAGGGAAAGCGAAAACGTTAATGACTTCATGGCAAGCTTAAGGGACATTGGGGGTGCATGTGAATTTATCAACTTAGAAGAGGCCATGCGCGATCGATTTGTTCTAGGCCTAAAAGACAAGGTTTTTCAGAGCAAATTATTAATGAAACCTAAGATCACACTTAAGGAGGCCATAGAAGAAGCTTCTTCAGCAGAAGCTACCAAGTCCTCAGCAGCAGCCATGAAGAAAATTAACAAGGCAAGCCATGCTGATGTGGAAAAATCCACAACAACCCATTGCGAGCAAATAGATTCTGATTCAGACTGTAGTGAGGTGGAGGAAGGAATTTATAGACTCAGAATGGAGAAGAAAAGAAAAGACCTTGGAAGAAAGAGGCAAGACTTTTACTGCAGAGGTTGTGGGGGCCACCCCCGCACTGAATGCAAGTTTCTTGATACCATCTGCTTCCGTTGTGAAAAAAGAGGTCACCTAGCAAGAGTCTGCAAATCATCCAGAACTCCACCAAGCAGAAAGAAGTTTCCTGACAAAGATTTCAAGCCTAACAACTTCAGTGAGAAAATGGGGCGCAACACAGAAGCAAATGGGAAGAATGAAACTCATCAAACAGTCACCATTTGTCATTCTTCACCCTTAAGAAGCAGAAAAGTACATGTGAAGGTACTAATTGAAGGAAGGCCTTGCCAAATGGAAGTGGACTCAGGCTCCTATTTATCTATGGTGTTCACAGGCTACTTCCCAACATTCAGAAGAAGCATTTCCAGAAGCAAGCACTGACTCTTAAAGACTACCAAGGGAACAAGATTCCAGTAGTTGGAACAAGAGAATTCATCATGAAGTTCAAAGGCCACACCAAACGTTTGCCCCTGACCATCGTGGACAAGGACCGCCCAAGCTTGCTGGGACTTGAGTGGTTCAATCCACTAGGCATCGAGGTGACTGGCATCAATCACGTGAGCAACACTGAATGGGAGGAGGCCCTGAAGTCTGAGTTTCCAGAGGTCTTCAGCGACGGATTGGGCAAGTACTTGGGGACCCCTATCACTTTCAATCTAGATCCCAAGGTGCCCCCAATTTGCTTAAAGCCCAGAAGGGTCCCATTTGCCTTAAAGGAAAAAATTGATGCACAATTAGATAAACTAATAGCTCAAGGAGTTTTAGAGCCCACTGACCACTCCAGGTGGGAGACACCCATAGTCACACCAGTCAAGACTGATGGGTCAGTGAGAATCTGTGGGGACTATAAGGGGACATTGAACCATGCACTTCCACAGAGCGCATATCCAGTTCCAGAGGTGCCTCATTTATTACATTCACTTGGCAGGGGTACAGTCTTTGCCAAATTGGATCTGGCCCAGGCATATCAACAACTAACAGTTGATGTTGCCACTGCAGAGGCCCAAACAATTGTAACTCATAGAGGTGCCTTCAAATGTAAAAGGTTACAGTTTGGAGTAAGCGTGGCACCAGGCATCTTCCAAAGCCTTATGGAAAGGAAGCTCCAAGGACTGCCAGGGGTAGTGCCTTACTTTGATGATGTGTTAATCTCTGCTGAAAACACTCAATTACAAGAGAGACTCAGAGAAGTCCTTACCAGATTCCAGAAAGCGGGGTTAAAAGTCAAGGAAGGAAAATGCACTCTTAGAACTGACAAGGTTGAGTTCTTGGGCTACATGATTGACAAGCATGGCATCCATCCTACAGATGCCAAGGTTCAAGCAATCAAAGAAGCCCCTAGACCAAAATGCAAAACAGACTTGCAAGCTTTCCTGGGACTCATTAACCTTTATCATATGCTCCTACCTCAGAACCATTACACAAATTACTTGACAAAAAGTCTGTTTGGGTCTGGGGCAGGAAGGAACAATCTGCATTAAACAGTATTAAAAGACTAATCACGTCTGATGCTGTACTCATACAGTTCTCTGAGAATTTACCTGTTGTACTGACTTGTGATGCATCCCCTTTTGGAGTGGGGGGGGGTTGAGCCACAGACTTCCCAGCGGGAGGGAAGCCTCTATTGCATTTTACTCTCATACCTTGACCAAAGCAGAGAGGAATTACAGCCAATTGGACAAGGAAGCCTTGGCAATTGTTGCAGCTATCAAGAAATTTCATGAGTATTTATATGGGAGAACATTTACCATTGTCACAGATCACAAACCTTTGTTAGACATTGTGGCAGGAGACAAACCTACACCCACTATCCTGTCACCAAGAATGCTGAGGTGGACGGAATTTCTTGCTGCTTATTCATACAACCTTATTCACAAGCCTAGCAAGGACATTGGACATGCTGATGCCTTGAGTCGTTGCCCACTTCCTTATCACAAGGAGGACTTTGAACCTGAGGCACACACCTTTTTCCTAGAAACTGTTGCCAAGCTTCCAGTATACGCTGCTGAAATTGCCAGAGAGACTGCCAAAGACACTTTATTGGCTCCTATTATAGGCTGGATTAAGAAGGGTTGGCCTCTTCAAGATCTACCTCACCTTGCCCAACCTTTCAAATCCAGGCAAACTGAATTATCTGTATTAAGAGGATGTATTTTGTGGGGTAACAGGGTGGTTATTCCTCCAAAACTGCAAAGGGAGGTTTTGGAAATGTTACATGAGGGTCATCCTGGTATTGTAAGGATGAAGGGATTGGCCAGGAGTTATGTATGGTGGCCAGGTATTGACAAAATGGTTGAAAACTGGGTTGCATCTTGTCCCAACTGTCAGGTAGTCAGGCCTGCCCCACCTCTCGCCCCCAAACAGGAGTGGGAATGTCCTAGGGGCCCATGGTCTAGGATTCACATTGATTTTGCTGGCCCTACCAGAGGGCACACCTTCCTTATTATAGTAGATGCATATTCCAAATGGCTAGAGGTAATCCCTATGGCATCCACCATAACTGATGCTGTCATCAAGCAGCTTAAAAAGCTTTTTGTAACCCACGGGTTACCTGATGTTCTTGTCTCTGACAATGGCGCTCAATTTACATCCAACCTTTTGAATCCTATCTAGCACAACTGGGTATCAGACATGCCCTCACTGCCCCTGGGCACCCTTCAGCTAACGGCCGGGCTGAACGAATGGTACGTTTTATCAAGGAAAAGCTTCAGCAATTGGGTCCTGGGGACATCACTGAGAAAGTTGAAAAACTTCTCAGTGTTCAGCATATCACTCCTAACCCATCAACTAACTTATACCCAGCAGAGTTGTTGATGGGTAGGAAACTTAGGTCTTCCCTTGACCGCCTTCACTACGCAAATGCACCACTAGATTCCACTAGCAAAGTTCGCACATTCAGTGTGGGTGATTCTGTTTATGCTAAGAACCTTATGGGTGAGCCTTCATGGATTCCTGCTGAAATAACTCAAATCACAGGCCCTCGTTCTTACAGGGTACAAACAGAGGATGGAGTCCTCTGGAGCAGGCACATTGATCAGCTTAGATCCAGGTTACCTCAGGAACATCACAATTGTTCCTCTCTAGTTCCCATACCTAATGCTTTTTCTAGGGGGGAGCGGGAGGAACATGAGTGTAATCAGCAAACAAGAATCAACCCCATGTGTAACGAGCCATTACAACAGGAACCATACCAAAACCTGTCACAATGCCAAAATCCATCCTTACAAGTGGAAGATTGCACATCACTACCTGACTTCGGTGCTGACATTGGGCTGGAGATGGGTTGGGAGGAGAGACCAGATTGTAACAACCAAACAGGGTCTTCTTTCACAGGAAGCCCAACTAGGGAAATGTCAACAGACACATTTCCCCTCTCACTGGGTGAGAACGTTAAAACTTCTGAACCACGAAGGTCTCAACGTACATGTAAGAGCCCCACCTATTTAAAAGAATACATTAGATAGGTTGGGGTTTGAGTATGGATTGAACCTAGTGGGGAGGGGTGTTATGTATGCAGGTTTGAATGTCATTGGTTAAGTTTGAACTGTTCTTGTAAAATGTCAGAAATGATTGGTTTAAATAGTGCGGGAAAACCCTGCACTCTGATTGGCTGGCAACTGCGGCTGCTGGCTATAAGTAGCAGCACAGTCCAGCCAAATCGGGTCTGTTATGAGCTGTAGTCACTAATAAACTCTTCACTGAAGCACTCCGCGTCTGACTCTTCATGCAAATTTAACATTAACCCTCCTGAATTTACAAATAAGCAAACAAAGAACATATCCTGAAACTACATTTTATTCAAACATGGTGCTGATGTTTTAGAAATGTTCCATTCTGAAGATCTATGGAAAGGGTTTCATTATCTTTTTTCTATAGTCAGCTGTTTAATGAGCTAACATAGTAAGACCTTGGTTCAAGTTGAAGGCCACATAATGAATTATTCCAGCTTTGCACCTGGATAACTAGCTCAAGAGTACTATGATGACAACCAGAATACACAATTGGAATTACTTTTCTAATCAGTGGATCTCATTTCTGGAGAATAAAACCAAAACTGACTATATGAAATGCATTTTCACAATAAGACATTAACAGCTGCTGTTTTGGCACCAGATGATGGATGAAATTTAGTGTATTTACTTCAAACTTGCAGTTGGTTGCTATGGCAATCCAAACATGTCTAACACAATTGTTAAAAAACAACAAAGGTTGGTAATTCGTCTCACAAGCTTGCACATTATTTTTATATAGTTCTGCAGGTCCATGATATCGTCTTCAGTGGCTTTTATATTAAAACAAAACTACACTTGTAGAGGGTAAGAGAGTGGGGAAAAAATCTCTTTCATTCTATCTTGTTTTGAAGTAGAAATTTCATGATACTGGGAGATTAGGCTTCCTACACTTTATGTGACTTTGCTTTATGCAAACTCAGGGCTATGCAATGAATCATTTGCATCCGAGAATTTGGTTTCTGTGGGGGTGGGATCACTATTATGCTATGTAAAATATAATCAATTTGCACCAAAGGACTGAAAATGTGCAAGACTTCTTGAAAAATAATTTGAACATTTTTCCTACCCAAACAACTTTTTTCCCTCACTTACTCATTTACCAGTGTGTTGTGCATCTATTGGTTACTGAGAACTGACATCAACTTAATGGCACATAATCAGTCTGATGAGAAAAATTCTTCCATCATTCGCCTCTCCTTAGTGGAGTTTGGAGTTTAGATAATATGTATGTGAGCAGAAGTAGAAAGTAGGAGTCCTGCTGTCCAAAACCCAGAAAACCAGTCAAATAGTTTGATTTTGAAATCTCACCTTGGACTCCTTAGGAACTTCAAAACCCTGATTTTTCGCGATGCCTGGTGGGCATTTAGATTTTTCGCGATGCCTGCTAGGCATTTGAAAGAATTTGATGTTAATAAATGGATTAAAATTCTTTCAAGCTTGTGAAGTAAAATTAATATTATAAAAATGATTATTATTCCTTAGATATACTGTATGTTCGTAGATGTATTCCTATGTTAATTAATAAAATAAATATTTCCCTTGGTCTGAGAAAACTGGCTCATGCTGAATGGATGTACCTCAATCTTGGGATTCTTGGGATCCAGCTGTACTCCAAGACTTTGGAGGTTTTATGGTTATAAAGAAGCAATATATACATCTAGAGAGCAGGCAGCAGAAGACTACCTGAATTTGATAAGTATAGCATTTCAACACTGACTCTGAAAAACAGAATTTCTTTTCTGCAGGTATTTAATATGCAAGACCATGATCCCCTGAATTGTTTTGGCTATAAGGCAATTGACTCATATTCTTGCTTTTTCTTTCCACAGTCCTGTTTCAAAATCACAGCCTTGCGATTTGTGGGGGACAGTTGCAAATAAAAACTCACAGGCAAATCTGAATGCTACCAGTAGATCTATTACTGGGATCTTTGGCAAGTCCTCTTGTAGGGTTACATTGAATCATTTTTTATTTGTGACATGGAAATGTTGCTTGGGCTAGAAGGCTCTTCGATATTTCCTCTTGGTTTTTGTCTATCTTACTGGAAGCTACTGTCTAACTGGAAGTTTATTAGAAATGTTTCAATTAATACCATAAATGCTTTGTGGAGAATTATTATTATCACTGGATCTCTTCTAAAGAAACTTGCACAGATACCTCAGTGATGAGCAATTGTAAGCTAGTTTCTGACCTTCCTTGGTTGCATAAAATGACTGGGGGTGTTATTACCTGACAGAGGAAGAAAATTATTGAATCAATTTCGAATTGGTTTCAGGATGGATTATAGAAAAAGGATTGATAGACAGTCTACTGGATGCACTTTTGATATTAACAGAAGTGTGGGTCATTTGGTTCTTCAGCTCTCAGTGCTGCAGTTTTTGATATTGCCAACCATAATATCATTTTGGATCACCTGAGATATCTTAAAATAGAGGGAACTATTTTGCAATAGTTCTATTTCTCTCTCTAAATAGATTTTAAATTGTGTTGCCTGAAGACAAATGGTCCTTAAAATAGGAACTATTATAAGGTGTCCTTCAAGCTCCATTTTGTTTCCAATGTTTCTTGTGTGAAACAGCTTGGAGAAATCATCATAATTTGGAGGTTGATGTTCAAATCTATCAGTATAATGATGACATTCAAGTTTATTTTTCTGTAGCATCTTCCAGTAACTGTCTTGTTCCCTTGGATGTGTACCAGAATTTGAAATGGTTTATATAAGGGATAATAAATTAAAATTGAACACAGACAAGGTTATGAGTGATCTCAATTCCAGAGAGGTAGTGATTCTATTCTAAATGGAGTCACACTCACAAGAAAGAGCAGGTATGCTATTTTGGATTGCTTCTATATCCAGATTTCTTTGTTTTCCCCATACTGAGGCAACACCAAGATCATATTTTATCAGCTTCAGGGCAGAAAGTGACTTATTGTGCTGTCCCACTCACATATGCATGTCAGTGGTGGGATGCATAGAAAACTTTATTGATGTTTCCCAGTAGTTCTCTTCACTCGGCCTCAGAACTGTCCCAAATAAAGCCAGCTACAAGCAAGCCAAGATTAGTCCACCAGGCAATGACCAATAGTCCATAAAAACAAATGGAAAGCTGCTCCAACAAGTAAGTCCACTAAACAAACTTAAAGCCACCAGGCAAAACTGAAAGTAAATCCACAAGAGCTGATTTGTCAAGAGAAGTTCAGAGTCTCAAAAGTCAAGTAGGAAGCACGAACAAACACATAGCCATAAACCAAACACATTGTTCCCAGCAATGCCTCCCTCTGCTTGCCCTGCTAAATAGTTTTCTGGTGCAGCCCATCAAGATGGGTGGGGTCTTCTCCTGAGTAATCTGGCAGACCTCCATTGCTGTTATCTTTTCTCTGCCCTGTCTCTATATTGTATCTGTGCTAAAAATGTTGCAATGATTAGCAATCTCTTTCTGCATATAACAAGTCCATGTATGCATAGTAAGTCTTACTAGAGAGAATGCTAATATTTATATGATTTCATCACCAGCAGTCCTTATTAAGAGCATCTGATGAGTTTTGCCATATGGCTACTATGGAGTCATCCATCAAGTACAGCCTTTTCTATAACCACCTCAGGAATGGATCTCATGCTGAATTGAAGGGCTTAGCTTTTTTGCTGTTTTTTTAAAGACTCTAAAAACTACTTTTTAAATAGGTGCTCAATTGTCAACTGTTTTGAACAATGTTTTAAACTAATAATAAAACTTATTAAGAGTTAACATTATATTTTGTTGTAAACTACTAAGAGACTTTAATCATAGAATCATAGGCCTATAGAATCATAGGAGGTCTTTAGTCCAATCCCCTACTCCAGGCAGTAATCCTTATAATTTACCAAACAAATGGTTGTCCAATCTTTTCTTGTAAACTTTCAGTGCTGGAGTACCCACAGCTCCAAGAGGCAAGCTGTCCCATCGATTAATCGTTCTTATTCCATCTTATTTCCAGGTTGAATCTCCCTCTGACAGGCCTCCACCCATTGCTTCTTGTTCTGCCCTCAGGTTCTATGGGGAATAAATCAACGCCCTCTTCCCTGTGACAGCCCTTATTCATATACTATCCTATCGTAGACAGTATAATAAAAAGAAGGGTGCCAAATCCTTAGAATAATGAATGATATCAGCCCTATTTTTTAAAAGATATTTTGACTGAGGAATGAACTTTATCATTGTGTTCCCAGATATTTATTAATATACTGGCTTGCCATATTTATTCATCCATTTTATTTTTTGACATTTAGAACAGTGCAGAAAGTGACAGCTTGCTTCTTGTCAACAGGATCATGAAATTACTACATACTAGCTTTCTTCTGGGCACAGTTCCCAGGTGCTACTTTTGACCTGCAAAGCCCTTAATTCCTCATGCCACATTGCTTTATCTTCAGAGAAACCCAGACTCCTTTTAATAATACATTCCTTGTGTTAAGACAGAATGTCAAGAATTGCTAAAGGAGATCTACTATACATTTTTTCTCTAGAGACATACCAAATCCAGGCATCAGCATGTTTCAGATGTGGGGTAAACCCTGTCAACTTGGGTTAGCCTTTAGTGGCAGGGACATAAATTAACAGAAGATAGTTAACATTTATTACACATTTTTCTACCTTATTGATTAGCTCAACTAACATCTTATGTATTGTTATGCTTTCATGTCAATATGCCTATGTTTTATTACCTATGACTTACATGGAGCATAGCTATTTGTGATTTATGTATCTTTATTATTTATTTTATAGACTTCTCCCATTGTATCTTGCTAGAATTTTTTTAGATTGGCTGAACTAAGATGAAAAAAATAGGGAATGTTTAGTAAATTATTTATCTAAAATACTGGGAACATACGCAGGAGACAACTTATATAGAAAAAACAATGTGTCAAAGCTATATTGTTTTAATATATCTTTATTTTCACTACTAAATCAAATCAAATCTTTATTACAGTCATAGATCATCATAAAGAGAGTGATGTGCAGTCCATTAAAACAGAGAAGATACATCAGAGTCTAGAAAAGGGAAATTAAAATGAGAAGATACTAAAACAGAAAGTATATATAAAAGAATCTAAAAGAAGGCATAGGAGAACATAAAAGGTTAATGCCTGAAAGACTATATCCATGATGGCAAACCCATGGCATGCGTGCCACCCATGCCATTTGTGCTGGCACACAAGTCGCAGGCAAACTTACCTCACTGCGCATGTGTGCACCTCTCAGCTGATTTTCGGCCCGTTTGAGGCCTTTTTTGGCTTCCCAGAGGCTTGAGGACAGCTTGTGCAGCCTTTGCAGGCCGAAAAATAGGCCTGTTTTGTCACTTCCTGTAATATCGGAAGTGACAAAACGGGCCTATTTTTCGGCATGCAAAGGCTGCAGAAGCTGTCCTCAAGCCTCTGGGAAGCCAAAAAAAGGCCTCAAACAGGCCGAAAATCAGCTGGGAGGCGCAGTGCAGGTAAGGGGGTGGTAGTGGGGATTGTGCATGCATACACAGTCAGCGTGGGAGGGTGCGTGCATTGCCTTCTGGGTGCTGGCATGTGAGCACACGGGGGCAATTTTTGGCACAAGAGCCAAAAGGTTTTTTTTTTTAATTCATATTTATATGCCGCCCTTCTCCTGAGACTCAGGGTGGCTTACAATTTTTTTTGGAGCACAACCCAATGCGCTCAGCAATAGCCTTCATTCCATTGTATGTGCCTGCTTATTACTAGGGCTTTTTTGGCTCCCCCAAATGGCATTTTTACAAAGTCAGCTTATTGCCCCCAACAATCTTGGGTCCTCAATTTACCTACCCCAAGGGGATGGAAGGCTGAGTCAACCTTGAGCCTGGTGGGATTTGAGACTGCACTAATTGCAGGCAGCTGGAACTAATCACAGGTAGCTGGAACTAAGTGCTAGGCGTTTAACAGCCTGCACCACTAGACTATATCCATCAAATTACAGAGAACTCTAATATGGTGAACTAGGCGCTCATCAAATTTAGTTTATGACACAGGTCATCATCTGACAAATTTTGAATTATGCTGCACAGAACCTGGTAACATTGCATGTTGTAGCAGGGTTGACATCTAAAAGCAGGAAACTATAGAATTGTCCTGCCCATCCTGGGAATTTATGCAGTAAAGGGGAAATGAGACTAGTATAAATGTCTGAAGTACAGCCACTGGAGAAGCACATGCCACTTTCTGTTAATGTAGCTTTACAATAAAGTATACAAAAGTCGCACTGTGTTTCTGTCAGAACTACCTGGTAAGGATGACATCAGTCTTGACTGTCTAAAAGTAAAAATTCTCCTACCATCATCTTAACAGCCTGAGAATTTAGGAAGACTCCTTTCTAAGTCTCTTATTCCTCCCACTATTCAGTTGAGGGCTATGCTGTCTCTTATCTAATGATTCTGTAGGCAGCATCTTTTCACCCTGGTGTTTTGGTATGCCCCCAAGGTATTTTGGCATACCATTGCATCATCTTTATGGGAGCAATATGATATAATTATACTATTTTATAGATGGCTGAGGCTTCAAATGTCCATTAATTCTTCGATAATCCTGGAAGACTCAGATAACTATTTGAAAGTGAGGAAATAAAGTGATATACCATTCTCCTGTTTATATTTTCAGCTATTTTATGAAGTAAATTATAAAATACAATCATGGTAATACACCACTGTTCCTATACATTATCTTAGGAATTTCATTGCCCTGTGCGAGCACATAGGCAAGGACTCCTTGGGGTCCCATCGGCAAGTCAATGTCAGCTGGCGGTCCCGCGGCGATGAGCCTATTCTGTCGCGGCCCCTGACCTCTGGAACCAACTGCCCCTGGGGCTCCGCCTGGCCCCTGACCTCCGCACCTTCCACCACGATCTGAAGACCTGGTTGTTTGACCAATCCGGGCTGTGACCCCTCCCTGGGGGGGGATGGGTTTTTTTTTTAAATATCTTAATTATTGTTATTTTAGTTTTGTAATTTTTGGGCTTGCGAACTGGTTTAATCTCTTTTTAATTATTTATTGTTGTTGTTTTTAGTTGTGAGCCGCCCTGAGTCTTCGGAGATGGGGCGGCATACAAGTCCAAAAAATAAATAAATAAATAAATAAATAAATAAATAAATAGAGCTATGCAATTCATTTGAAATGTTAACTGTGTAAAGCAAGGCATAAAGGAAGCATCCATCCTTGAAGCATTAAAGCAGCCATATTCTCCAAAATTCTCAATGCACTGGTTTCCATAGGTTGGGCATTGCTACCTATGTAAGTGCGCAAGTACATTCAACATTTCCCTTGGAGCCACCAGTGAAATGGAACAGTTATGTTTGCACATGTAAAGAAGAAAGAGCATTAAAGGATGCAGGAAGGATGCAGCCATTTAATGCTTTATAGCGTTATATGTCACTCATGCCAACTATTGGGCTGACTATTGTACCATTGACAAAAAAAATCAAATAGGGAATTACTGGGAATTAGTTCTCTTTTCTCTGACATTCTATTTTACTGTAAACATTAGGCATTTCCCCTCCTTCCAGTGAAACATTCAACTTCCATGTGCAATCTAAAGGGAGCACAATCAGGAGACATTTATGTCTTGGTCCTATTTCATGACCTTTGGCCATCTCTGCTGAACAATGACAGTTTTATTCAGTGCTGAAGATAAATGCAGATGTTCTTTGGAGCTAGACTGAGATTCCCAAAATATCTTCAATGTTATAATACTACATAGGCAATAATGACTATAAGAATTGGCTCCAGATCAACTATCAATTCAATGAGGATAATTGATTCAATATAATTTAACTACTCATATCAATTTAGGAAGTTTATTTTTTTATTCAAAGCTCTAACAAAAGTTGATTCCATTTCTGAAATTATTGGAAAAAAGGACTTTTCTATAGATGCATCAAAGCCCTTTTTAAGCCTTTCTGATTTGATAAAAAATCAATTTGATTCAGAGATGATTCAATGGGCTTTGAATTGTATCTCTAAATCAGAGCTTTGCACAGTCCCACAATTGTAAAATACTGAAAAGAATTAACAATATTCCTTTTCAAGCTTCAAGTACACTCTTAATTTATGTTTGGGCACCAAGCTGTTCAAATAGACAAACAAAACAAAACAAGAGTCCTTATGCTAGAAATAGCAGAGATTTGAAGAGATCTTCTTTTGCAGGTTTCAGTAAAAACTACTTATCAAAATATTATTCCACAGGACTAGTTGTGAAATGCATAGCAAACCTTTCATAAAATGCTTCATAAATGTGATTATCGGCCCATGCATAGCACTCACAAAGAAGCCATAACTGGATAGCAAAATGAGAAACCACAATGCTTCATTATCAATTAATTGTTAATTAATTTATTAGTTATCACACCTAATTATCTCAACCTCCTTGTCAATGGACTTCCCCAGTCTACAGCCACATACAAAAACACAGCTTTAACCAACAACAGAAATGATCCATTTATTTATTTATTTATTTATTTATTTATTTATTTATTCGACTTATATGCCGCCCCTTCTCCAAAAAGGACTCGGGGCGGCTCACAGCTAAAAATACAACGATAAATAAATTAATTAAAAGTATATTAAACAAGTTAAGCCGAATTGAAAATTAAAACCGATAGTTAAAATAGGACCAACCCCAGAGAATCAGCACAGCCAAGATTGTAAAAAGAGCCAAGTCTTCAAATCGTGGCGGAAGGTGCGAAGATTGGGGGCCAGGCGGAGCTCCAGCGGAAGAAGATTCCACAGAGTGGGAGCCGCCACAGAGTAGGCCCTCCCGGTGCCGCCAAGCGACATTGAGTCGCAGACGGCACCCCGAGGAGACCCCATCTGTGAGCCCGTACAGGGCGGTTAGTATTTGATGTTGGGAGGAGCCATTCTCATAAATAACCTGGACCCATGCCATGCTGGACTTTGAATGTTAATACCAGAACCTTGAATCTCACCCAGAGGGCAACCGGAAGCCAATGCAGGTCATGCAGGAGGGGTGTAACATGGGAGTATCGGGAAGCTCCCATCACTACCAGCGTGGCCGCATTCTGCACCAGCTGAAGCCTCCGAGTGGTACGCAAGGGCAGTCCCAGGTAGAGAGCGTTACAGTAGTTGAGTCGGGAAATAACGAGCGCCTGAGTGACTGTGTGCAGGGCATCTTGGTCCAGGAATGGGCATAACTGGCGAACCAGCTGGATCTGGGCAAAGGCCCCCCTGGCCACGGCCCCCACCTGCTCCTCCAATTTGAGCCGTGAGTCCAGGAGGACCCCCAGGTTCCGTGCCCTGTCCACAGGGGGCAACACCTTCTCCCCCATGACCAAAGATGGAACATCCAAACTGGACCGAGATGTCGGTATGCACAGCCACTCTGTCTTGGCTGGATTGAGTCGAAGCATGTTCCTGTCCATCCAGATCCGTACCGCCTCCAGACAACGGGACATCACGGAGAGAGCATCACTGATGTGGCCTGGGGTGGAGATGTATAACTGCGTATCATCAGCATACTGATGATAACTCACCCCAAAGCCACAGATGATCTCACCCAGCGGCTTCATATAAATGTTGAACAGGAGGGGCGAGAGGACCGAGCCCTGGGGCACCCCACAAGTGAGATACCTTGGAGTCGACCTCTGCCCCCCTGCCAACACTGTTTGCGAACATCCTGAGAGGAAGGAGGAGAACCACTGTAAAACAGTGCCTCCCACTCCCAACCCCCCGAGACGCTGCAACAGGATACCATGGTTGATGGTATCAAAAGCCGCTGAGAGATCTAACAGGACCAGAACAGAGGAAAAACCCCTGTCCTGAGCCCTAGAGATCATCAATCAGCGCGACCAATGCTGTCTCCGTGCTGTACCCGGGCCGGAAGCCCGATTAGTACGGATCCAGGTAGTCCGCTTCCTCCAGGAAAAGTGGCAATTGCTGGGCCACCACACTCTCAACAACCTTCACTAAAAAGCGAAGGTTGGAGACCAGACGAAAGTTGTTCAACGCGGCTGGGTCAAGGGCAGGCTTCTTCAGAAGGGGCCTCACCACCGCCTCTTTCAAAGTGGCAGGGAACAGCCCCTCCCTTAACAAAGCGTTGACCACTGCCCGGAGCCAGCCGCACGTGACCTCCCTGGAGGCATAAACCAACCAGGTCTATTTGCGTCAACAAGGACTCTACTCACTTCCCACAAAACTGGCCATCTTATACAGACCCTCAAAATTTCCCACCTTAGATGGATCAAATATTTATAGCTCTTTCCAAATTCTAACATTGCAATCTTAACACTCTTTATTCAGAAATCATTTTTACCTGTTCGGTAATGTTTGGCTTCTAATAGGTGCATTTGGGATTACGGCTTCAAAATCACATTAACATTCCTGCAAAAGAATTTAAATGATTGTAAATCATTTATACTTGTTACCCAAATTTAGAATCAAAGTCAGGAGTTATTTCAAAGACCGCATAACCAGCTATTTCTGGCTAACGTAGACCTCAAAGTCACAAATCCAGTCTCCTTGGTTTCCTTGGCATTGTAACAGGGCCATGAGTATATTACATTGCTGCAATTTTTAAAAATTAAGAATGTATTACCTAGTTACTGGGCAACAGACAAATCAAAAGTAGGCATATTGCAGTATATATTAGCTTAACTGATTCAAAGAAATGGAAAGGTCGTTATTTAAATCCCTGTTAATTATTTAAGAGCACTACTGGAATAAAAAAGAATGCCCTACCCCCCCGCCCCAGGATCTCAAGAATACCTGCTTGCAGAATAGCATGAGGCTGTGGTTGTAGAAAAGCTAAGCCTCGCATCATACAGGCAGCTCTCTGCAAAACACAGAAAGGTAAGTTGGGTGTTCCTGGGTCCTGGAGATGTCTGAGGTGCAGGCTGAGTCCTGCAAGTCCCTGGGTGGCTGGTTGGGAAGGAAACTGAAGGCCTGCAGGTACGTTGGAGGTGGGGAGGGAAGCAGGCCCAAAGGCTGCAGGACTCCAAGCAGGGGTGGACTGCTGGGGGTTCACAGGAGTTCGAGAGAACCTCTAGCTAAGGTTCTGCACAGTTTGGAGAACCCCCCAAATCCCACTCCTGGCTGGCCCCGCCCACCCTGCCCCGCTCCTCCCAGGAGTCCACACGAGGCCCGTTTTGGATGCAAGTAAGTACAAGGCGAGCACAGAGGCGTGGAGAGGCCAAAAATGGGCCTCCCAGAAGTTCGGTAAGGCTGGAAATGGGCTCGTTTCCAGCATCCAGAGAGACTCCAGAGCCCAGGGAGGCCATTTTGGGGGGGCGCCACGGTGCACAAGGCCAACTAGGGCATGCCCACCATGGACATGCCCACCCAGCAACCAGGCAGAGAACCTGTTGCTAAAATTCTGAGAGGTGGGAATCAAAACACAGGATGCCTCAACAGGTGCGGGGAGGCCTTGGCAGAAGCAGGACAGGTGAACATCAAGGAGAGCACTGGTGGGGGGGGGGGTGTCATTATAACAATCACTTGAGTTCCTCTCTCAATGACCATCACGATCTGCAACCATAATGGGCAGGCTCCATTATGGTCATAATTTGAGAACTATCTCTTCCAGGCTTGTATTAAGCACATTGCATTAGAGTGACTGTGTTATGAAATATATGGGAAGGCTTTTAAGTACATTTGGAAGAGTAGTCTTCAGAGGGCATTGGCCATGGGTAAAATGTCCCTTTTTGAGCTTAAAGCTATCCTGTTCTCCAATACCTTATTGCGTATCCAGGGATAGACAACTCTTCCACAGGATTTAACTGAATTTAGTAAATCAAATGTTATATGTGGTATGATAATTTCAGCTACAAATGCTAAAAAAGATATATAGGTTGAAATCTAACCTGTATGTCACAGCTAAATTCTTTTGGAGTCAAGGCATATGCCTCTTCTCTGCTATCTGTTTAAAATAGAAAAATTGACCTTTGTGGGGGTTCTTTATAAATCAGAAAGCTCTTTAAATTTCAGTTTTGGCTTTTAATCACCCAAGCAGCGCTTATCTGACAGGCACAGGCTCTTCTGGTTGGTGAAATGTTTGCTATATGCTGCAGCCATGGAAAAGGGCCTTGAATGAGCAGAATTTAGAATTGAGGAAGGACATTTGCAGGATCAGGAAATGACACTCTTAAAATGTTCTTCTCTATATATTCATAAACGGAACAGTAAAATTGTCTACATCTATAAAGCAAACATTTAGTACATCCTCTGATTGTCTGTTCCATAGGGACACATTGCACAGGGTATAGCATTTAAAAGGTATACTATTTTAAATGTATATTAAATAGCAGTATAAAGGTGAATGGGATCAGCACTATTAGCTCTAGAGCTGTCATTAGAGAACCCATCCTTAATGTGTATGGAAGTTGATTAGTTTTCTTATTCATTTGTGATTTTCTCCCTGTTCTGATTGCCTATCGTTATTTTTTTTTAAATTACATTTATATGCCACCCTTCTCCGAAGACTCAGGGCGGCTTACAATTTTTGGGATACAACCCAATGTGCTCAGCAATAGCCTTCATTCCATTGTATATGCCTGCTTATTACTAAGCGGCATTTTTACAAAGTCAGCTTATTGCCCCCAACAATCTTGGGTCCTCAATTTACCTACCCCGAGTGGATGGAAGGCTGAGTCAACCTTGAGCCTGGTGGGATTCGAGCCTGCAATAATTGGAGGCAGCTGGAACTTAAGAGCTAGGCATTTAGCAGCCTGCACCACCAAGGCCCCTAATGTGGGTGAATTAGACAATAATTAAGCCACTGTATTTGCATAGGTATCACAAGCCCACAAATCCTTTCCTGGGATCTCCACCATCCCATCCCATCTCATCCGATTTTCCTGAGTTACAAATTATCTGTGTGTAGCTGTGTGCGTTGTTTCTCAGGAATCTGAATGAAACATAAGATTCCCCTTTCCCAGACCTAAGCTTTTAACAAATTGAGACAGAAGAGACCTTGTAGGTCATCTAAACAAACAAATGGCTCCCTCTTAAAAGCAGTTTTGGAATGAGTAGCACTCGGACAAACTGTTATGTATGCAGAGTTTGAATTGATTGGTTGTTCTTGTAAAGTGTTTGAAATCATTGGTTAAAAAGTGCAGGAAAACCCTGCACTCTGATTGGCTGTCAGCCGAGGCAGCCGGCTATATATAGCTGCCTCGGCTAAGCCAAATCGGGTCCGTTCTGAGCTGAAGTCACAATAAAACTTAAGAGCTGAAGCACTCCGTGTCTGCCTCTTCATGCAAAGTTAACACTGGTGACGAGGATGGGATTCTCTTGAAGAGAAGGCGACACGGAACAGAAGAAAAGCGAGATGGCTGCGCTGAACACCCCCCCCCAGCCCCTTTTGATCCGACGGCAGAAGACTGGGAATTGTATGCAGATCGTTTCCAAATGTATCTGGAGGGAAATGATCCGGCCGCCATTTCTGAGCAGCGGAAGAGGGCAGTCTTTCTTACGTACTGCGGTCCGGTGGTTTTCAAGATGACAAAGGCACTCGCAGGAGCAGCAGATGTGAAGGTAATGGCTTGGCCTGATCTGGAAAGGTTGTTAAGAGCCCATTACGCGCCACAAGTATTGTGCCTCATTAAGAGACATGAGTTTTATCATCGTGATCAAGGGGAAAACGAAAGTGTAAACGACTTCGTGGCAAGTTTAAGAGACATTGGGGGTGCGTGTGAATTCAACAGTTTAGAGGAGGCCATGCGTGACCGTTTCGTTTTGGGCCTTAAAGACAAGGTGTTACAGAGCAAGTTAATCATGAAACCTAAGATCACGCTGAAAGAAGCCATAGAAGAAGCATCTTCAGCAGAAGCTACCAAGTCCTCAGCAGCAGCCATGAGGAAGATGAACAGGGCCACAAGCCATTCTGACAGGGAAAAGTCCACCACAAATCATTGTGAGGAACTAGATTCTGACTCAGATTGCAGTGAGGTGGAGGAAGGAATTTACAGACTCAGAATGGAGTGGAAAAGAAAAGACCTGGCAAGAAAGAGGCAAGACTTTTATTGCAGAGGCTGTGGGGGAAGCCAGCCCCGCACTGAATGCAAGTTTCTAGACACCATTTGCCTCCGTTGTGAAAAAAGAGGGCACCTAGCAAGAGTCTGCAAATCATCCAGAACTCCACCCAACAGAAGGAAGTTTCCTGACAAAGAATTAAAGCCCAACAACCTCAGTGAGAAAATGGGGCGCAGCACAGAAGCAAATGGGAAGAATGAAACTCATCAGACAGTAACTATTGGTCATTCAACTCCCTTAAAAAACAGAAAAGTGCATGTCAAGGTACTTATTCAAGGAAGGCCTTGCCAAATGGAAGTGGACTCAGGCTCATACCTATCTATGGTGTCATGGGACACTATTCAAAGACTGTTACCAGATATTCAGAAGACTCACTTCAAGAAGCAGGCATTGACTCTTAAAGACTACCACGGGGACCAGATTCCAGTAGTTGGAACAAGAGAATTCAACATAAAGTTCAAGGGCCACACCAAGCGTCTACCCCTGACCATTGTTGACAAGGATCGCCCAAGTCTGCTGGGACTTGAATGGTTCAACCCGCTTGGCATCGAGGTGACTGGCATCAATCACGTGAGCAACACTGAGTGGGAAGAGGCCTTGAAGTCTGAGTTTCCAGAGGTCTTCAGCGATGGATTAGGCAAGTACTTGGGGACCCCCATCACATTTAACCTAGATCCCAAGGTACAACCAATCCGTTTAAAACCCAGAAGGGTCCCATTTGCCTTAAAGGAAAAAATTGATGCACAATTAGATAAACTAATAGCTCAAGGAGTTTTAGAGCCCACTGACCACTCCAGATGGGAGACACCCATATTCACACCTGTCAAGGCTGATGGGTCTGTAAGAATCTGCGGAGATTACAAGGGGACATTGAACCATGCGCTACAACAGAGCGCATATCCAGTTCCAGTGGTGCATCATTTATTACATTTTCTTGGCAGGGGCACAGTCTTCGCCAAATTGGACCTGGCCCAGGAATATCAACAGTTAACAGTTGATGATGCAAGTGCAGAAACCCAAACCATTGTGACCCATAGGGGTGCCTTCAAATGCAAAAGGTTGCAATTTGGAGTAAGTGTGGCACCAGGCATTTTCCAAAGCCTTATGGAAAGGATGCTCCAAGGGTTGCCAGGGGTGGTGCCTTACTTTGATGACATTTTAATCCCCGCTGAAAATGACACTCAGTTACACGAGAAACTCAGAGAAGTCTTAACCAGATTCAAAAAAGCGGGGTTAAAAGTCAAGGAAGAAAAATGCACACTTAGAACTGACAAAGTGGAATTCTTGGGTTACATAATTGATAAACATGGCATCCACCCCACAGAGGCCAAAGTTCAGGCAATCAAAGAAGTCCCCAGGCCAAAATGCAAAACAGACTTGCAAGCATTCCTGGGACTCATTAACTTCTATCATATGTTTCTACCTCATAAAGCAACCACTGCAGAACCCCTACATAGATTACTGGACAAAAAATCTTCATGGGTCTGGGGCAAAAAAGAACAAGCTGTATTTAACAATATTAAGAGACAAATCACTTCTGATTCTGTACTGATACAGTTCTCTGAGAATTTGCCTGTTGTACTGACTTGTGATGCATCCCCTTTTGGAGTAGGGGGGCGTGTTGAGCCACATGCTTCCCAGTGGAAGGGAAGCCCCTATTGCATTTTACTCTCGCACTTTGACTAAGGCTGAGAGGAACTATAGCCAACTGGACAAGGAAGCTTTGGCAATTGTGCAGGCTGTCAAGAAATTCCATGAATACATTTATGGGAGAACATTTACCATTGTCACAGATCACAAACCTCTTTTAGTCATTGTGGCAGGGGACAAACCAACGCCCACAATCCTGTCACCAAGAATGCTGAGATGGACTGAATTTCTTGCTGCTTATTCGTACAAACTCATCCACAGACCTGGAAAAGACATTTGGGCACGCAGATGCTTTGAGTAACTGCCCACTTTTTTCACACACTGAGGACCCTGCTCCTGAGACTTACACCTTTTTTCTAGAAACTGTTGCCAAGATTCCAGTCCATGCTGCTGAGATAGCCAGAGAAACTGCCAAAGACACTTTATTGGCTCCTATTGTAGGCTGGATCAAAAAAGGTTGGCCACTACAAGATCTACCTCAACCTTCCCAACCTTTTAAGTCCAGACAAACTGAGTTATCTGTATTAAGTGGTTGTATTTTGTGGGGTAACAGGGTGGTTATTCCTGCAAAACTACAGAAAGCGGTCTTGGAAATGTTACATGAGGGTCATCTGAGAATTGTCAGAATGAAGGGATTGGCCAGGAGTTATGTATGGTGGCCAGGTATTGACAAAATGGTTGAAAACTGGGTTGCATCCTGTCCCAACTGTCAGGAAGTCAGGCCTACCCCACCTCTTGCCCCCAAACAGGAATGGGAATGTCCTAGGGGCCCATGGTCCAGGATTCATATTGATTTTGCTGGCCCTACCAGAGGGCACACCTTCCTTATCATAGTAGATGCATACCCCAAATGGCTAGAGGTTATTCCTATGGCATCCACTACAACTGAAGCTGTCATCAAACAGCTTAAGAAACTTTTTGTAACTCATGGGTTACCTGATGTGCTTGTTTCTGACAATGGTCCTCAATTTACATCCAACCTTTTTGAATCATATTTAGCACAGCAGGGTATAAGACACGCCCTTACAGCCCCTGGGCATCCTTCGGCTAATGGCCAGGCTGAACGCATGGTACGATTTACCAAGGAGAAACTCCAGCAATTGGGTCCAGGGGACATCACTGAGAAAGTTGAAAAACTACTCAGTGTTCAGCATATCACTCCCAACCCCTCAACTAACTTAACCCCAGCTGAATTGTTGATGGGTAGGAAACTCAGATCTCCCCTTGACCGCCTTCATCCCACTTACGCACCCAACACACCACTAGATTCCACTAGCAAAATTCGCACATTCACTGTGGGTGATTCTGTTTATGCAAAAAACCTTATGGGTGAACCATTATGGATTCCTGCTGAGATAACCCAAATTACAGGCCTAAGGTCTTACAGGGTTCAACTGAGGATGGCGTCCTCTGGAGCAGGCACATTGATCAGTTAAGATCCAGACTACCTCAGTCTGTCAATACCTGGCCACCATACATAACTCCTGGCCAATCCCTTCATTCTGACAATACCTGGATGACCCTCATGTAACATTTCCAAAACCTCTTTTTGCAGTTTTGCAGGAATAACCACCCTGTTACCCCACAAAATACATCCTCTTAATACAGATAATTCAGTTTGCCTGGATTTAAAAGGTTGGGCAAATTGAGGTAGATCTTGAAGAGGCCAACCTTTCTTAATCCAGCCTATAACAGGAGCCAATACAGTGTCTTTGGCAGTCTCTTTGGCAATTTCAGCAGCGTGTACTGGAAGCTTGGCAACAGTTTCTAGGAAAAAGGTGTAAGTCTCAGGAGCAAAGTCCTCAATGTGAGAAGGAAGTGGGCAGCGACTCAAAGCATCTGCGTGCCCAATGTCTTTGCCAGAGTTTGTACGAATAAGCAGCAAGAAATTCAGTCCACCTCAGCATTCTTGGTGACAGGATCGTGGGCGTTGGTTTGTCTCCTGCCACAATGCCTAACAGAGGTTTGTGATCTGTGACAATGGTAAATGTTCTTCCATATAAATACTCATGGAATTTCTTGACAGCTGCAACAATTGCCAAGGCTTCCTTGTCCAGTTGGCTGTAGTTCCTCTCTGCTTTGGTCAAGGTGTGAGAGTAAAATGCAATAGGAGATTCCCTCCCGCTGGGAAGCCTGTGGCTCAACCCCAAAAGGGGATGCATCACAAGTCAGTACAACAGGCAAATTCTCAGAGAACTGTATCAGTACAGCATTAGATATGATTAGTCTTTTAATATTGTTAAATGTAGATTGTTCTTTTCTGCCCCAGACCCACGCAGACTTTTTGTCTAATAATCTGTGCAGTGGTTCTGCAATGCAATGGAACATGTGATAAAAGTTAATGAGTCCAAGGAAGGCTTGCAAATCTGTTTTACATTTTGGTCTAGGGGCTTCTTTGATTGCCTGAACCTTGGCATCTGTGGGGTGGATACCATGCTTGTCAATCATATAGCCCAAGAACTCAACCTTGTCAGTTCTAAGAGTGCATTTTTCTTCCTTGACTTTTTAACCCTGCTTTTTTTAATCTGGTAAGGACTTCTCTGAGTCTCTCTTGAAGCTGAGTGTCATTTTCAGCAGAGATTAACACATCATCAAAGTAAGGTACTACCCCTGGCAGTCCTTGGAGCATCCTTTCCATAAGGCTTTGGAAGATGCCTGGTGCCACGCTTACTCCAAACTGTAACCTTTTACATTTGAAAGCACCTCTATGAGTCACAATGGTTTGGATCTCTGCAGTGGCATCATCAACTGTTAATTGTTGATATGCCTGGGCCAGATCCAATTTGGCAAAGACTGTACCCCTGCCAAGTGAATGTAGTAAATGATGCACCACTGGAACTGGATATGAGCTCTGTTGAAGCGCATGGCTCAATGTCCCCTTATAATCTCTACAGATGCTCACTGACCCATCAGTCTTGACTGCTGTGACTATGGGTGTCTCCCACCTGGAGTGGTCAGTGGGCTCTAAAACTTCTTGAGCTATTAGTTTATCTAATTGTGCATCAATTTTTTCCTTTAAGGCAAATGGGACCCTTCTGCCCCAATCCTTGCTGAAGACCTCTGGAAACTCAGACTTCAAGGCCTCCTCCCATTCAGTGTTGCTCATGTAATTGATGCCAGTCACCTCGATGCCTAGTGGATTGAACCACTCAAGTCCCAGCAAGCTTGGGCGATCCTTGTCCACCATGGTCAGGGGCAAGCGTTTGGTGTGGCCTTTGAACTTCACGTTGAATTCTCTTGTTCCAACTACTGGAATCTTGTTCCCGTGGTAGTCTTTAAGAGTCAATGCCTGCTTCTTGAAGTGAGTCTTCTGAATATCTGGTAACAGTCTTTGAATAGTGTCCCATGACACCATAGATAGGTATGAGCCTGAGTCCACTTCCATTTGGCAAGGCCTTCCTTGAATAAGTACCTTGACATGCACTTTTCTGTTTTTTAAGGGAGTTGAATGACCAATAGTTACTGTCTGATGAGTTTCATTCTTCCCATTTGCTTCTGTGCTGCGCCCCATTTTCTCACTGAGGTTGTTGGGCTTTAATTCTTTGTCAGGAAACTTCCTTCTGTTGGGTGGAGTTCTGGATGATTTGCAGACTCTTGCTAGGTGTCCTCTTTTTTCACAATGGAGGCAGATGGTATCTAGGAACTTGCATTCAGTGCGGGGTGGCTTCCCCACAACCTCTGCAGTAGAAATCTTGCCTCTTTCTTCCCAGGTCTTTCTTTTTCTGCTCCATTCTGAGTCTATAAATTCCTTCCTCCACCTCACTACAGTCTGACTCAGAATCTATTTGCTCACAATGAGTTGTTGTGGACTTTTCCACATCAGGATGGCTTATGGCCTTGTTAATTTGCTTCATGGCTGCTGCTGAGGACTTGGTAGCTTCTGCTGAAGAGGCCTCTTCTAATGCTTCCTTCAGCGTGACCTTAGGTCTTAGTAATAACTTGCTCTGAAGTACCTTGTCTTTAAGGCCCAGAACAAATCGATCGCGCATGGCCTCTTCTAAATTGTTAAATTCACATGCACCCCCAATGTCTCTTAAACTTGCCACGTCGTTCGTTTCGCTTTCCCCTTGATCCCGACGGTAAAACTCGTGTCTCTTAATGAGGCACGATACTTGTGGGCGAATGGGCTCTTAACAACTTTTCTAAGTCAGGCCATTCCATTACCTTCACGTCTGCAGCTCCCGCCAATGCCTTTGCCATCTTGAAAACTGCCGGACCACAGTGCATGAGAAAGACCGCCCTCTTCCGCTTCGGAAATGTCAGCAAGATCATTTCCTTCCAGATACATTTGGAAACAATCTGCATACGTCTCCCAGTCTTCTGCCGTCGGATCGAACGGGCTTCAGCGCAGCTCAGAACCCACTTTGGCTGGGCTGGCTGCTTCAAGCTTTTGTTTATAGTGACTACAGCTCAGAACTGCAGTTGCTAGCCAATCAGAGTGCAGGGTTTTCCACTTTTAAACCAATCATTTCTTACATTTTGCAAGAACAGTTCAAACTAAACCAATGACTTTAAACCTGCATACATAACACTGAGGTACTCATTAACCAGTCTTTGGAAGGTAACTAAGACATTTCAAAATCAAAAATAAATTATTCCTACAACCATGAGTTGAGAAAGCTGTCTTTTCTATATCCTATTCCTTCAATGCAATTTGCCAGTGGTTAGATCAAGTTAAGTACCAGTACTTGCTTCCTCAGTCATTTGAACAAATCATCAGTGTGGGAAAACAGTCAGACTCTGTCCAGTTGTTCAGCTGTCTGTAATCTACACACAGAAGCCACTCTCAGCTCTACGCTTGGAGTGTGAGTCCCTTCTACTTCTGCGAAGTCTAATCATGTCCATAACAAACACTTTTTCAATATCACTCTCAATGTTTTTATTGCCATGGAAAAGCAAAATGAGATTGAAGCATTGGACTACTGGCTTGTGCATCAATGAAATGAGTGGGTGTAGTGGTATATCAGGTTGTACAATGAGCTGGGCAGCAAACTGGTTGCACTTTGATGGAAATATGTGCATCTTTCTTCTGCTATTGCATGACTGTGTAAGAAGCAAGAGTTTATTTTATAGGTATCAAGTTTATGGTGTTTTCTGTTGTGAAATAGGATGATAAATTATGGTAAGCATTACCATGTCACAGGCTACTTTTATGTATAGTCTCAGCCTCAGTATAATTATTATACCTGTTACCAGCTTAAAGTACAGTCTAAATGCAACCATAAAATAATACCGTCTTTAAAAAATGAAATTACATGTAAAACTGTTTACTGTCTGAAACAAGGAATTAATATTTTCTAGAATTTCTTACACATAATTTAACCCAGAACTGTTATTCCAGCACTTGCTTGGTTATTGTTGAAAATACAAGCACCTAATTCAAAGTCTAAGGTCATCAGCTGCTGACAGAAACCTCATTTGCCCATGACAGAGAAGTTATTGGAAAGAAAAACACTCTTTACATCCCACTCCTCCCATCTCACAACCTGCCTACCCAAAGTCCCCCTTTCACACATATACAGCTTGATAGCTTTCAGAAGACTCTTTCAAACATTCAGATATCCTGTTTTTTAATCATGCTCCAAAGCCAGCTCAGTACCTGAAATTTAATTCATTTTCAGCAGAGACAAAATTATTACACCAATATTCTTCTTCTCAGAAAATAAATATTGTACTCAAAATAAATCTGTGACTTTTCTTTGCCTCTAAGGTTCAGTGACATTTCAGTTATAGATATTTTTACCATAAACTTACTTACTTTCTTACTTTTCTTTTCTTTTCTTCTACGACTAGCTCTCCTGCAATATTCAGCTACCTTAGAAAGCAAAGTAGATTATTGGAGCAAAAGTATCTGCATTGACTATTCCAATAAACAGCTTCCCACTGTGGGTGCGATAACTGTCCTTCAGAGACTCACATTAGGGAGAAGTTAACAGAATCAAAACAACAGCTGCTAAGGAATTCATTAACACTGAACATAGAACTCTTCAACTATTTTAGCTAGGCATATGTATAACTGCATTTTTGGTCCCAAATAACAGGTTTTAACAGAAATTCCTTTGTTTTAAGCTGTCCACTTTGCATAGCAACATTTTCAATGCTATAAATTACTTAATTTAGCTGAAAAATCTTCACAAGATCAATATTATGCTTCCTGTTCAAATCATTTGTGTTTTTCAGTCCCACCTGTGTTTTTGATCATGAGCAACAAAGATCCTTTGTTGGAAAAGACATGTGATGAAAATGCAAATTATTTGTTGCCCAAGCATGTGCATTCTGTTCATGAGAAAACATGATTTGATGTAAAAATATGAAAGTGCTGCACAGAGAAAACTAAAGTTGAAAATGATCACATGGTTTGATATCTTTCTTTAAGGGTTCCGGAGTTGAGATTGGAGGTTCTGTTTTGCAATGATTCCTGTCCTTCCTCTGTAGCCAGCTCCAGTTGGTGTTGGGAAGCAGGAGATATTAAGTCTTAAGTCCCTGTAATGTGGGATGTGTCAGGGCTTGGCAGAGTCACCCCTCTTTTTTAACCTCTGTATAGCAATAGCACTTAGATTTATATACCGCTTCACAATGTTTTATAGCCCTCTTTAAGCAGTTTATAGAGTCAGCATATTGCCCCCAACAATCTGTCCAATGCATCAATCTCATTCTGCTTTTCCATGGCAATAAAAACATTGAGAGTGATATTGAAAAAGTGCTTGTTATGGACATGATTAGACTTTGCAGAAGTAGAAGGGATTCACTCTCCAAGCATTTTACTGACCTAAGAAGGATGGAAGGCTGAGTCAACCAGTGAGGATTGAACCCCTGGTTGTCAGCAGAAGTACCTGCAGTGCTCCATTCTAACCACTGCGCCAGCACAGCTCATGATGATATATGATGTTTTAATGGCTGTCCAAATCTCCAATGATGGCCTTTAAAATGTCCAGTGATGGTTGATGGTATTGAACCCATGAAAAGATCCAGGAGGGCTTGGATAGATGCACACTCTCATTCTAAGTTCTCCACAGGTCATATTGCCTGGCTTATTCCCTAATTTAAAAGAATAATGGACAGAAGGAATAACCCTGAGGAACAGGAGGAAGAGACACAATCTAAACAAGTCACATAAAAGAAATCTGAGTTGAACTAGAACTGAGAAAGTGTCTCGAGCAAGACTAGTTGTTACGAAGATACATTCAAAGTTGCAATATTTTATTACTATAACTTTTAAAATTTTTAATTCAATGTTTTAATGGGATAGGGAAGGGGGTAGGGTTGGGGAGGTCCCTTTGCAGCCCGGGATGCGGTGGGAGGGGGCAGGGGTCGGGGGCCGGTGGGGCTCCAGGTCTTGAGGTGGGGGCTGCGATTCCCAGGGTGGTCGGGATCGGGAGGGGACGTCGAGGCATAGGGCCAAATCAGGTGACGGGAGCGCGTACCCGATATTTAAGACCGGTTGCGCACTCCGACCCTATGGCCTCCTCCTTAGGGGGCATCAGAACTGGGACCCCTGGGCTTAGGCTGGTGTATTTTAATGCCAGGTCTGTGGCTAATAAGTCCTCCCTCCTCCGGGAAATTATCGAGGAGGAGGCGGCGGACCTGGCTTGTATCACCGAGACCTGGTTGGGCCCGGAGGGAGGTGTCCCTCTGGTCGAACTGTGCCCACCAGGTTTCCAGGTTTTGCACCGGTTTCGGGCCCAGGGTAGGGGAGGTGGGGTGGCCGTGGTTATTCGGGAGACCCTGTTTCCAAGGGAGGTCTCTGTTACAGAGATAGGCGGGAGTGAGACCCTCCTCATGAGGTGGGGGCCTAATGGTCAGGTGGGTTTGCTGCTTACATACCTTTCCCCCAGCTGTGTGGCAGCAGCCCTACCTGGGCTTCTCGATCTCCTCTCGGGGGTGGCGGTGGAGTTCCCGGACCTTCAATCTGCCTTCCCTGGGGGGGGTGTCGGGGTTGGGCCAGGATTTCATGGCTTCTATGGAGGCCATGGGCCTGAACCAGTTGATTCAAGGTCTGACTCATGAGGGGGGAAATACTCTTGACCTAGTTTTTATCTCTGAACGGTGGCGGAGTGACAGAGGGCAAGCTACTTTTACAGCCTTGCCCGTTCCATGGTCTGATCACTATCTCCTATGGCTGGTCTTCCAACAGGCCGCCCCCCCACTGCTGGGATGAGGAGCCACTTAGGTGGTTCCGCCCCAGGCGCCTGATGGACCCTGAAAGGTTCCAGGCAGAACTGGGGTTTCTTCCCTCTTCCCTTGCCCACAGCTCTGCCGAGGATCTGGCAATGGCCTGGCAACGGGCTGCATCAGAAGCCCTCGACAGGGTTGTCCCCATGCATCCCCTTACACGTCATGGATCCCGGTTTGCCCCTTGGTATACTGAGGAGCTCCGTGAGATGAAACGTCATCATAGGGGCTTAGAGAGCAGGTGGAGGTCGACCCATTCCCAATCCAACCGTGCCCAGCTAAGAGCCTATATTAGGACTTACCTGGTGGCTATGGGAGAGGCGAGGAGGTCTTATCTCTCCACTCTCATAGCATCCGCAGATAACCGCCCAGCCGCCCTGTTTCGGGTTACCTGCTCCCTCCTTCGTCTCGAGGGAGGGCCAGACCCGTTGCGGGGTAGGGCTGAGGAGTTTGGTCAATATCTGTCGGATAAGATCGCTCGCATTCGGGACGGGTTGTCCTCCGATTTGCAGGAGTCCGAGGAACGAGTGGCAGGTAGTCTGGCCACTGTTATTTGGGATGAGTTCGATCCTGTTTCCGAGGATGAAGTGGACAGGATTATGCGGCAGCTGAGTTCCACCACATGTTTGTTGGACCCGTGTCCCTCCTGGCTGACTTATGCCGCCAGGGAGGCCACCTGCGGTTGGCTCCGGGCAGTTGTCAATGCTTCACTGAGGGAGGGTGTCTTCCCCTCCGCCTTGAAAGAGGCGGTGGTGAGACCCCTCCTGAAGAAGCCTGCCTTGGACCCGACCATGTTAGACAACTTTCGTCCGGTCTCCAACCTTCGCTTTTTGGCGAAGGTTGTTGAGAGTGTGGTGGCTTAGCAGGTCCCGCTCTTCCTGGATGAAGCGGACTACCTGGATCCGTATCAATCGGGCTTCCGACCCGGTCATAGCACGGAGATGGCATTGGTCGTGCTGATGGATGATCTCTGGAGGGCCCGGGACAGGGGTTTTTCCTCTGTCCTGGTCCTATTAGACCTCTCAGTGGCTTTCGATACCATCAACCATGGTATCCTTTTGCACCGCCTTGGGGGGTTGGGAGTGGGGGCCCTGTGCTTCAGTGGTTCTCCTCCTACCTCTCGGGCGGTGTCGGTGTTGGTGGAGGGGGTTGAGTCGACCCCAAGGGCTCTCTCTTGTGGGGTCCCACAGGGGTCAGTCCTTTCCCCTCTCTTATTTAACATCTACATGAAACCGCTGGGTGAGATCATCCGTGGTTTTGGGGTGCGATTCCATCAATACGCTGACGATACTCAGCTGTACATCTCCACCCCAGGCCAGATCAGCGATGCCCTCTCCCTGATGTCCCGGTGTTTGGATGCGGTACGGATCTGGATGAGTAGGAACATGCTTCGACTCAACCCGGCCAAGACTGAGTGGCTGTGCGTATCGGCATCTCGACCCAGTCTAGATTGTCCATCTTTGGCCATAGGGGGAGAGGTGTTGCCCCCTGTGGATAGGGCGCGGAATCTGGGGGTCCTCCTGGATGTACGGCTCCGATTGGAGGAGCAGGTGGGGGCCGTCGCCAGGGGGGCCTTTGCCCAGCTCCATCTAGTTCGACAACTCAGCCCTTTTCTGGACCAGGATAGCCCTGCGCACAGTTACTCATGCCTTTGTCACCTCTAGACTCAACTACTACAACGCTCTCTATTTAGGACTGCCCTTGCATACCATCCGGAGATTGCAGCTGGTGCAGAATGCGGCCGCGCGGGTGGTGATGGGAGTTACCCGGTTCTCCCATGTTACCCCCCCTCCTGCGCGGCCTGCATTGGCTGCCAGTTGCGCTCCGGGTGGGATTCAAGGTTTTAGTTTTGACATTCAAAGTCCTACATGGCATGGGTCCTCAATATTTGAGGGAGCGTCTCCTTCTGATATCTAGTACCGGCCGCCCTGTGTGAGCACATAGGCAAGGACTCCTCAGGGTCCCGTCGGCGGGTCAGTGCCGGCTGGTGCCTCCCCGACGACGAGCCTTTTCTGTCGCGGCCCCTGACCTCTGGAATCAACTGCCTTTGGAGCTCCGCCTGGCCCCTGATCTCCGCACCTTCCGCCGTGAATTAAAGACCTAGTTATTTGACCAACCTGGGCTGTGACCCCTCCCTAGGGGAGGAAGGGTTTTAATGTTTATTGTTTTTATGTCTTATATTTGGGCTTGTCTTTTGTTTAATTATTTTTTAAATATTTATTGTCTGTGTTTTTAGCTGTGAGCCGCCCCGAGTCTTCGGAGATGGGGCCACATACAATTTCGAGTATAAAATAAATAAATAAAATTTTAAATTTATTGGCTGACCAACTCCAGGGGATTCTAATAATAATACCGCTTTTATAAATAGTATTATCATACATGACTAGGTCTGATGTGCCTCGAAGGGCTGACAAAAAAGATCCAGATAATCCATTCAGGACACTCTGATCCTCTTAACATTCCTAAATGGGGAATGTTATAAATTGTCCAACATGGTTGTGCCCAAAGATAAGTCTTTTATAAAAGGAACATGGCACTGCCTTCTACAATGAGGCATTAATCACTACTTTGACCTAATCAAGTGCCACCTCCAGGGAGATCTTAATATAGGTAGCAGAACTCATTGCCCCAAGGATCCTGTCTACTTCCCTGTGAATAGCCAGCTCAAACCCTTCTCAAACAATTGAGCACAGATATACCTCCATCACTTCTATAACACCTGCCCAGCCCGACTTCAACTCCAAGCAAAATTGAGCAACTTTATCTGACAGGTGCCAAGAATATTCTTCACAGCAACTCTGCAAAAGTTTTCCCAGTCCCTCCTTCCCCAAAAGGGGCCTGGTCATCCTAAACAAGTCTACTGCCGGGCTATTTGTGCTCACAATATGAATCAAGAAATGAGCTTGCTCTGCTGCTCTTATCATCACAAGGTAAAACCCTCACCTGTACTTAGCCAGCCTTGCTCTTTTTTTTGCCAGCACTGTTCTAGGCATCACTTACATTGTTTCATTTCCTGCAGCTGCTCAGTAAACTCTCTATGGCAGGGGTCTTCAAACTTGACAGCTTTAAGACTTGTGGACTTCAACTCCTGGAATTCCTCCTCATGT
Organism: Naja naja; assembly: GCA_009733165.1. Classification (NCBI taxonomy): domain Eukaryota; kingdom Metazoa; phylum Chordata; class Lepidosauria; order Squamata; family Elapidae; genus Naja; species Naja naja. The sequence continues at coordinate 317,425,324 of CM019148.1, forward strand.
TAGCTCAGGAATTCTGGGAGTTGAAGTCCACAAGTGTTAAACTTGCCAAGTTTGAAGACCCTTGCTCTATAGGTTCTGTGTTCACAGAGAGTCCATGCAAGAGCAATCCAATTCAAGGCTCTCATTGAAGCTCATTCCAAGCCACAACCATGACCTCTGCTGAACCAGGCTCCAGAGCTTCCAGGAAAAAAAAAAAACAAATTCCTTCTGAAATCTAGTTGAGTCCATTAATTGCCTGGGCCAACTGATCAAATAGCTCTACCTTCCAGCAGCAAGGGAGGGACACCAAAAAAAGGATTCCAGAGCTAAGAAAGGTTCTCTATCCATGACAAGGGTCAGATGTTAACATCTCCCAGGCCCAGATCACAATGCTTCTGCCCCAAGATAAAGACTAAATCTACTATATGACCTCTCTTATGGGTTTGGTCCTCAATAAATAGGATGAGTCCATGGTTGTCATGGTAGCCATGAACTCCTGAGGCTCTTAATATTATAATGATGCAATCTATATGAGGAATATAGACAGAAAAGAAAGGAGAACTGGAGGAGTCAATTTTGAACTAGTCACATATTATAATCATATCATCCATAATATTTTAAAAAGAAATATTTTGAAGAGTCAAGATAAAATACTTATTTTACTACATCTAGTAACTAAAAAGAGTAAACTGAGCTTAGATATAAAAAAATGTCAGGTGCCTGTTACAATATGAAATGACTTTGAAAGCTTCCCTGAAATTAAAATAACTATTTCACTACATGTATCCTAGAAAGATAGTGCCCTCTGGTGAACTATCCAATGTAAAGCTTCATATTTTAAAAAAATTAAATATACTAGCCAAACATAACATCAAAAACTCATGTTGTTTAATCATGCTATACAGAATTTTTCTAGCATTATAGTTTTAATTATTTTGCATAATTTAAAAACAACCTTTTTAAAATGTTATTAAAGCTTATTATAAGATAAAATACAAATACAACAAAAATTAAAGTTAAAAGGAGAAGTCGGTTTTGCCATCCCTACCAACTCCATCACCTTTACCATCCATTCATATTTTAAGAATAAACTTGACTTAATTTCAGCACCAAGCATCATAGGCTAGGTTGCCTGAATTGTTGTGAATTTAAATTTTCTAGCAACATAAAACAACAATTAGTTTTGTGGTACCTTAAAAATATATTACTTATGTTTTTATAAATTGCAGTTTGCAGAAAAAATACCCATTTCATCATTTTTAAAGAAGCAATTTTTTTCTATTTTGGAAGGTATAGGGGTCATAAAGTTGGACTTAAAACCTCTTCAAAGCTTAAGGCAGTTATTTCATCCTTTAATACCCTTTTAATTAAAAAAAGAGGCCAAAATGTGATTCCTTGTATCACACTGATATCTCTGGCTGCACTGCCTTTTTCTTCATAGGTATCCCGCCCCCACAAAAAATATATGTGCTGTTCCTGGCTGTAAAAATTTGCTAGTTTTATTTTAAACTATGTGTGAAATAAACATATGTTCTCCATACATTCTCTAGGCTGAAATCCAAGATTTTAAACCCCTGTGAATGAACAAGTGACAACTTGGAGAGCTTTAAAAGAATGCCCAAGTGACAGAAGGCAATGGAACAAAGATTTCGTGGAATGTTCTGGGCATCTTTGGACCCTACGGTATCAAAACTGCTTGCCGAATCATCATTTTCTTATTAGCATTTTAAAATGCATTTTCCTGGTGCTCTTCTATTCAAGTATTAATCAGGTCCAACTCTGTTTAGCTTTTCAAGATCAACTAAGGGCAGTTTATACAGGGCTCTGTTATTAGAGAAATATTTCACATCCATGCCTTCAGCAACTCACTCACTGTCTAATAAGGATATAATTCTAATGCAATAATTTTCTTCCCCAAAATAGTGCTTTCTATAAAGACAGGCCTTCCTTCCTTCCTTCCTTCCTTCCTAACTTCTTGTATCAAATGAAGTCTAAGAATTCTCCTGATCCCTTGGGAATAGATGGACATATTCCCCCTGCCCCAGTGGGCATGAAAAACACCATATTTAGCTTTTTATTTACAAAATTCAATCATGTCTAGAAACTATTCCTTCCCCCAGACATAATCTCATCAGGACCTAAAGGAAAATAAAGATTCCTTATGCTAACAAAAGCAGAATGAAAGGACACAAAACAGCAGGGACCCAGCTCAATATAATTGTCCAACATATGCCTAATTAGAGAAAGATCAACAAAGTAACCCAGACAGAAAGGCTGGAAATGTTCTGTGTAAATTGGAGACATGGGTCTAATCCCATCAACATTCTAATGCTTGCTAGCAGAGGTATAGTTGTTTTCATTGCTGCTGCTGCTTCTAAAAAGCCTTGTTTTTCTTAGCAATAAATGTATATTTTATTTTATAGACTAAACTAACAAGATTTTTCCTTCTTATGGCCCCAGGAATCCTGACAACAAACCAAAACCTTGAAAACAGCTGACACCACAGTCAAAATACCTATAGAAGTTCAGATCCTCCATTTGTGTTCCTATCATCTTCTTCTATATACTGGAAACAATTATTGCTTCAATAAAGTTGAAGTTCCTCCACAGAGTTACACTACAATTTTTCACCACCACAATAACATGGCAACTCAGGTGGTTTGCCCTTTCTTCCATCCTCTCTTTCTTCCCCACTGATATGAAATGAGAAACACTGTATATCTAGAGAAATTTGAAAACGTATCTGGCAGTTGTGAAGTGGAGAGTCTATGATCCAAATCTATCATGTTTTCTATCTCATGGTTGGTCCTGTCTATTAGGAATAGGACTTTCAGATAAAAAAAGAAACTCAAATCTCATTATTCTGAGAATCCAAGATAAGAGAAGTCAGGATATATTTTACTTTAAACTATAATCCCTTTCTATTCATCACACTCCAAAGATTTTTTGTGGGTTAATTATAAAAGCAATTAACTGGCTTGGATTCTAAGGAAAATGTCCTGTTCTTTTCCTTCAACAATTTGCAACTATCATAAAAAGACACTCAAATTGGTCCCAAATTTGACTTCACAAATTTCATAGCACTTGGCACATTATGTTAATGAGGTTTTTTTCTACAAACTTCCTTAAATAATGTATCTTGAAAACCTTAGATAATTTAATAATTCCCTTCTCATTCAGAACTATGTAACCTATCCCATATTGCTTAAAAGCTGGCCTCAGCCTCTAGAGAAATATGAGAAAGAGGGTGAAAATGTCTTTTTCTGAATTTTCTAAACTAAATTTAAGTTATCTTGAAGTCCAACTAAATATTACAATAATTACAATCACTGTTTGAAAAATAGAAGCCATAGGCTATCACTGCTATTAAAATTTTAATGTATTTTCCCTCACTTTTTGTTGCTGGATATGTAGATTCGCTTTTCAAAGAAAAGGCTCCTGGGTGGCCAATTTTGGATCCTCATATTGACTGCTTAAAGAGGGATTTGCAGCTTAAGTAGCTGCTCCCAAAAGGGTAGATTTAACAGTACCCAACCACTGAAGGTCTCTTTCAAACACTCTTCTTTTTCCTACCTCTGGTCCACGAAGAGGTCATAAGTAAGCCAACTGAGGTATCTTCCTTTATTAGCTGTTTTTCACAGGATCATAACATGCAGAGAAATGACTGGGTATATTTATGTGTTTGTTTGTTTGACCTTTGTGTTTGTATTTGCATTTGCCAACTTACCAGCCAAAAACTCTAGAATTCTTTTTTGTTGTTCTGCATTCAAATCACTCAAAATAGCATTTCAGATTGAGAATATTTTCCACATCTCTAGGTCATTGTTGGCCCCAAAGTTCTTTATAGCATAATAGTTCCATGGTGAAATCCCAGGTGCCAAATGGAAAGTCTTGTTTTGATTCCTGGGCAATAGAATATGATTTTTGATTTTATGAATGATAAGGTGATATATGGTTTTCTGTATTAGTGGCTTAGTGTTACTTTTAGTATCAAAGCCAATATGCCTCTAACTTGCAACTGAAGGTAGGAAGATAACCCTAAGAATAGATAATCATTTATGTTTTATTCTGGGCATCTGGTGTGTAATAAATCTTGGGAACACAGAGGAAGTGAGATGACAGTAAAGGAAGGAAGCAGGGCCATTGCAGAAGATATCCTTAAATCTAGGAGAAGGGGAAGTATGGAAAAAGAGTCAGAGAAACTTGGTATCAGATCTGCCATCACACTGCTTCAGCCTTGCTTTGCTTTGATGGCATCTTGCCATAAAAAGGGGGAGAGGGAATGGGGGAATATAGGGAGGGGGGAAGTGCCAACCAGAGACAACGGGTTGAAAGATCCAAGGACACAGGCATAGGAACTGAATGCAAACACGCAACAAACAGGTGTCAGACTTTAGTACTGTTACCAAAACACCTTGTTTGAATATCATTGGACATTAACAATATAATGGGGGGTTGGTGGCTGGGAGAAAGGAAAATCACTAGGTTTGTGTGGGAATATTCAGATCTGACTTTGCTTATGCTGAAGCCACTTGACTTTAGTAAAAGTATACCTTTCACTATAAATGGAGTTGAGGTCTTTCATTTTTTTAAATGCCCAAACTAGGACAGGCCTAACACTCTGCCTTAGTTAAGTATATGTTACATGGAAGAATTAGTTTAATAGGCTTTCAAGATTCAGTTACATTACCCTTTCCAGAAAGTTTGCTTCCTGGGTTTGCTAGCCTTGCAGGTCTTGACATTAATCAATAATTTTCCCACGCAACTTATACCTAGCATAATTAAGGCAGAACCACACTTAATTGCTTTCTCATTCTTCTTCCTTTCTCCTGGATTCAATATTTTTATTGCAATGGCCTTGTTTCCTCCCTCTTGCCACCTCCTCTGTAGTCCAATATATTTGTTCAGCATTCCATTACAAGGTGAGACAATATAGAAATAGAATCCTGGATTTTAGTTTGATGTGGCAGAGATTTCTTGGTAGCTTAATTACACATGAAGTGAGTTTTAGGTACTAAATGGAAAGATAGAATATAAAATTAGTAAATATATAAGTAATGTTCAGAGGGGGAAAACAATTATAGAATACTCCTGGATAGGTAGTGCCTAGCAAACAAACAAAAATTGGCAGCTGTTCTGCATTTCTTTCCTTAACAACATTATTGAGATAAGAAATAGAAGTTGCAAAAGGCAGTAGAAACACATGGGAAGATTACAAAATTTAATTACAAAAATTACAAAAGGAAGACAATGCCATCTGAGCCCCACTCTCAGACTCAAAAAACAATTTCTTAACAAAGAAATTCCTTATTAAGATCTTATCTGGAAGCAGACATAATCTATTCCTTTACAGATACCTGAAACAGCTCTTGAAGCATCCATATTAAGCTGTTTGGAAGCCACAGCAATCCCAGTATTTTGAGAAGAAATGTTTTGTGAACTGTCTCTTCAAATACTGTACCAGGGGGTCTCCAACTTTAAGCCTGGAACTATACCTTGGCAACTTTAAGCAAACCTTGGCAGCTTCACTGGCTGGGGAATTCTGGAAGTTGAAGTCCTCCAGGCTTAAAGTTACCAAGGTTGGAGACCCCTGCTTTATACAACCCTCATGTATAGGAATATCAATTGTTCTAAAATTGGTATACATTTTTTAACTATCTGCTTGCTAATGAAATATATGATAAATCAATTTTTGGATTTTTTATTCAACCAAATGTGTTATGGTGATTACACTGAAAGAATTTGGTAGCTCTGATTAAGATGATAAAGTATAATAGAATCAAACTATTGCAATAATTATTTTTAAAAAATAATCACTGACATTTGTTTTCAGTAAGACATATTCCATTTATTCAACGTGCTAGTAAAATATCCCTAGATGTAATTTGTGCAATCTACACAAAGCCCTTTTCCAAGTATAATCATCCCCTTCAAATTCAACTACTGTTTAGTAGAATTCAAAATGTTCAGTAGTCCTTGACTTACAACCACAGTTGGGATGGAATTTCCATCACTAAGTGATGCGGTCATAAAATGAGACATCACATGATCTCATTGCTTAGTGATGGCAATCCAGCAATTCCCCCTTGCTGTCATTAATCCCACCAATTAGCTGAAGTGGGATTAGCCAAGGACCCATCACAATCCAAGCCATTCTGAGTTTGGTCCTTCCCAATCCTGAGCCCCAATAAAGTGATGGACTGCCTCCAACTTCCCCCACCCACTTATCTCCCCTCTATCTCTGCCCCTCTGTTTCCTGGTACCCTCACTGAAGAACCACATGGCTCTGGGGCTGCTTCCCACCCCCACCCCCCGTGGCTCAGGGACTGCAAGAAAATCTGAACTGCTTTGCAGCATGAAGCCATAGCCACCAGGAAGCCTCAGCTGCCCCAGCCCACCCCTGGAAGCTGCTGGAAGCTGCAGCACTCAGGAAGTTCCAGAAAGCATTTGTCCCCTGCATTGACCTTCTTTCTTTTACACCCAGCCATCACAACTGAAGCAGAAGGGCTTTGCGGAGCAGCCAGAGTAGCATGGCAGTTGTGGGCTCGAAAAGGACACAGCAAAGGCAACAAAGTGTTTCTGTTTTGGCTGTGGTAACTGGACACCAAGGGCAAAGAGACTTCCTGAGCACTTCAGTTTTCTGGGGCTTGCTGGAGTGGGCAGGAGCAGCTGAGGCTTCCAAGGACAACAGCTGCTTCATGCTGCACTGTGGCTTAGGGACTCCTTGCAGCCCAGAGCCACAGCACGGCAGGTAGCTCCAGAGTCATGCAATGACCGCCATCACCTTAAGTTTAAAAACAGAAAGGGTTGATTGACCCTACTGCTGCTGCCCAGCAAGGAGAAGTTGGGGTAACAATGGGATTTGGGGTAGGGAAGTGCCAAACCCACTGATTCAGGAAGAACATGATACAGATGAGGTTAGGGAGGTCTGGGAGAGAGCCAGAATGGTGCTTTTTGCTACACAAGGGCTGAAGTGGATATAGGAAGCTCAGGATGGGGATGGGGTGATACAGTAAAACAGAAGAGATTAAAGGAAGGACCAAGGTTCAGGGGTAATCCACTAGACAGGAATGTTCAATCTTTAAGGTTTGTGGACTTCAATTTTTCAGTTCCCAACTTGGTTGAGGAATTCTGGGAGTTGAAGTCCACAAATCTTACAGTTACCAAGATTGGACACTCTGACATTAGATGGAAGAAGAAACAATGAGGCAGGAGTCTAAATAGAGGTATCCAGTGACTTCAGTAATTTCAGAAATGTGATACCAACTTACCATTTTATAATGAACACTCCTGTCTGTTTTCTTTTCTTCAGACCAACTTCTGAGTGACATAGCAACTTTCCATTTCACAGGAAGTTAAAAATACTTACATCTAGTACTGAGAAAGCTATTACATGAAGTAAAAAAGAAAGGTTGGGACAATTACCACAGTCTAATTCAAAGGTGTGATTAATAAATTAAAAGGTTCATTATTATCAAACATCTTAGTCAAACAAACCCAGAGAGATTATAATCTGATGGCTCAATTAAAAGCCTTATCTATCTTTTTATGAATAACTCTAGGTACATAAATGAATGACTAGTGAGTTGCTAACAACTTAATCAAGTTAAATTTAGAATTCACAGTTATTTGCGGGCTTACACTCATCGTTTTCTTAGAAATTTAATCTTTATAAATCATTCTACATTTGCTTGCAAATAAAATACAAAGTTAATGTGAATTAACTTTTTCAACTTTATTACTATGACTGAAAAGCAAAGCTATTGTAGGAACAAATAAATTTTTAACAATGAGAGGTTTTTTGCTTTTTTTTCAATTTTTCCCCAATTACTCTTGCAATTAGCCCTATTACCTAATATTTATTATATATTAAAGACAGGAAGTTGTCTTGAATGTAGGAAGAAAGTGTCCTGACCCAAGTCATACGAGCAAGGCAAAGGTTAAGGAGGGTCTGTTTATTGCTCACTTATCAAAGTGACAAATGACCCACCAATGGTGCTGGTGAAGCTCCATCCCAGCCTCAGTTTTCCATCAGTCTGTATTGAGGCAAGAGGGAAGTAACAATACCAACAAGTCCACAGTTCCAGCAACCAAAATACGTTCAAAAGTGTGAAGTCCAAGAGCCAAGTCCACAAGAGTCCGAGTCCAAAACACAGCCCAAAGTACAAGGAACAGGATCCAGGGAAGCCAGAAGAAGCACATCAAAATGAGCAGGTGTTCCCAACAAAAACACCTTCCCCCAGTGTCTGGTTAAATCACCCTTCCTCAGCTGTTTCTTGTGAGGAAGGGCAGGGCTGCTTCCTCATAAGCAGTCTCGCTGACCTCCTCTGTGCCTCTCTGCTCTTCTCACCCGCAGATCAAGTAGGGAGGGAGCTGTTCCTCATCAGAAGTGGTCTGGAGCCTGTCATCTCTGCTGGTTCTCTGCAGCTGTTCTACTCCTGTCTGGCTGGCCCCCCTCTCACTGCCAGGTGGCCCTGGGACTGCCTTGTTCTCAGCCCCTGGACTCTCCACTCATTTGGAGAGAACTGTGCCCTCCTTGTCAGACATTCCAGTTCCAATTCCTCCTCCTCCAAACTGGGATCTGATGAAGCCATGACAGAAAGAAACATATGCGATTGGCCCCTTTAATCCAAGTAATGGTAGCCCTGATTGACAATAATATTAACTATTTAAGCCTTTAGGCAAAATAAGTCACTGCCCCACCCAGACTGGGAAGTCACTATGGGAATTTCTTTCTACATGAAAAAAATTTCTACAATTTTGTAGAGAATGATGATGATGTCCTTGATGAAAAAATACAAGAACTGTTACTTTAGGCAAAAGGGCTGAAACATTTTTAAGTACAGAGCTAGCTACAAGATAACAAGGACTCATAGCAAAGACTGTAATGCAAGTATCTAAAAACTACAGCATTCCCACACATGCAACCAAAAGTATGGATCCAATATATAATGACACCTTTGTCATATTGAACTAGAGACGATACATGAAATAATCAACATTTTCAAAGGAATAAAACTTACAAGGGAGAAAGAAAACAACAACACGCTACCCTTCTTGGATATCCTCATCAGCAAAAGAAATGGCAGCAAATACAAGTCAATGGAAGAATCACCCACATTAAGCAAGTGCTCCACTACCAAAATAACAACCCAACGTCCCACAGAAGACCATTGTAAGAACATTATTCTGACAAGCACAAATGCACTGCAGCAGTCCAGAAAACCAGACAAAGGAGATTACCTATACAACATTTTCCACACACAAAAAAACTTTATCAAAAAGTTTTTTTTTTGCAACTTTATCAAAAAAAGTGGCCGAACAAACAATCTGCTAATTTTTCTCAGTAGAACCAGTTTGGTGTAGTGGTTAAGCCACCAAGCTAGAAACAAGGAGGCAGTGAACTCTACACCTACCTTAGGCATGATGCCAGTTGGGTGACCTTCTCTCTTGCTTGGGTCTTGAATGAAGGCAAACCACTTCTAAAAATCTTGTCAAGAAATTGTTGACTCCTGGTGACTGCAGTCCCCCCAAAAATACTTTTCAAAGTAGAATACTGAGAATTGGCTTGCATTGCTACTTTCCTACTATCATTATGCTACTTAATTTTAAATAAATGCAGATAGCTTGCCAAGTTATTGTTATTTGTACAGTGGTATATGAAATCTTCTTTTCCCCTGTATTAAGCAAGAAAGAAGATACACCGAAATAATGATATATTTAGTGATTCATCCTCAATGCTAATTTCAATACAAATTTTGTAAAATGATGAGATTAATTAGACTCTATGAGAATCAGATCCTTTTTGTACTATTAAGAAAGTGAAAGAAACTGTGGATTGCTATAAACCTCTATTTGATAAATCAATAATCATATAGCCATGTTCCAGAGGAAATGACTCCATTATTTGCTATATTTTGAGAGAGAAGCAAAAGGATAGATAATGGATGAATTTATTGGACATATTTTGGTCTTTTTTGCTTCCTGAGTAATTACCTTCCTAACGATTCAAATAAGCTACACAAACTCATACATTTGGAGTAATTATGTGCTGTGGCCAATATATTCCTATTTTCCCTCAAACTGGTCAACACTTTCAACAAAGTTGTGCTTGTTCATGTCTCTTTGCCCCTTGTCTCAATGCTGCATTTAATATTCCCATGCATATTACAGGGGGGAGATAAAATTGTCAAGTATTATATACATTGTTCTGCTATTCACCAGTAAATCATTGTGTTAACTGATAAAACAGCAATTCACTCAACATGGGAGCAGGTTCCAATGGAATTTAGAGAGCCTTTTTTGTAAGTAAAAGCTTACGGAATTGCACTATGAAGCTATAACACTATGCATATTGAACTTGAAGTAAGCTCCATTGATCATGATGGTTTGAACATCCAAACAAACATACATAACTGCATATTAAGATAAGATCAAGATGACTACTATAATTACCAAGATATGAAGAGTCTTGATCTCTACTCTTTTCTTAAAATCAAGCTTATTCTTACTTACTTTTAATATCAGGTATATCCAGGGGTGGGATTCCACTGGTATAACAACCGGTTCAGTGATCGCACACACACACCAAACACGCACTCCGAGCATGCTCTGCATTTTAAAAAGCTCTAACACTTACCTTCTACTGCAGTCCCTGTGAATAAAATAGCTGAGGCATAGTAAACCGTTCTGCTGCGTGAATCAGCTGTGCTCTAAAAAAGGGAAATAAAGCATAGGAAAGAGCAGGGCCGGGCGGGCAGGCGGGCCCACATGCTCATCACAGCAAACCGGTCTCTGCCAGCTGATCTTCGGAGCAAGGGGTTTGCCTGAACCGGTCTGAGCCTGTGGAATCACACCCCTGGGTATGTCTATCTTATACATGTTTTTCATTAATCTGTAAATTCAATTTGTTTCATAAAGTAATTGAAATTAAGTGAGATGCGACTCAATATACCATAAACTTATTTCCAAAAGTCCATCTCACTGCCATCCCTACTGAGAAAATATGTAAAATTAAAATTATGTAAAATTTCCAGCACTGTAGCATTGCAGAAGAGAAAACCTGGATGAAGCCAATATGGAAATCTACAACTGAGCTTTTGATACAGGGCAAACTCCGCTTCTTCTCACCCTCCCATACTTGCTCCCATACTTGCACACATATCTTGGCTAGAACACTACAATATTTCTGCCCTCTCCTTACGCTCTGAGCTGACATTTGGGTTTAAAAAAAAGTTTTAGAGCCTGTTCAGTTTGTCCATGTGAATTACTATTACTTTTAAAACTTATTTAAGTTTATCCCAGAAGCAGGCAATCTTGTGATTATCTTGGAATTTTTGTTGGAGTAATATTTACTATATTCCTATTAAGTTGTTTGGGGGAGATATTTGTTGTTCTTTATTCTTTAAACTCCACAGAATCTGTTAGAGTCAGACTCTGTCAGCATCTGTCACACTATGTCAGCATCAAAATCAAATAAATAAAAATATAATCTTTGGAGGATGCATCTGAACATAGATAGCAGGTGGATGCTGTCCTGAAGTGATAGTCATGTGAGACTTGATTGTCATGCTACCCACAGCCTGCAGATTTGGGCATTTGTGTTTACCACCATTAGTGTTCCTCCATTCTCCCATGATGCTGAGCAGTTCTCCTTCCGGCCGCCAATGGGAAGTGCAAAAAATGGCAGTTAGCTATTGTCCTGCTTCTGCTCCTGACATTTTAGGGCAAGGCAGAAATCAGGTTTGTAGGATAGGAGTGACCTCTTCAAGGATAAGACAGAGAAGTGGGGATAGTGGCAAAGCATGGCCCTGGCTGTAAGAGGGAGAAAAGAAAACGCAAAGCTAATTTTACACAAATGTGGGTATGAAACAAGAATTCTACCAATGAGAAACTGCCTGCACGTACCCCACAACCCCAGAGGAAATAGTACAACGCTGTCTTTGTCTTTTTTTTTCCCCGATCTGGGTGTGTTTTTACTCTGCATTGCTCTGAATCCCATACCTTCAACCTTTCTTGTAGTCCAGCTGCTTAGATTACAAATCAGCAGCAAGGAATAAATCAACTTTGACAGGACTTGCTGGGATTGCAATAGGTGGGTCTTCTTCCTCTCTCTCAGTCAGTTTGTGCCAAATTGGTTATATGTATTTCGTGTAAACAGAGCCCTTGACCTAGAAGCAAGTTTGTTTCTCAGGGCCTAAAAATTTGCTCAACCCCATACTTAAAGGTTTGTCCATTCAAGTATTCTTTCCCACCAGAAATCATTTGTGTGTTCACCAGACCTCTGCAAGCAGACATCAAATGGCAAGACCGTCAACCGGTCTAATTATAATTATTCAGAAGTTGGTGAAAAGGATCAGTTTGTTCTGAGTCAGACCCACCACTCCTCATACACAGTCCTTTCTCTACCTAGCTAATAGATTGCCAACGTATTTCAAAATGCTCACAGAAATCTTATCAGCCAGGCCTGAGAGGGAAAGGTCATTTCTGTTTAAAGGAGATAAAACTCTAGATTTTTTGCTGGTTCTCACAAAGCACATTGATCATGTGGTTTGCCATAGGGCGAAGCACTCTTGGATGATTCATGCAACTAGTTCACCACGTACAAAAGCCAGAGAGGGAAGAGGAGATAAAACCTTTTATAGTCACATCAACCAGTCTCTGTATAAATAGCAAAACAAATGCAGCTCACAGCTGGGTTCTCTAATACACTGCCATGTTGCTACAGCAGTGACAGCCCAAAAGATATGAACTGTGTGAAGCAAAGCACCAAATCTGTATTATTATAGTCTAAGGAAGGCACTTTTCAAGTCTCATTTAAGCAAGCAGACATCAGCTCCATTTTTGGCTTTCATTTTTCTATAATATCCCACAATCTGAAACAGTCTGCTTTGTCTTATGGCATAATAAGGCTACACCTGTGGCACACTTTTGAGTTCTGTATAAGAGAAATGTTTTCCAAAATTCAGATGATCTTAAACCTTTGCTCTGACCTTCAACTTCACCTTTTTGCCAAGCCCTCCAGACATCCTGTCAAGTATTACTATATATTTAAATGTCTGAAGATGATCCTTACTTTCTGGAATATTAGTTCATCAGAACCAGTGTTAATCTTGACAGTGAATTAAGTTGAAATCCATAGCTATGGTCCAGCAGTTAATTCATGTATTTATGCCAACAAGCATTTCTTAAACATTACAGCAGAAGTGTACCAATCATTTTCAGTATTAATGTCTTTCTGAATTGGACTGTTCTATTTTAAAAAAAACAGAAATATATATTTTATTTTATTTTATTTTATATATATATATATATATATATATATATATATATATATATATATATTATTATTATTATATGAAAATCAATATGCAATCTAGTCTGCAAAATTCCTTTAGAGATATGTGACAAGAAAGCTGAACAACAATAAATAGAAAGACAGCCTGGAAAGCAAGCGTTTTTTCCTATATTCTCCGTGCAAACAGTGACCAGGATAAGTAGGGTTGCAAAGGTAGTCTTCATTCAACAACCACTCTTTCAGTAACTATTCAGAGTTAGAATGGTGCTAAACAAGAACTCAATTCCCAAATTAACCCAGTGTGGGGCAAGAACTAGATCAGTGATGGCTAAACTTTTCGGCACCGAGTGCCCAAAGCATGTGCGCATCCCCAAAATGCAATACACGTGTCCCCTGCACATGCATCACACTCCCCACACATGTACCCCATGCACATTTGTGAGTGTCCCCCACACATGCATGCATGTCCTCCGTGCATTGTGCATCCTCCATGCATGCACCCCCTCGCACATGCATGGCAGAGACCTGAAGACTAACTGGCTGGTGGGAGGCATATGCGTGCATGCACAGCAGAGCTGAGCTGGTGCGACGGCTTGTGTGACCACAAAGAGTGCCATCTCTGGCATGTGTGCCATAGGTTCGCCATCACGAAACTAGGTCCTTGATGGCCTTCCAGAAGGCCAACAGAATAGGAACCCTTCAGATCTCCAATAAAAGCTTTTTGAACAGAGAAGGCCCATTTTCTAGGTCCTGACAGACAACATTTAATGGAGTTAGACCAGGGGTGGGCAACTTTGGCCCCTTTGTGACCTGGGGACTTCAACTCCCAGAATTCCTAAGCCATGCTGTAAAGGGGCCATGCTGGCTCAGGAATTCTGGGAGCTGAAGTCCCCAGGTCGCAAAGGGGCCATACCTGCCCACCCCTGAGTTAGACAGTGCCCACCCTATCTAATCTGGTGGGATTGGCACATACAGTATCTTAATTATTGGCATAAATTAATTTTTAACCCAAGCAGTTTAGCTATTCCAACTCTTCCAGGTAGCTTCAATCTTCTTGCTGGAAATAAGTTGAGGTCTAAGGTATTATAGACTTTTATTTAACACACTGATCTAAGTGGGTTTTAGAAGAGGCTAAACCATACTTAAGCAACATGCCAAAGATACTGACCTCCAAAATAATGTCAGGTTCCATCTCATTAATCCTAGTGAAGCAAGAAAATGTGTTACACCCAGGGGTTGGCTGCTGGGGTTCGGGAGAGCCCCTAGCTAAGATTCTGGGCAGTTCGCAGAATCCCCAAATCCCACTCCTGGCTGGCCCTGCTTGCCCCACCCCACCCCTCCCAGAAGTCCCCATGTGGCCCATTTTGGATGCAGATAAGTGCATGGAGGCGCGGGAAGGGCATCAAACGGTCTCCTGGAAGTTCAGGAAGGCTGGAAATGGGCCCATTTCCAGCTTCCAGAGAACCTCTGGAGCCCAGGGAAGGCAAAAATGCCCCCCCCACCATGGTGCAGGAGGTCAATTAGGCCACGCCCACCATGCCCACGCCCACCCAACAACCGGACAGAGAACCCGTTGCTAAAAATTTTGAAGCCCACCCCTGGTTACATCTGCCGTTATTTATTTAATATCAAATTGAAAAATACAAAAGATTAAATTAGAGTGTTGTAATACCTCAGTCTGATCTTTTGAAGGGCTGGTTTTGCATTATACCGTGAGGATGAAATTGCGCTGCTTCTTTTTAATAGAGGTTTTCAAGATTAGATGATAGAAAGGCAGACACACAGATTTTCCAATTAGAGGACAATTTTTAGACAGAACTGAAGTTGACTATCAATCAGGAAGTGGAGATCACAGGTAGTGTAGTTAGGTCTGTATAATGACTATGAAGAAAAATGAAATATTGTTTCAAGTTGGTAAGTTCAAATGCTATATTATATTACAATTTTATATATGTTTGGATATATTATTTTAGTTATTGTTGCTCTATAACTGTTATATACTAACAAGCAATACATTAACATTTATAAATGTTAAAATGAGCCATGGTGGTGCAGTGATTAGAATGCAGTACTGCAGGCTACTTCTGCTGACTGCCGGCTACCTGCAGTTTGGCAGTTTGAATGTCACCAAGCTCAAGGTTGACTCAACCTTCCATCCTTCTGAGGTCGGTCAAATGAGGTAAAATGGGGACCCAGATTGTTGAGGGCAACATACTGACTCTTGAACTGCTTACAGAGGACTGTAAATCACTGTGAAGCAGTGTATAGGTCTGCTATTGCTATAATAAACATTTGATTTATAATTGTTCTAAACTTAAAAAATGCAATAACCAACACTATTCCAGACATGGTTTAAGATAAGTGTCTTAACTGAAAGCTAGAAAACACACCTCTGTACAAATGTCAATTTTATGGCTGCTGAGAAGCCATAAAATCTTTAGTGGTAATGAATCAATTCCATGTAACAAGCACAAAGCAGTTTAATTTTGTTATTATTACTTTTAAATGGACTAATGGTTTAATTCCCTCAATTCTATTGAGAAAGGGCATAGGAGATAGAAAAGGATTGTATAGTACTTTCCTCCATAAATTCTTGGATGCAATCCTGGGAATGTAGCTTTATAGCTGAAAGGAAAGCAACCTCAGTATGTTCCAGACAGACTGTACAAGTACAGATTAGGTAAAAACCGGCTCAAAAGCAGTAATTGTGTGAGAGATCTTGGAGTCCAAGTGGACAATCGCTTAAATATGAGCCAGCAACGTTCAGCAGCAGCCAAAAAAGCTAATGCAATCCTTGGTTGCATATAGAGAGGGATAGAATTAAAATCACATGAAGTATTAATATTGCTTTATAAAACCTTGGTAAAACCACATCTAGAACACTACATCGGGTTTTGGTCTCTATATTATAAAAAAGTTTGTTGAAATTTTGGAAAGAGTATAGAGAAGAGCAACTAAGCTGATTAAGGGTTTGGAAACTAAAACATGAAGAATGGTTTCAGGAATTGTGTATGGCTAGCCTAGAGAAAAGAAGAACTGGGGTGACATGGTAGCAATGTTCCAATATTTTAGAGCTGCCACAAAGAAGAGGGGCGTCAACCTATTTTCCAAAGCACCAGAAGGCAAGACAAAAAAACAATGGATGGAAACCAGGGGTGGGATTCAAATTTTTTAACAACCGGTTCTGTGGATGTGGCTTAGTTGGTGGGCATGGCTTGGTGGTCATGTGACTGGGTGGACATGGCTTGGTGGTCATGTTATTGGCTGGGCGTGGCCAACTCAACATCACTCACATTGAGGCACGCATCTCCTCGCCTGGCCTCTCATGACTGTGGGGATGCTGCAACAGTTGTAAGTGTGAAAAATGGTCATAAGTCACTTTTTTCAGTGCCATTGTAACTTTGAATGGTCACTCCACACAAGCAAAGTACCAGCAAAGGAAGGGAAAAAAAAACTCCAGAGAAGTTCCAGAGACAGGAAGTCTAGTCCTGCCAAGAATGTAATAAGGGTTAATGGACAGGCAGTTTCTGTAAGCAACACCAGAATGTTTCCTTCCTGCCTTCCTTACAGGATTAGGCCAGTAATTTCTTCTAACAACTGGTTCTCTGAACTGCTTAGAATGTTAACAACTGGTTATAGCGAATAGGTGTGAACTGATAGAATCCCACCCCTGCTAGAAACTAATCAAGGAGAGAACTAACCTAGAACTAAGGAAAATTTTCCTAATAGTGAGAACAATTAACCAGTAGATCAGCTTGCCTTCAGAAGTTGTAGGTGTAGGTGCTTCATCACTGGAGACTTTAAAGAAGAGACTGGACAGCCATTTGTCTGAAATCGTATAGGGTCTCCTGCTGAGCAGGTGGTTGGATTGGAAGACCTCCAAGGTCCCTTTGACTCTATTATTCTGTGTTCTGTATTATCCTCAAAAGTTGAATGCAAGCTGTCATTTACTATAGGGATGTCTACATTTTGTTTCCTGTGGGTGCATACAGCATGCAACAATTGTAAGATTCAGAGCACAAATACCATGAAACACAAAGGAATTGTAACTTATAAGTCTAGTTTTGTTTATGGTCTTTAATAAAAGTGCAATTGTAAACTTTAATTAGCAGATTCATCTCTGCTGATAACAAAAAATGAAAATGTTATTATTCCTGGTAACTCTTAATAGACATGCTGATTGGAGCTGAATGATGATATTTTATAATTTGTCTATTAATAAGAGATAAAATATTTGAAGAAGATATTTTTATTGAAATATCACAGAAGATGATAACTTACTAAAATGGTTTGTACTTGTCTAGAGGGAGGAGGGAGTCACTTCTTTATGTGTCTTTTTTCTTCTCTATTATCTTTTTTCTTTTTCATATTCTTTGTGTTTGTTTTTACCTTTGTATCTGTAAATTTTAATAAGAATTATTATTTAATAAAAGCAACAATCGGGAAACACTGACATTTTATTACTGAACAAGCAGGCCCTCAATAGTTTATTGTGTGCTTTGTTTCTCTAGGAAAGTGACAATTCCAACATGTACTGTGATATGATCCTCCTATTGTGATGCACTCACAACTTTGTGCTGCTGCTTCCTAGTACAGAGGATTTCATATTGGAATATGCCTAGCATCCTACTGAATATATTGACAATTTCCTGTGAAAACTACTGCCATATATCATTGTTAATCTACTGGAATGAAAAATAAAAGCTCATTTCATTCATTTTCTTTTTATGCTGTTTGAACACCCTTTTTTTGTATTTGTCTTTCAGGATAATGTCCTGCATCAAAAGCAAAAAAAGAAAATGTGTACCTGAGGCCCCAAATCACAGCACAGCTGCATGGTACTTATACCTCAACTGTGGACATGCGGTTATTAATAGCTCTTTTTATCACAGCATGAACTGAAAGAAATGGCATTAGAAATAGGTTATCGTAGCTAAGATAGGACACCCTTTTGATAGAGCAAAAAAAGCAGCTATTTATTTATTAATTAGTTAGAAAATAAAAGCCAACAGATGTTGGTTAGCCATTTCCTCTAATGGGTCAACAAGCAGATTTGTGTTTAGAAAGCTGTCTGACATCGATAAGATGGTATAAAAGCAGGTACTGTAGCTTAAACCCCATAGATTAGTCCACAGTTCAATTTGATATTTGAGTGAAAATAAATTATGGAGTATTTATTCATAGCTCAGGAAATTGGAGGCCTTTTGTAAATATACTGTAATTTATGACCAAAGCAGGATAAGTAATGTAGTCAGGAAACAAAGGATGTAAACTTGGGTTGCACTTTGCTATAATCCAACAAGAAGTAACAACTTTTCTTGACATATTCTAAAATATTAAACATTAAATAATGTCCTAGGGAGGGGAAAAACAGTGAAGTTTTTACTTGTGGCTAACCCACCTTTTAGAATGGAGAAAGAATTGTATCAATGAATACAAGTGTTTAAAACAGTAATTTATATTCAACAATCCTACTGCAAAGTCAGGAAGTCTGTAAAAATGGCTGAGTGGGCTCCCAATTTTAATGTTTCCAAAGAAGCATATCTAATCATAACAGGCATAGGGAAAATCATATTATTAAAGTAATATGACAGTGCTGGGAAGCAATATTTTAAGCTGAAAAAAGATAACTTAACAGTTGCATTTTCTCAGCTCAAAAACCTATTGCCTAACTCACATGCTGATCCCATTCAGAATGAGTGAAGCGAATAAGGCAGTATCAGCTCTACCAAGTAGACAAGGTCAAGAAACAAACTCCATGGATATATTAGAACCATAGTTATTGAGAGAGGCTATAGCCATGATGGAAAACCTATGGCACACGTGCCCAAAGTGGCACGTGGAACCATATCTGCCAGCACGAGCAGTCACCCCAGATCAGGTCCACTGTGCATGCGCATGCGCCTCCCACCAGCCAGCTGATTGTTGGGTATCTGCTGTGCATATGCAGGGGGCGGGGCATGCATGGGAGATGTGCATGCATGCACAGAGGCTCTGGGCATGCGGGGGGTCATGCACAAATGCACAGAGGTGTGTGGTGCACGGAGGTTGCACATGCATGCTCAGGGGCGGGGATCATGCACACATTGCATTATGGGTGCAGGCATGCATGCGCACACACATTTTCGGCACATGACAAGGTTAGCCATCACTGGGCTATAGAAACAGAATTTTGTAAGTCTGCCTGTGTTTTCACTTCCTTCTGTCTTATACTTCAGGGAGTCAGGGAGAAGCCAGTATAAGTCTCTGATACTTGTAATAAGTCTTCCTCCTTCCAACCTTAGCTTAGCAAATATTTCTTCTGTTCCTGTTATCTTAATGGCTTCTGGATGGGTTCTTCAAGGTCATCTCCATAGATCTCTACAGTTTGTTATTTCCTTGCAGTTTTGACATTTCATGCAGCGGTTCCAAAATAGAATTGTGTACGTAGAAAAATTAGAACAGGAGAAAACTGGAGAAAAGGCTTTTATGCATAAGAATAGAGTTGAGTTGAATTAGTAGAGTAGAGTAGAGTGGGATAGGATAGGATAGGATAGGATAGGATAGGATAGGATAGGATAGGATAGGATAGGATAGGATAGGATAACAGAGTTGGAAAGGACCTTGGGGTCTTCTAGGACCCCTGCTTAGGCAGGAAACCCTACACCACTTCAGACAAATGGTTATCCAATCTCTTCTTAAAAACTTCCAGTGTTGGAGCATTCACAAATTCTGGAGGCAAGTTGTTCCACTGATTAATTGTCCTAACTGTCAGGAAATTTCTCCTTAGTTCTAACTTGCTTCTCTCCTTGATTAGTTTCCACCCAAACTTGCAGCCTGTTTAGACTGTTTATCTGGATGTGTAATTTGCTTGAAAATGCCATCTCTTTGCTTCCTGATTGCTCTGGTTCAGTGCAGAGTAAATGCCACATTATCAAACTTTTGTGAAAAATCATCAAAATGTTACATAGCTTTAAAACATTGAAATAATGCCACCTGCAGGTCGTAAAATGAATTTAGCAAAAGAACATCTGCATAGATTTGACTGCATGATAAACTAAGTTGTCATCAATATGGATCATTAACATTCAAGCAACCAGCCAGATGTGCTTTATTTCTTCATACACACAGATGCAGCTCTATCCCTCTCTTTCTTCTTCACCTCCAAAGAGGATAACAACACCAGTTGTCTGATCTCACAAGATTGGATTTGGTTGCATTTGTACAGGAGAATCATGGTAAATTGCAGAGGTGCAGTTTTACTGTGAAGTTTGTTAAAAGTCTAGAAGAAAATCACATTATTGGTATTATTGATAAAAGTTTAGGTGGACATGTCATTGTGGTCACTGGACATGTTTATTTGGAAACCAAATAGCTCTATTTAAGTGGCTTTACTTTTTATTATCCTATTTTCCCTATTATTTATACCTGATAGAATTCTAACAGAAAATTTAAAAAAAAAACTATATCCAAATGTGCAATCATTCCTTGTTGCCACAGGAGTTGTCGATGCAATTCCAACACTTTCATTACTCATTGCAGAAACCAGAAAATCTACAACTATGCAGAGAAAATTAAGTTTACCGTCACTCATCTCTTCTTCTGAGGTTAATGAAAAAACATTAACCCTAAAGCATTTGATAGCTCCCTACTAATGGCACCATGCTGATCCATTCCTTCTTTTTCCTATTATGGGACTGATACAGCAACTATGAGGGATGAAAAACTATGCAACAAACTGGAATCAAAGATTATATGACCTTGTATTGTTTGATGTATTCAAGGACTGTGGACCTTGGCTGATATATGTTAAGGTGTGTGTCTTCTTTCTAAAATCTTGAATCTTCTAATGATTCACCTGAAGTGTGTCAGATCTCTAGAATCTCCAAAGTTTCAGCTGTTAGCAGGACATTTGAATTATTAGTTTTGGCTGCTACCCCATCAGTACTGTACATTAATGGAATCTTTTTGGTATTGCCTCTTATTCACTATTGGTAAGGCTTCAAAGAGGTAATTAATCCTAATGCTTCATCTGTGACAGTCTTGTGCAATCTCAGCATCATTGCTGACAAAGTGTCTTGTCAAAGATGCTGGTAATTCTAGGCTGCCATCATTTTTAATCATTTGCCACCCTGTCCTTGACATTAGCCAAGAGAGACTCAGCTCAGAGTGGTGTATTGAGTCGACCTCTCCCTTTTTCATTATGAAATACTCACAGAAAATATCTCTGAAGTTTCCATTTTAAGCAGCTCTTGGGGAATTGTGGAATGGTCAAGGAAAATCCTTTTGTATTCTGCTACATTAAGAAGCCATTTAATAGCATTTAAGTCAATTTTATGGTGTTGACATTGGAAAAGAGAACTAAATGAATGATTAATAACTTACCTGGTAAGCCAAAGGCCACTCTTAATTCCATCAAGTGCAATCCATAAGGCTTGAAGTAATCAATTATGCTTATTTAGGTTTGTCACTTTTATGGGATGCATTACCCAAATGTCTCCTTGTGTTTTTCCTTCTTACTTATCTTAATTTGCTTTCACCCACTAGTTCATTTTCCTAACTAGCCATAAACTGTTCATTCTAGTGCCAGTGTATTGAGCTTAAGAGAGAGCTGTTAATTAGTCTGCATTATTTAGCAGAGTTTCCAAAAGCTATTTTTACACTTCTGTTTATAAATGTTGAATATTCAAAGATAGAAAATATTGTTTGTGCAGTCAGTAAACAGTTCTAGCCATCAGGTGTGTTGTAAATTCCTTTAAAGATTGTATAACTTGTTCATCTGGCACTTGAGATAAATTTATTGGAGAAATAAAGCTATTTCAGAGGGAGAAACTAATAAGGGCAGGGATTCCTTCTGATGGCTTAATTCCTCTTGAAGAGAGCTGTAAGTTGTTATTTTTCTAGTTCTATTTCCAAATCCCAATTCAGGATGTCATATCTGTTTAAAGTGTAATAAGGGAATAGGATTTGTTTTGTTGTTAGTTGTACTTATGAATTTCTTGCCTGGTTGATGTTTAGGCTGCTTTGTTAGTTTAGGTAAAGTCTAAAAGTAGGCTTGTTGTTATGATTTTTGTTCTTTATTCTGACATTTTTTTCTCACAGGCTTTAAATTAAATTCCAAGATGCTCAGGATATTACAGTAATTTAATTATCTTCAGGGGGAAGTAATGATAGTTGAAATAGGCTACTGAAGTAAAATAAAATGGGAATGAAATAAATAAAATAGAATAAAATTATCCTGTCAGTTCCTCACCACCATTTTCCCTTCCTTTCTTTTTCAGGCTATGTAAGATTCTTGTTATTAAACAAAAAAGACTCTTTTAAATTTCAATAATTACAAATCTGAAATCTTAAGCATTTATTATCGCTTTTATTGTAGTCTATAAAGATTATGCTACCTCATAGAATACAAAAAATGCATCTAAGAATTTTCAGTGCCGCATCTGGACCAAATAGAAGGCTTCAAAATCGATATAATATAGACGGGTGTTTTTCAAACTTGGCAAGTTTAAAATTTATGCACATCAAGTTCCAGAATTCCCTAGTCACTTGTTCTTTTTGAAATCAAAGGAAATATTAAGTTCTTTGCAACATGTATGTAAAAAGCTCCATTGGTAATGCATAATAGAAGCAATCATCACCCTTGAAAGTGTAAGGCTATGGCTGTGACTACAGTTCACGACATTTCCAGAGAAGCTTTGAGGAAGAGTTGACAGTTTTATGATAAATATTATTTAAAAAACTTAATTGGAACGACTCGCTGCATTGTATTCTGATGAAGAGATGTTTTTGGAGGAGCTTTTCAAATGAAAGAACAAAAAGGCATCAATATTGATATTAGTAATGGCATGAGTACCAAAAATGATAATTGCTCAACCTTTATTGAAAAGGTAGATGCAGTGATTAACTCCTTGGGTGTTCCCTGATTTTTCCTTCTACTGCTTAGGTTTGCAGCCCTCCAACTTCCACTTATAAAATCATTTGTTTCACCTCTTACCTCTGTAGCCTAGGCTGACTATCTAACAATCCACCTGGCCTTGAAGATTCAAGCCATCTTACTGAGCTTCTAGTGCCAGTGAGATTGGCAAACATTGCTCTAGAAAGCTTAGATAAGGCTTCTGCAGCTTTCCTATAGGAATGCCCATAGGTATATAACAAATTGCAACAGTCCTGCTTCATGCAAGGCAATCAGCTTAGCTGGTCCTGCTCAAGTGACTTTCATTTACATAGAGACAACACAAAGACTGGCCATCTGAGGAGGAAACTTGTTTTCTCAACTACAACAATTCCTAAAAGGAGTCTCTGAAGACATCAAGCAAAATTTTTGGGAGAACCATGAGGATGGGGTGGAAATCAACATCACTATGGTAGTCAGAAGTGCTTGTGAAATCCCCAGCTTTTCATGTACTTTGTGGCAATAAAACAGAGCTCTTAGAAGCTGTGGAACTAAATCATTGCACAAACACAGAACCTAATTACAGCAACTGCAATGGGGGTATGAATGCTACATAAGACATATTTTTTGAATTATTTTACTGATGCCATGTACTCATAGTCATTCTTCGTTCAACTTTTTGGGCAGTGTAAATAAGCTTCCAGTCTGGTTCTAATTACCTTACCTTCAAGCAGACTTCTGTGTTGGTTTCCTTGTGCTGTTGTGCTGAGGGCCTTATTTTCTTCAGCTTGTGATTTTGTATCTTAATTTGTGGCCTTATTATCTGCATGCATGATTACATGGTGCAGCTCTAATTAGTGGATACTTTGTGAATAATCTGTCTGGGAAATGAGATGTAAATTAAGGTTTAATGTAATTAAAGTTAGTTTTGGCTTAATGAGCTTTAACTTTTTAAAATTCATTGCAATATGTTTTGTTTATTCTAAATCATTACTTCAAACTACTACTACCATTATTAGAGTAGAACAAACATGATACTGTATACACTCACACAATTATAGTTTTCATTCCCATAATGCATATTTTAACATGCAGGTTAGCTATAAAAAATAAATAAAAGCACAACAAATTAACATGCAACATTTATTGTTGAAAATGAACAATATGGAAACAGAGAATAATAAAATAATACGAAATCCACATTCACACATTATGTTTTTTAATTCAAGCAACAGTTTACAAAATGGTTACAAAGTATTCAAGATTCCAAAAACTCTTCATCAGATACGATGATTAAAAGTCCAGGAAAAAAGATCTACAACATCCATTTTGTGGTACAGGAATGTGTCCAAGAGGCTACCAGGAATGAAACACAATTCAAAGGAATTTTTCTTTTTATTGAATATTGCTAGAATGTATATATATTTCTAAAATGCATATCAGAGATTTGTAGAAAGATAATAAGACACTAAAGTTGAACTTTATTTCAACTTCATTCCTAGTGATCTACAGAATGATTAAATAAAGTTTATATTTTATTTTGTTTTATTAAATAAAATTTGATAATTTTCTTTTTAACAAGCTTTCCATCGATTTACCTAGAATGAGTAAACAAAGTAACCTGATATTTCCTGAATCTCTCCTGAATATTAAGTTTGTGGTATACAAGCTACCAATGGTAAAACTAATGTTATGTTGCATATTTTGCTACAAAATAAGTAATGAATAAATTCCATTCAAATGAACAGTGTTTGAGCATTATTTTTGTTTTATATTTTTTATTGTTGTTTTCTATTTTTTTTATAATGAATTACATTTGCAAACATTTATTTCTTTATTTTATTTCTTCTTTATTTTGTTTCTATGAAGTCCCTTCCTGAAAATATCAGCTTCCTTCTTGATTGTGTCTTTCTTTGTTTGGGTATCTCTATATGCCCACTCAAATGGCTGCAGAATATGTCATCTAAAATATCAACATTAAACATAGGTCCTATCTACTACCACTTAACCTCCCAGAAAATTAACCCAGCCAATTGCAGTATAAAAAGTGCAACAAGACATAAACTGCAATAACTATCTGGTCTGGTCACCACTGGATTTTGTGTCAAATGCCCACTTTAAAAGATGCCTTCACTGTTTTCAAAATGTCAGGAGCCAAAAAACCATCCACAGTTCATTGGGCAGTGCATTCTACAGCAATGGGGCAAATGGTGAGAAGGCCCAATGCCTGATCTTCCTACCTGTCATGAGGAAGATCCTTAAGCAGACCTTTCCTACATGATCTTACTGAATGTACAGAATTGTTTTGAATCAAGCAGTTTCTAATGCACCAACCCATAGGGGATTTTATAGGCAATGATGAGCACTTTGAATTTGACCTGAAAGTATCTTGAGTAGTGTATCAGTAGCAAGATCAATGCAATAATCTATCATCTACTGCCAAATCTGGCTGCTGCACTCTGCATGAGTTATCTTCTACGAAGTGTATATTACATTTTAGAGATAGGAATCTGTATGTTTTTGCAGACCAAAAAGAAACATTCCATCTCTTTCTAAAGAGTAAAGAGTTTCTTTACTCTTCTTTAATTGTCCTTTAAATCATTTGTAAATCTACAGTCCAAATATCTTCCTGTTTCCTGTATCTGTTGTCTTACTATTGTTATTAACTTCCTCAAAAATAAGTAGAATCAGAAGTACATTTACACATTACAACACAGGGTGTGGCTGCTATTATGCATGAATTTCTGATGGTCACTAGGGGCCCTGCCCCAGACATCACCAAATATGAGATCCGCAACACATTAATGATAACCAGCTGTACATCTGTGCCCCTTGTTGGGCAAGTGATGTTGTTGTAGTGCTGGTCAAGTACTGTGCTGTCCAGCCAGCTATAGTTAATGGGATTTGGGATATTTACTTAGGAATTGGGAGCTGTCCCCTTAAGGGAATGCATCATGGTAAATGTAGTTAAGGTATCCTGGAAAATGTAGTACATGTCATGTGGTCACATCTGTAACCCTGATTGGTAACTGAATTGACCCTTGGTGGGTCGGGGGAGGTTTCTTCACTCTTTGCCTGAACACACAGCCTCGTGGTAGCAGCTATGCCACCTGCCTCTATGACTATGCAATGAAATATGGGAAAGAAAGATTACTATCATTTACACTATGATTTCAACTGTACAAAGAATTGGACATTAGATGCATTTCGATATAACTGTGAGTCACCTTGAGGATACCTAATATAATTCAATAAAAGAAACTTTGTATGGAAGAATTTGTAGAGTTATCTGTCTTTATATTCAGCAAATGGACCAAAAGACAGAATAAGTACCATACCTGGAGGTGGTAAGGATCTGATGAGAACTCAGCTCCAGCTCAACCTGTCAAAATGGAGTCTTCTAGATCTTTGATCTCCCCCCAGCCCACATGACGTCATCTTTGATTCTGGATGGGATGGCACTCCCCCTGCCTGAGACAGTACACAATTTGGGGGTCCTTGTAGACTCACAGGTCTTACTTGTGTAGCAAGTGGTAACTGTGGCTAGAGAAACTTTTGCACTAATTGTAACTTCATCCAGAGATTATACTAAGCTACAGTTGATGTATTGCAGGGGTATCAAACTCAAGGCATGGGAGCCGGATTCAGCAGGCAGGGTGCTTAGATCTGGCCCCTGGGGTTGCCCAGGAAATAGCAGACCGGCCCACGGTGCCTCTGCTAGTGAAAACAGAGCACCGACAGCCCACCCAAGCTTGGTTTTCACGTACAGAAGGCTGCAGGAGACTGTTGCAGCCGAAAACGGAGATCGGGAGCCTGTTTTCGCTGGCAGAGCACTCGGACTGTCACAGGCAGCCCCGACATGATGGACATCAAGCTGGCCACACCCACCCTGGCCACTGAGGTCAAACACAATCCTGATGCGACCCTCAATGATATTGAGTTTGACACCCCTGGGTTAAGTGTGTGGTATGTAAATAATGGTATACATTGTTATGTGAACCTAGTGTTTGTGGATTATTCAGTAAGCATGGTAAATAAACTGAGTTGACAAATGACATAAGGTATACCCAAAAATTGGCTGTTGCTCGCTAATTCTTCCTGAATTAATGGGATAAAAAACTTAAATTTAAAAAACCCTTCTAAAAAACTGTCCTAGAATAGGAAGCAAAGAATCAGAATAAATGCATAGTGCGATTGTATAAAACATCCAAAAGAAATCCCTTGAAAAAACATGTTACTGTGGGGAAAGTATTTCTCCTCAAAATATAAAAGCAGGTGCATGTTTTGGAAATCCTGAGAAGTTTTCAGAAGTCCCCAGTACTTTGTACTCTCTAGGTCTGTTACCCAAACAAAACTTTTAGTAGGGCCACAGAATAAAGTACCTTTCAAATGTTTTGCACAACCCTAGGGATGTAAGCACTAGAACAACAACCCACAATTATGCACTTCATTTTGATTGGTTTTAATTTATTAGGACTCAAGGGAAGGAGTTTATCAAACTTTATTTCAATAATTTATTCACTGCCTCAATCACTGAAGCACCTCTAGGCAGCATAAAGCAATATAACTGTATTAAAATCCACACACACAAAAATCCAGTTGGAAGGAGATAATAATCATCTGAAGTGGGAGAAACCAAAAATGATATAGCACACAATTATTAACATTTAAATCATAGAATCCTGCTTCTGAACTAGGTAAAAAGCCTGATTTTCAAAGGACCAAAGAGCAACTGAGTTTGAACTGTGCAGACTTCAGGAGACAGGAGCAGCCATGTCTCTGGGGAATCGTAAAATGGCACTGCTTTGCCCATGGGACCTGGGGCATGCTGACCCTGTGGGATCTTACCAGATGAGCAGAAACGAATAGAAAAAGATAGTCTCTTAGATATGTACAGCCCAAGCTATGAAGGGCTTTATAAATAACAAGCAACATCTTGAATTACATCTGAAAGCCAATTAGTAACAAGTGCAGCTTGTAAAATAGAGATGTAGCAAAATGACACATTCCTGTTATTCATTGTACTGTTTCATTTTAGACCAGCTGTAGCTCCCAGATGATCATCAAGAATACATTAGTTCAAACAAAAAATGATTAAGGCATAAACAGACTTCCCAATCCAGAAGCCATAATTGGAGCATCAAACATCACTGAGCAAAGGCGCCCTGGCACATCTGCCATTTGATTACTAAGCAAGAGCAGAAAGTCCAGAACACCAAAATTATATACAAATTCTGCCCGAGATAGTAGAATCCCATCAGTAATTAACTTTGGAAAATCCCTGGAAACAGAAGCTTATTAAATCCAGAGACCCTCAGTCTGAGTCCAAGTCTGTTCCTTCCCATCCAACCTCTACAAACCTCCAGGCACCAGGACAGAACATTGTTTGGTCAATCATGGATTGAGATATACAGCTGCACATCATTTGCTTATGGATAATACCTGACCAAGAATGCCAAATATTTCTGAGATGGGAGCAGGAGAAAATAATGGGGTCTAAGGGATTCTGCACAGCATTAGGACAGCTGCAGGTCGTGCACAGGAATTCAACTTGCTACCACCCAAGATCAGCACACCACAGCCTCTTCTGTAAACATTCCCAGTCCAGCTGTGAAGATTTACCATATCAATTAACAGAAGCCTTGCTAGTTAGGAGATGGCCCCAAATTATTTAGAGTGGCTAAAATTGAAAGAGATAGTAAAGAGCCTTGGTGGTGCAGGCTGTTAGCACTTAAGTTCCAGCTGCCTGCAATTAGTGCAGGCTCGAATCCCACCAGGCTCAAGGTTGACTCAGCCTTCCATCCTCTCGGGGTAGGTAAATTGAGGACCCAAGATTGTTGGGGGCAATAAGCTGACTTTGCAAAAATGCCGCTTAGTAATAAGCAGGCATAAACAATGGAATGAAGGCTATTGCTGAGCGCATTGGGTTGTATCCCAAAAATTGTAAGCCGCCCTGAGTCTTCGGAGAAGGGCAGCATATAAATGTAATTTTTAAAAAAAGTACTGGAAAAGCGTGTCTGTAACAGGAGAAGCGAGCACTGAAATAGCAGATACTGTACATTAAAAGGGAAACAAAATTAATACATTGGCTATATATGCAAATAACTTGGCACCAAAAGTTACTTCAAATATGCGTTATTCAATAAACCAGAATTACCCTTCTACATCAGCAAAATGACTGTGATTTTAGCAAGCTTGCTAAACCGCTGTTACCACTAATGGCATCGCAAAGATCCTAACCTATGAAACACATATTTTGTATGCATGTTCAAAGTATTTTCTGTTCATTTAATTGATTTTTGCGTATGTTTTGTGGATGAACTGTTTACTATACATGTCTATCGATTAGCAAGAGGTATGTTGGGGATAGAAAACCAAAAATAGGAGCATTCTGTATTCAGACACAAGCCATAGTTAAAATGTGCCAATGTTCATAACCCGACTGCAAAAGTGTAGACTCTTTCCATAAAATAGATGGAATTTGTTCAAGCAAACTACCTAAAAAACAAAACTTAGTTTAAGCTATGTGAAAACTAAACTAAACAAAAAAGTAATATCACATCCTAGAGTGGCATAAAGTGGTCAAGCAATTGTCGTAGACAAATCAGTAAAATGTGTCTCCTTTTCTTGATATGGTTTCACAGACATTGTTACTACGATCCATGCATCAGAGGTGGTATTCAGCAGGTTCTGACCAGTTCTGGAGAACCGGTAGTGGAAATTTTGAGTAGTTTGGAGAATCGGCGGTAACCTTCCCCTGGGAGTGGGGTGGGAATGGAGATTTTACAGTATCCTTCCCCCTGCCATACCCACCAAGCCACACCCACCAAGCCATGGCAACAGAACCGGTAGTAAAAAATTTTGAATCCCACCACTGCCATGCATTCATGCTCAAGTTCTTATGGACTTCACATAGATGGCATTTTAGGAAAAAGGAATGCTCAACCAGACAGATCTTTTTGGCTGACTTACTAAGACTCTACCCTCAGTGAAGACTTGGCAATACATTAATTTGGGTATTGATATTCACTTACTAACTTCAACTTATAAAAACGAAGCACAGCTTACTTCATCCATTTGAAATATTTTAATCTGCTTTTCAACAGGGTAAAAAGCATAGCTTGGATCTGCACCTTTACACTGGGGGAGTGGGACTCACAGGTACTCATCTCAAATAACAGTAATAACAAGGACCAGCTAAAATGAGGAACCATTAAGCAAAGTTATTCCTTCCCAGTCAAGCTACAAATGCCCTCTTTCTTTCTGCTAGTCAAAATGAAGGATGCTTAATTCAAGGTTGCAAAGGATATTGTTTCTTGAAGTGTACTGTCAAACTCCTCCTTTGACTCAATTTATATTCATTTTGGGACCAAGGAGTTCATACATTATAATATATATAAAATGCAGGGCCACAGAATACATCTTGATATCTATATTTAAGAATACCTTTGTACCTTTATCAAATATTGAGTATAGAAATAGCTTCAAGAAGTCAATCTGTATTCAAACGGAAAAAACTTTATTAAAGATATGTACATGTGTGTAAATATAGATTTTCTCAAAAAACAAAGCTAAATATTATCAGATTTGTAATCATTACGGCATGTAGTGTATAATACTGCTTTGAAAAGAATTGTTACCTGTATAATTTAATAGCAAAACAGAAAGAGAACATAGCACAAGACCACACAATTTATACTATTACATAATTATAACAAAAAAAGTATATTTGGGAAACAGACAACAATGTTTTTTTATTTCTACTACAATTTTTGTATTCTCCTGCAAAGACATTTGCAACAAGCACAGGATATTAATTTGCCTTTCTCAAACTCATTCAATTTTATAGAATTTGAATAATTGTAGCAAGATTGACACCAGAAGACTATCAAAATATAAGCTTTGGATAACAACTGGATAACAATTCTTTTTCAATCTCTGTATGCTTGGTTTCTTCATATAGAAATAATTTATGTATCAAACAATGGAAAACAAAACTATTAAAAACATCCATGTATAGCTAAACAGAGAAAATAAATATTTTCAGATATCACCAAGTTGGATTTGTAGTATTTTATCAATTTCTTCTGCTAGTGAAAAGGAATCAGCATGATTATGCCATATTTTTGCAGTGCAAACCAGAATGGTGCTTTCCACCATTAGAATATTTTTAAAAGCTAGTTATCAATGGACTAAGGCAACCTAAAAGACTTTTCTCAATATTCCTATTTCATTTACTTCTCAAAATTATGTTTGTTCTTAGGCCTTTGATAATAAACATTCTCTCTTGAAAATCACATTGTTGTAAGATGTAGTTAGGCAGCTTGGGCATTCCATTATATAATTACATACAAAGAATAATAAAGTGAAAATGTTTCAACTTGTCAGCATGTCTGAAATTCCACATTTTTTCAAGCAGCACTTGATACAGCTAGTTTCTTCAAATGATCCATGAAGACTTGCAGACTGACATCATCCGTAAGAATTGGTGCTCCAGATTCCTATTACAGAATGGAAGATTTTAGCAGCCTTCTCTGTCAGGGGCCTTTTGATACAGCCTCTCCCCAGAGATACAGACAATCCTGGCCTTGTTGGCCTTCAGAAAAGCAGTGCATATCTGGCTTTGCCCCAGGCAGTGAAGCTAGGATGTTGACAGAGCTGGCATGGGGTGGATGGATGTTAAGTTTTACTGGGACCTTAACTGGTTCATTGTTTTAAATTGTGGTTTTTAATGTAATGTGTTATTTTGTTCACCACTCAATTTTCCTTTTGATAGATGGGCAGCTATATACATTTTCTAATTAATAATGAAGACTTTGTAACACATAAATTTATTACAAGGAAGCAAAAGAAGCTGTGAAAAATCAGACTCTCCAGTTGGGTTGCCTATGTGCAACTACACTTCCTTCAGACATGTGGCACTGTCAGGAATACTGCCCCTCCTGGTCATTTTTTTTATAGATTTAAAACTATTGTGAGGTGAACATACTGCATAAACAAACATTGATTTACAGCAACATCCTTATTTCTAAGAATGCGTCCTAGCCTCAGGGTTCTGTTCCTTTAAACTTAAAGCAGTTGAAAGAATGGAATCTTTTGTGTTCTGTGATACAGACATCTGTTGTTGGAATTTCTGGTCTCATGCTTTACACCTTATATTTAGTTTCCCCATTAAAATAACTGTCTCAAAACGTAATAAGTTTGCCTTTTCCAAAATATGTGTAAGAATAGAAAACTATTTAAAAACAGATGCTGTGTATCTTGGATTCAGACCTCACATTTGCTTTGCAGTTTAGTTCATGAGCACATTGTTCTTTCATTTAATGAATCTGTCTTCTAAAAAGTGAGTCATTTTTGACTGTATCTACTAGAATAATACAATAAAACTATTAATCTATTTTAGTACATATACACAGTATAAATATATCCAATATAGTTTTATCAAAGTCTTTAAATAATAGGAACAAAAGCAGATTTTAAAAAATTACACTTTTAAGAACTTTGAAGATTTGCCTTACTTAAAAAGTCTCAAAGAAAATTTTCTATCAAAAATGTCTAATTCTAGAAAAAAACTAATACAACATTTTCTTAATTTAATAAGTAGTTAATTTACCACTCCATCTTAATACCTACCTTTAGTCCTTAATCTGAAGATGCTCAGAAATGTTAACACAGAAAATAATATTTTAATTACTCTATGCAGGTTGCTTAATCATGCTAAAGCTTACCTGTCCCCAAGCATACATATTATTATGTGTTTGAGATGGATTTACTTTAGAAAGTAGAAAACGGGCCTTGAAAGAAACAAAGAAAAAGATTATTTTATTAAATAACAGTTAAAATGGTTTCAATCACAGCATGGACACCATTCCTATAACAAGGTCAATTCTCATAGCATTTGCATTTGTATGAGACCTTGTGATAATCTGTGGGTCTGTATGATACATTGTGACCTCACCTATGATTCCTTATGCATCACAAGAACAAGATCAATGCATACTAGTATTAACAGTTTTCTCTCTATTATGTATATAAATATACTACTCTTAAGTACTTAATGTATAACAAAAGAACCGCACACCCTCAAATACTGATGTTCTTCTTTAACAACCCAAAAAAAGCATCCTTAAGCAACAATGTGCTAATTCAATACATTAGAGGTTTTGCATCATTCCAATACTGCACTGGAGAAAGCATGACAGAAATCAAAGTATTTACAGGGTATTCTATAAGTGGTTCTCAACTGGGAATAAAGCCACTGTTCATATGTTTTGATTATATGAAAGACTGCCTCTCCCAAGCTCAACACACAGGATAATACATATTCAATTATGCTCCCTTTAATTAGGTGTTAGTAACAACTTATAAAGTCCTAAATGGCTTGGGTCCAGGGTACTTGCGGGAATGCCTCCTGCCAGCATCACATTCCGATCGTCAGGTACACTCCCATAGGCCGAGCCTCCTTGGGGTACCGTCAGTTAGGCATTGTCGACTGGTGGTGCCCAGGGGTAGGGCCTTCTCTGTGGGAGCACTCGCCCTATGAAACCAAATCCCCGTAGACCTCCATTTGGCCCCCGATCTCTGCTCCTTCTGCCAGGACCTGAAGACCTGATTGTTTCAACAGGCTGGTCTGGACTGACTTCGGGAGTGTGAGTTGATTTTTTAGTCTTTGTTTTAATTTTTTAAATTTTATAATCACTGATTGGGCTTGTATTTGTTTAATGGCTTTTTACTGTAATTTGTATTGGGTTTTTTATTGTTCGCCGCCCTGAGTCCTTAGGGAGAGAGGGCGGCATACAAGTCTAATAAAATAAAAATAATAAAATAATAATAATTATATGAAATAAAGCTTACCAAAGAACTCTATCAAAACCATCTGCTTTTTATTTAACAGACAATCCCCCAGGTAGAAATCAAAGTAACTTACTTGACTACCTCCATGTTCAGTATCAATATACCGTGGCATTGGAAACCTTGAATGAAGAATTTCCTGTGCATCATCAGTTGGGGCTTGAAGCAAATGACGAAAGTTTTCATATTCTGGCATATCCTGATAGCCTGATTTGCGCCACTGAGCTATAGTCTAGACAGCAATTCAACATTCATTGTTTAGTGAAAATTTAATATAAATCAGTTTTAATAGTAAGATTGCTAGATCAAGGTAAATCAATTAATATTATTACTTTTGCCATTATTATTATTCATATGCTGCCTCAATTACTAGGCAATTCTAAGGGGACTTGGATTAAATAGGATTAAACAAGTAAATAACAACTATAGGCCAAATGCAAACACTGAAAGAGTACCTGAAGGATAATACCACAGCAGACTATTGATTAATTTTAATACTGCAATCGTTTTTTATTAAGAGCAATTTAACAATTATGGCATTTCATTAAATCCTTAAAAACAAAAATAACAATACATTCCTGTTTTCAAGAAATGTGGTTATGTGTATTTAATATTCATGTATCTAAAATATACTTACATCATAAATTGCCTACCTAGTTCCATGTATGCCATGTGATAATTCAAATTGATCAAAACTTTAAAAAATGTATAACTTACTGGTAGTAGTAGATTTTATTGACTATACTAGAAAGCACTTTTTTATCAGTTGTCAAAATCTCTTTTTAATATTTTTATTAAATTTAAAAATGAATAAAAATTCATATTAAAAGTAAAAAGTTAAAAAAAGAATCAGACAAACACTAAGATAAACGTGCAAAGAAAGGAAAAAGTAATGAAAAAAAAAGAATCTCGTATGTAACCATTTATAGGACATGTAACAATACTATATTGTACAATATATGTATCAACCTGTCCCTTCCATAATGGGCAAAGAAAAAGATAACGGAGGTTAATACAGACATAGCAGGGAAAAGAAAGGAAAATAACGATGATGATGAGAAGGAAGGTGTCCGTGCCCACTTCTGGCTCTGAACCTGCCCATTGCTGACTTCAGAGCTCCTTTTCCCCCCCCAGATTAAATGGTAAGTTTCCTCAGAGACTGAGTACCATTTCAAAAATAGCAAAATTTGTGTTGGCTGTAGTTTCTACTCAAAGACTTTTCTAAAGAAAACAAAAATTATTTCCTCTTACCTCTCCATGATAAATAAGAATTTGGAAAAAGGTGTCCATGAGGAGTATGCGATCAGGCAGAATACTGCTGCTGTCTAAAAGAACAGGCTAATATAAAGAGGAAACACGTTTCATTAAATATACTCGAAACCATCAACAAAAGTTTAAAGACAGTTTTGTGCCAATTAGTTAGGAAATAAAGTAATATTTAAAATGTATTCTTATTTTGTTTAATTACAGCTTAAGCATGAATCTTATAAGCATGTTTCAATAACAATAACAACAAAGTGTATGATTCCATGTTTTAGGATCCCCTGATATCTTAATTCAGTAGGCAATATGTTTTACATTAACCCTCACACATTCTGCTTAGCATTAAATAATTATACAGGTTTCCATACCTCTCATGTATATAAACACACATATAAAAGACCTTTATTTAAAAAAAAATAATGTGATTTAAATGTGTATGGAAAAAGCAGTGAACTCTCATCCTGTAGCTTATTTATTTATTGTATTACATTTAAATGCCATTCCACTCCAAAGAAACTACAACCAAGTTTTTGCTAACCGATACTACCTGGTGGCAATTCCTGATCTTCCCTTCAGAAAAAACAGAGCAGTATGCTCCTCTATGCATTTTGGGAACAGCATCCAAAAGCAATTCCAGGCCAGAGCAAGTATTAATAGCCACCTGATGGCATTTAGCACATGATTAAAAATCTATGTTCAATAAATAATTTTTCCACTTTTGTGTTGCACAAAATTAAATTTTGGAAGAGGAAAATAGTAATTTAGAAATCTCTATTCCAAACAAAAAAAATTCCACTTTCAATTGTTGTCAATCAATGTTGAATCTACCATTTTGTGGCAAATTAAGACATATTCAATTGTTTTTGATGCTAAACTTGTTTTATCTGCTTAACATATATTTCAATCTGAGCCCTTGTAGCAAAATAGTATATGCATAAAAAAATAGGATGAAGCAAAAACTGTTCTCTTGGATTTTCCCCCCCTATGTGCTGTACCTCTGGTGGTCCATTAAAAGAGTAGGCATAAAGAATTGGTTGAATCATTATAAGTGACTGAGTCAGATCTTGACGCATGAAGTGATGGCGATAATAAGAACTTTCATCAGGACTGTTATTGAAAACTTGCAAGAAAGGAGATCTTCTTAAATGGAACATAAACTGCAAAAGAAAACAAGTCCAACATAAGTCTATTTTAGCAAATGTTTAAACTCACTGTGCATCAACTTCAGATCAGTACACTAACATTATCTGAATGAGAAAAGTTTTTGATTCCTCTCTTGAAACAGCTACAGCATAGATTAATGCAAATAATAGTGTCTTAGTATATAAAACTTATAATCAAACTTTTAAATATAATGAATCTTTTAGTTCATGATGAAATCAAGCAGTATTCACAAATAACACACAATCAATTTAATCTTGAAAAGTAGCAAGTAATATCCTTTAGGAGGAAAAAAACAGCTTTGCTTTTCTAGTCTGATTGGCAAGTCTCTGATTTCTATTATAACTGCAACCTCTTTGCAGAGATTTAGATCCCATTACTCCCACCCCCAAAAAAGTCCAATGGAGCTCACACACAAAATAAGCAGCATTCAGTCTTACTGAAATGTCTCAGAGTTCTAATCTACTATTTTGCACTTTTTCAGGCAGCCTTTTCTAGAACTGCTCATGGTTGCCTCTATCAATTTTTTCTAAATCCTTGTCTTTCTCATCTCAAACATTTTTACAGAGGACTGGAGACAGGCACTTCCATTAACCGAGTTGCTTGCCTCAAAATCTCCAAGATGCAGATCACAATAATTTTCCACTGTATCTATTGTATTTCACTCCTAATTTGTCAAAAGATGCACTACTTGGCACTAACATGTTTTTGTCAGATTTTTATCATGCTTTATTCTTACTCACCTGTGGGTAAAGGGAGAAAGTTTCTGAAAATCTGAAGGAATTTGGGTCATCCTTATGATATTCTCCAAATTTCTGGCACTGTGAGATTAAAAATGAAGTCAATGAGTTCAGTATGGTATTTTAACATTATTATGTTGTAAAATAATACGTGCTATATATCTTTTTCTAAAAGTCTGCAAACCAGATTTCAGAAAAGTATTAAGGCTTGAGTCATTCTGTATCCATAAATATTACATCAACTT
Source organism: Naja naja (assembly GCA_009733165.1). Lineage (NCBI taxonomy): Eukaryota > Metazoa > Chordata > Lepidosauria > Squamata > Elapidae > Naja > Naja naja. Next base: position 317,462,734 of record CM019148.1, read on the forward strand.
TAAAAGTCAGGAATATCTCTAAATAACAGTTTATTTTGTATACTACTTTTTTGGTCTCAATTCACAACTATGATTTCCAGACAATAAAGTGTTACTTGAATAATACAGCAACTGATAAAAACTATGACAACTTATATATGTGGAGATAAACTCTGTTAATATAAAAACTATACAAGTAGCAATCATCTACAAATAAATATTTTATTTCTTATATTAACACTTTATTATACAAAATATGTCAGATTAAAAACCAACTATCAATTTTCCTAATATTTTTCATCACCCAGTGAGCAGGATTTTCAGGTTTTATTTTTTCCCAACTATGGTTTTAGTATTTTTAAAACATTGGGTTTGCATCAGACCTAGCAGTTCTAAAAGAAATTAGAACTGTTCAATTCTAAAACAAATTAAAAAGCAGAGCTTTAGGAAAGAGTGTCGCAGATGGCAATCAGCATATATATTCCTTATAAATAAGTAACAGAGGTTAACAGAAGATCCAGTTCAGAACCTACTTCATAGTGAAAGAAAACATGCACTGAAATGTGTGGGAACTTCCCTGCTGGCAAATAAGAAAAATAAGAGCCTCAGGTTGCCATGAACTAGATTAAAAATACCTACTTCTTCACATAAGCCAGTGGACTCACAACAGCTATTTAAAGTCATTGTTAATGCAACTGCTATTTTACAAATAGCATACTAAGTTGGATTGTAGGTATGTGCAGAACCTACTTGTTCTTAACAAGATATTTTACTACTTAAGAACTATTTCATGCTGGGATACAAATGAGGAAAGGATTAACAATAACAAAATACTGTTCTTTATACTTCACTAAATGTTATTAGCATTATTACTATGCCTAATCTCAGTAGACTGGATTCAAAGAAACCATTTGGTTCATAGCCCAAGAAAAGCTCTAGGCAGAAATCTCTGATTCAACAGTCAGAGCAAAGGAGGGAGGTGATTTTTGTTAATTCTCCATTAGTGTGCCAGAGTGTTCTAAAGAGGCTTTATGCCCTAAAATATATTATGGGTAAGAAAGGAATAATAAAAATTACCTCCTGACCTAAACTATCAATTTATTCAGGAGCAGGAATGCTCTGTTTGCAGCCAGCCTCTGCTTACAGAAGATCTGGATCCAGCTCAAGATTTGCCCCTGAAAACCCCTATTATAGGAATTGTTTAATCATGGAATAAAAATTTTCCAAATTGTTACTCTGCTGAAAAAAAGTTCTATCTATTCTCTGATTTCTACAAAGATTTTTGAAGTCATTAGCAATAATTAATCATACAAGATCACTGCCATGGAGCCTATATTTAAACACAGGATCTTAATTGTTCTTTTGTCTACAATAATGGAAACAAACGGTTGAGGAACAAATATAGAACAATAACTCTCCCTAAGTGTAACCTCTGCATAAACATCTCTGAAGAGATGTTCACCCTTGAAAGGAAACTGTTTCTAAAACATTTCGAATGCCTTACCAATCTGATAAGCTGTCTGTCCAACCACCTTAGCACATCAGGTCCTTCTTCAGTCTCAGCTCTATAGACCGCTAATCTTGCCATAAGAATGGCAGCTGCTTCCTGGTCAAAAGAAGCTGCGATGTTTTGAATCTGTGTCTGAGCATCTGCCCAGCTGCAAAATGAAAAAAGCAACTATTTTATCACAAATTTAGCCAAACACAGCCATTTATAACTTTGACACTTGAACAAATCTGAACTTTTCTTCATATTCATTTTCAACACTATAGCAAAGCATTTTTGCAGAACAACCAGAAATTAATATTTCCCAGAAGAAAGTGGTATCAGATATAGATTACTGCATACTATACTAGCAACAAAATTCTTCCAGTTCCCGCAAAACTTGTGACTTTTATCCTAGTTTAAAGTTTATTTTTTTGCACAAAACAAGTCATTCCGGTTTTTAAATTCCTTATCCAACTTCACTTTCTACATAATACCCAATATTTATTACATATGTCTATTATATGACCAATATTGCTAGTTCTCGGTATTACCCTCCAACATAAGACGAAATAAAATCCAATCTTCCTAATTCACATGGGCATTTTTGCAGGATTCCAAATGCATATTAGATCTGCACTGCAAGCAAAAGGTTGCCACTTTAAATAAAATGCTATTAAGCTTCACAATTTGAGCAGAAACAGTTATATTTGTTTTATGAAATTTGAATTCTACTTTTATAATTAAAAACACTCCACAAATGGATATTGAAGGAGAAAAGATGGCATTAGGTTAGATAAATACATTACACCTCTCTCCAAATATGCTTTTCCAGAGAAAAATAAACTGTCAGCAAAATCACAAACATTTGGAAAGGCAAAGATTGCTAATATACTGGTAAAAGATTCCAAGAGGTAGACTTAAGAAGAACGAGGGATACCTTGATGAAACCCATAACAAGAACTCTCTAGAAAGAAATTATATTCATGAAATACTATCTTTTTATTCTCTCAAAACTACTGTTGCTTTGTAGTCCTACCTGATGATCTCATAGTTAAACACTAGCTCATTGACCTCACTATCGAGCAAATAGTTTGGTGCTACAATCACACGTACATTCTAATTTGTATATCTCTATACAGAGAGGTTATACGTCTCAATCTGTTTTGACTCAAGCCTCGTTCCAAGCAAACAAAAGCCAAACAGAGATAAAAGCAAAACTTTTTTAATGCTTCTCTGTGAATTCCATTCATTAAAAACAGTAAAAACAGTAAAAAGGCTATTAAAACTAATTTTTTTTAATTACATTTATATGCCAATTATTGGCATACATTGGCATACATATACATTTACATATTGGCATACATATACATTTATATGACAATTATTATTATAATTGTCCCAGATAAGAACAAGCCTTGCCAAGGTTGTACAAAGCTGCCAAGAACACTAGATTAAATTGCAAGGAAATATTCAAAACCAAAAGTCTCCAAACACAAACCAGGATAGTCCGAACTTCCACATGACTTGAAGTGCAAGAATTTCTTTGCTTCCTGCAATGAATCCCACCTTTGAGGGCTGGCTTTTATCCCTTAAGGGAGGGGCCATCACCTTGCAGCCTTACTCCCGAGTCACCTGTGCTGCTGCAGCTGCTCTTTACTTCGAGCAGCCCTGTGCGCACACGCACTGGGCACAGGCTATTCAGGGTCCTATGCATCACTGCTGCCAGCCTCCATAAGCTCCGAAGGCAGCACTCCACTCTCTGACAGTCCTGGCCCCATCCTGCATCACATGCAAGCCCCTCATCCGAGTCCTCGCTCTCCGAGACCTCAGCCATCCCCACCTGCTACTGGCAAACCACAACACAATCCTGTAAATTTGACTTTTGCCACCCAATTTGTACTTCAACAGTATTGTGTACATGTCTCTGATTCAAAATGAATTCTGAATAATTGTTTTACAATGTGCTTGCTCTGTCTCTTTCACCCCCTCCTTCCAAAAAACTCTGTTCTATATAAAAAACTAACTTCTCAAGCATATAAATCTGGTTTAATATTGCAACCTAAGATGCAAGTCTATCAAAGCAAGTCTATCAAAGCATCACTTCCCTATTGAATACTCTTAACTAATGTACATATCGTTCAGATGTCTGGAATGCTACATCAAAAATTAATGCTTACTTTCTAGCAATAGTGGTTACTCTAATACGTTTTTGTCCACTTGAATGCTGATATTGAGTCACAAACTGAATTGCACCTCGTCCACCTTGAGGAATTGGAGCGTTGTGCTGTTTTGACAAGAGAAAAGGTAGATAGAATCACAAAGACATTGAGAAAACAATTTAAGGAGATAATTGTATTACCCAATCAATTCTAAAAATTACCTGCCAAAAGTGAGCTAAATTACCAAATCAGTAAATTTGTTCCTCATCTTTAGCTATATCTAAATATATCTACAACTGGATCTTTGAAATACACATAGATTTCTCAAAACAAAAGTGGTTCTTAATCAATATTGATAATACATCCTGTTCTATATTAAATTGGACATGTTAACAATTCTTAACACAGAAAAATGTCCAAGTGCTCTATGTAGAATTGTAACTGTAACAGATTAAGATAAATAACAATTTTTCTCATGACTATTGATGTTGATTTATCTGCACACATTTATTGAGTTTATGGCACAGATAAGATAAAGCAGGACCTTCCTGTTTCCTATTCTTTATCAGAGGATTGTTTACAATGCTTATATCTCATCAAATTGACACAATTCAAATGAAGATCATAGAATTTGTTTGTTTGTTTGTTTGTTTGTTTGTTTGATTTCTAAGCCGCCCCATCTCCCAAAGGACTCGGGACGCCGTACAGTCATAAAAATAATACAATATACAATTAAAAAGAAATTAGATAGGAAACTCAATTAAGAGCTAAAAACGATAAAACAATCAATCAAAACTCCCATCCCCACCCACAGCCCAGGTCAGCGAGTTGGAACAGCCAGGTTTTTAAGCCCCGACGGAAAGAATGGAGGTCAGGAGCCACCCAAAGCTCCAGGGGGAGTTGGTTCCATAGGATGGGTGCTCCCACAGAGAAGGCCCTACCCCAGGGGTCGCCAGCCAACACTGTCTGGCTGACGGAACCCCAAGGAGGCCCTGTCTGTGAAAGCGCATGGGACGATGGGAAACAGTTGCCGGCAGCAGGGTCTACCATAAGTATCCCTGTCCTAAGCCATGAAGGGCTTTATAGGTCAGCACCAGCACCTTGAATCTCACCCGGAGGGCAACTGGTAACCAGTGCAGTGCACGCAGGTGGGGTGTAACATGGGAGCATCGGGACACTCCCATCACAACCCACACCGCTGCATTCTGGACAAGTTGAAGCCTCCGGGTAGTCCTCAAGGGCAGCTCCATGTACAGAGCATTGCTTTTCCTTATCTTTGATGATCAAACAAAACAATTTCATCCATGTTTTTTCCACACTCTTAATTTTATGTTGTGATTCTGCTCTAATTAAAATAACTTTAATTTATTATTTCTAAAACATATTTTACAAACAGGAAACTATAATTGATGGAAGCAGCAGAGAAGGATGAAGGTAGAGAACAGAAAAATAATTGTTGCTCTCTTTCTCTGGAAATAGTTATATAGTAATTGTCAGTTTGACCTGCCTTATTTGAATATACAAATAATACGGAACTAAGTTTAGTTAGACATAAACCAGACAGCATAATTACTCAGTTTTTCTGTTGATGTGTTGATTCTTCTTTTAAAAACAATTTATCAATAAAGTAGGAATTTTTAAAAAGAAAAACTGAAAGATGTGCTATAGAAAACTCAGCTTTTAGATTACTATATGTCTTCTCTAAAATTTTGCTAGATTTCATTTCTATTAATATCCATATTTAAATAATATTCCCCAAAGCCAATTAAGGCAAGCCATTAGTTTATTTTCATAAAAGACAGTATCTTTGTTGGAACACTTAATATTACAGAAACTCCCTTTTTACAACCCTGTAATTCTCAAACAAGCATGTTCAGCTATTTTTATCTTACCTGATTCACCACCTCAAAATACAAAGCTAAAGTTGTAGTAGGATTAAGTCCACAAATCTTCCATTGACAAGTACCTCCTGTTCCTATTTCCTATAAGGAGATTGTAAATGAGTTTGTAGTAATAATACAATCTGCTACATACTAGTAAAACTTACTGGCTTTAAATGTATTCCATTAGAACACCTCTTCTTGGTTTATTTAGATGCAGCAACCTTATGAGACCTTTTTTCATGATACCTGAGATAACATAAATCAGCAACAACTACTAATAATTTAGCAAGAATAAAGTAAAAAGCAAATACAGGCTAATTTTTTGGGAATTTCCTCCCTACAGATTCCATATCTAGTGCTATGTTTCCTTTGAAGTAAAGTCCACATAATCATTATTTCTAGAACTCTAATAATGCCCTCTCCAAAAAGAATGAAAGTGTCAAAGACTTAACTCATTTTATATTTAAAAAAACATTCTGAGAAGCTAAAGCTTACTTCAGATGCATGATGGAGTATCTAAAAATGGAAGCAACAAAATGCCACCTTATGGCCAAAAAGAAAACAACAGAGTATCTATGCTGATACTTAGCAAGGCGTTCCTTGCACAGATCCAAAAAAAATAAACAAAATCCAAAGTTACATGGGCAGACCATTTGCTTTCTTCTTAACCATAGTTCCCTGTGTACCTCAGAATTTTCTCTAGAACAGGGCTGTCAAACTCATGGCCCATGGACTGGATGCATCACATGCTGGCCACATCCCCGCTTGGTTTAGCGAAGGGGGTGAGTCCCAATATGTCAAGTGACACCACATGACAACGTTTGACACCCCTGCTCTGGAAGATTGGAGTTTTCCACCATTTATGAACAGATTTTGAGAATACAGAAGCTCTCATATGAAAAAGGAAAGCAAAAGGAAAATCGGTAGTATTTTATACAGACAATTAAGAGGCTATTCCAGAACATCTCATTGTACTCATGCAAAAATCCTAGGTTAGGAAGCCACAGAACTTGGTGAAACAGATGGCAAAAGAGTGAAACAAGACTATACACTTTATTATTGTTGTTATATTTTTATTCTGCAATTTTAATGTATACTGTATATGACAATGAACATACCTAGTATTTCTGCCTCCTAGTTTCCCGCAACAGCAACCCTGTGAGGTGAATTGGGCTGAGGAAATAACTGGCCTAAAAGACACCTACTTGGCTTTCAGGACTAAGGGAGGCCTAAAACTCAGTGTTTCTGATTTCTAGGGCCAGCACCTTAACTACTTCCCTAAATTGTCATATTCTTCCTACATGTGGAATACATATTGGGGGAAGCTTGTATGGAAGAAGATATGTGTGTTTTTAAAATTAAAGGAGGAAAATCAGTAGCCTGTGCTATTCTAATGACACTACACTGATAGTTGAAAGTGCAAATGATCTGCAAGCACTAGTAATGAAAGCACAGTAAAAAAATGGGAGTAAGATTAAAGACCAAATTAATGACAGCAACCAGCCTTAGAATTGACAGTGTAGATATTGAAATGCTGAATAACTTCTACCTTTTAAGATCGATTAGCAACAATAATCAGCAATCAAGAAATATGTCACAGACCAGCATTTGCTAAAGTAGCAATGAAAGATATTCAGATACCATATTCTGTGACATTATAGAAGTGAACGCTGGGCTTTGAAGCAGAAGCATAGAAAGAATATTGATATTTTGAAACTTGGTGTTGAAGATAACTTCTTTAGAATATCATGAATAGCCAAGAAAACAAAAAAATGAATCATCAAACAAATAAACCCAGCATTTTTGCTCGAGATACAAATGCCAGTTCAAATTATCCTACTTCAGACACATTATGTGAAGACCAAGGTATATCTGGAGAAATCTTTAATTTTGGGGAAGTGTAAAGAAAAGAGGACCAGTTGCAAGGTGGAGGGACTCAATTATTGTGACAATGAGTGCATCACTGGAAGAGATAAAGTGCCAGATTGGGAACAGATCCTCCAGGAGAAAATCTATGTGATCACTAAGAGTTGACACTGACTTGATGGCATATATTAATCAAACATGTAACTAAGTAACAAAAGAATTATTTAAGTTATTTTACAAAGAACAGCATTTCTATTGTATTTCATATGTTAAAAACAGCAATGATATAGATTGATGGTACTTAATTTTCATTTTATGTAACTTACATTTTCTGATACACAAGGATTCTTAGAATTGAGAGATATACAGGGTCCAATTGCTCCAGATATCTTTATTTCTCTTGAAGTCTATATAGATTTCAAAGTAAAAGACAATAATATACAAAAAGTGGTTAAAATTCACTTTAGTAATTTTACTGTAACCTGTAAAAGTGAAACTAAGTAGTTGTTCTATCTAGAATAAATTTGGAGCAGAACCAGTCAATCTTTGAAAAATAGTATCTATCATTTTGCTAAACAAATGGTTATTTCTTCCTCAAAACTATATATTTTGCATTAAAAGTTTTTTCTAGTGTTTATGCACTACATTCTCATATTATTAGGCCAAATTACTCAGTTTTCTTTAAATTTAAAATATTTATTTTCCTTTAGAGGAGTAATAGGTTACAGATGTTGGGTGATCTTATGATTTCCCAATTCAGCATTATATCAAATCATATTACAGATGTATAGAGACCATGATTATAGAATTCTCACAGGTACTGGCTTGCCAGGATGAGATGCTTTTAAACTGAGAATCCAGAACTTAGACTAAGCCCTCAGCATGAAAAATCTGCATTTACTATTAAAGCTATTGCATTTTCAATATTATTTTATTTCTCGAGCAGCATTTCATTACTCGAGCAAAGTATGGATAAACCATACATACTACCTTGTTTTCATATGCTGTTGCTCAACTGTTGAAATAGCAGACAGGGAAAAATGCTCACATTGACAAAGGTTTCTATTAAATATTCAGTACATCATGTGAATGGAATCTAAATATCCTACTTATGATTATACCCCCATGCACTAGAGAGTTTCCTATAACTGCACAGGAACATAAAATGCATTCAGCCATTATTTTGTGAGCTTGTAAGAAATGAAATTAATATAATTTAGCCAAACAATGAGTGCAGAATCACAGCTGCAGAGTTAAAAGTTTACTTTGCATCTTTAACCCAAGGACATCAGTCGGTGAAAGACATCAGTCATTGTTTTATTTTGTTGTGAAAAAAAGCTGTTCAATTTAAAGAGTTTATTTTCACAGTGAAATAAAGTACTTTAATCCAAGGTTTAAAAATTTAAGCAGAATGTTGCCGCTAGCAATACTCTCTTTCCACAAAAGTCTGTTTACCTCTGAGTGCACAGTAAGATTTTACGGGTTAAGAACACCAGAACCTTATTTTTTATAGTAAATGTCATTTCTTACCTTGATTTCTAAGGTACCTCCAAATCCCATCTTGAATTGCCCTTGTCCATCTTTTGTAAACACCCGCTGAAATGTTTGTTTGAACAAAGATGTATTGAAAGAGTCTCCCATTACCATGTATCCTCTACATGAAGACAAAAAAAATAAGACAGATATGGACAGTCCTAAAGAACAGGTACATTGTCATTTATTGCTTTTGAAACCTGGTCTCCTACTACAAATGCACATATCTGCATCTGGAAAAACCTCTGTCCTTTTATATTTATTTACAATTTTTTCATATTTGTGAATGTAATGTTTAAAAGTGCCCATCAGAAGTAAACGTTGTGGCATTTGTCATTTTACTTTAAATATACTGACTTTTTAATACATAATTTATTAAAAAACATACATAATCTATATGCTATAAAAACTGATTCCCATAACCTTTAACTGGGTGAAAAGGTACATCATAGAATAATTAATTTTGAGCAAGGTGTTTCAAATTACTAAATTACAAAAAAATAGCTAAATTACAAAATGCATTCAAAATCCATGACTCATGACTTCCATGAAATTGAAATTTGACAAATTTCATAAAACTGTTCATTATATAGAATTATCATAGAGCATTATGACATAATACAAAGTGTCATAAAACATTTCCTGTGGTGAACTCCTGATGTTTCTATACTAGGAGTGTAAAATTGGATTTCTTCGAGGGCCAGATCAACACTGTAGTTCTACATGGGCCGGCCGGGGATGGGGGGGATATAGGATGGATGCCTCCTGCAGCACTCCCTGCTGACCAAAATGGGGCTTGGGGGAGGGGCCCATGCCCCGTTTTGGCTGGCAGAGTGCTGCAGGAGGTCGTCCAGGCTGAAAATGGGGCATGGGGAGGCGCATGTGGTCCCACCATGTCCCATTTTGGCTGCCAGAGGCACCATGGACGGTCCTTTGCTACTTCCCCATGGGCCAGCCTTGAGTTTGACACCCCTGTTCTATACTGTTCAACATGGTCTTTCAAGACAAATACATCTCTTAATACTGTACCTCCCTGAATTTTTAAGGATTTTTCAGAAATATTAGAAGTTCTACTGTTGTTAAAGGCATTCTAATAAGGAAACATCTCTGAAACAATGGCCCAAGGGATCATGGGTTGTCTAGTGAAGAAATAAAATCACCAAGCAGGACTACTTGAAGAGCAGCTGCAGATAGCACTGAATTTACAACCATTCATTCAGTGACCATTCAAAGCTACAAAGGAGCTGAACAAATGGATTTACAAACCATGCCTGAAGTTACTGTTGTTGTAGCAACTCTGTGGTCATGTGATCGAATGTAATATCTGCCTAATGCATAGATTTAGGGGGAGAGATGAGTGGAGAGTCCCAAATGAAATTGCAAGTCAAGCATGACACATAGATCTTATTTAGCAATTTGAACATATTTTAACCTAATAGGACTCCAGAATTAACGATAGAACTTAACTTTTGAGTAAATGGGGGATCATATTTATGAGGTCTATTCACAAACATCAAGTTTTGACTTGCATACTAACTACATATGCTCATATATGCAAGTCCAGTTGGCACATACAGTGAATGCTTTTCTTTAATGGTTTATTGAAATAATATTTCTTCCGTAAATTATATACTTTCATATATTACATACCCTGTGTAATTAGGACAACATTTCATCTCCAAAAGACCAGTCTGATCTAATGCGCAGGCATAGATGTCAATAACATGACCTGTTGTAGCAGCACGATTTGCAAGAGCTTCAAAATGCTATACAAAAAATATAATTTTTCCCAATTACTTGAATTTCTATAGCTATTCATTAACACAAAGTATTCAGCTCTATGACAAAAGATGAGGATTCAATGCTTTACACTCTTTTAATCCTTCTCAATATATTTTGATATTATTGACTTGCTGCATTTCTTTCCATGATTACATAAGATAAACAAAAATGTCAACAAATTCAAAATTATATCTATTAAGCATGTTATACAAACACACTCATAAAATATATTTTGATTATAAATTGATATACTTTGCATCAGTATTAATTCAATTTTTAATATAACATCTGAAGCCTATAATTGTAATAATGTTTCAAGGAATATTTTTAGAAAGACTGTAAACATTTTAATTCTGGAAAATATATATAAGGTAGGGTCCAGATCATTTTGGAATGTATCAAATACACTTCTTAGCTAACATAAATGAAAAGTAGCATTTATTGAATCTCTTACCTTAGTACCTTTTTTAACATATTTGGCATTATCTTTTTCAATGTCATGCCAAGATCTTATAGGGAGCTTAAGTTCATCTCCCACAACCATCCCAGGCCCCTGGGTACCCGGTCCACCAATAAACATCATTATGCGAGCACCAGTATTAGGGAAAGTACACTGCAGGATAATAAATACAAGAAACAAATGAGCTTCCTGAAGGCCATTTATATTTAGAACTGTTTATTCATGTTCTAAAAGAAATTGCATTGTCAATTATTTATTTGTTTATTTATTAAATTTGCTGCCCATCTCACTGTCCAAATTAGATGAATAAAGTTGAAAAGTAATTATTGCTCAAATTTTAGTATATTTGATATTTATAAGAAAATGTTTCAGAAAATTATTTACCATCTTTAAAACAAGTTATCTTTCTAATTTAAATTTAATTCACATTAACTTAATTATTTTCCTATATCAGAGATAAGTTGTTACCTCTAGCAGTCCTACAGCTATGGAAAGAGCCACTCCAGAAGATCGCAAAGGTCTTTTCCCCTGGGGAACAGGCCAAGGATCTCGTTGCAATTCACCCAAGAGATCTGTGAGATTCATGTCTATTTTCTGTACTGGTTGTAAGAATCTACAAAGAGTAAACAGAGTTTTGCTCTCAGGGAAACTATTTAAAAATTTCTTTTTTCAACTGGGAGGTGAAATCCAGCTTCACACAAGGAGAAATCCATCCTATGGGTTCTTCCCATTTATCTACACCTGTCTCCACCCAAAATCTGTTCTAAATAATGTATTGACAATGAGTAAGAGCATCAAAGGAAAAGAAAAGACAATGAGAGCAGTTCTAGCAAAAACAAATGTATTTGATTTCATTTTGGAAAATATGTACTATACTGTTCTACAATTTCAATTTCTCAAACATGATTTAACATTCATTCTGCAATTATCAAGCTTGTGAAACTGTAATCTTCTGCACAATTGAAAACAATTATAATTCATAAATGGATGAATAAATAAATTCATTCTGTATTTGTTTTGTTTTTATTTAACATGCTAATCATTTGGAAGAAGATACCTACTGAAAGCTATACAATCTACAGAAACAACACAGCCAAGGTCTACTCAAACATACTTGCAATCTTACTAGCATATTCTTTTAAAAAGATTTTATATACATCCACCATAAGATTTTGGATGAAGCAGCTGGCCTAACATGTTGGCAGCGTGGAATATGGCTTCCAAAGCTGGAACGCTGACACATGTATAACCAAGATCTGAATGGTTTGAGAGGGAGGAATTTCCTTCTCAACAATATTACCACCTAGGTGTCAAGTTTGGCATCACCCAAAAGCCCAGGTGGGTGCCATGTTGGAGTGGCAATTGGTCATCCATGAGACTTCAAAGACTTTCAGTTGTTCTGTTCCATATATGAACAGATGTGAGACAGTCTGGTTGAAGCTGGGCTCTAGTAATAGACTTGTTGCTGCTACACCAGACTCCCTGCTCCACAACAAAATTCCTATCTGAGTTACTAATTTTTTTCAGATTGGCAGTAAAGTCTCCAAGGTTTATAGTACTTGGAGAGCACAATCTGCTCTCATGTGGCATGGAAACTGGGTCAGCTCAGGAGTTACCATGATAACAATGGATATAACCCAAGTTATTCAAGAGACCAACACAGACCAGACCAAAATAATACATTGTTTTGTTAGTGGCCTACCCTGATCGTTTTGGTTCTTAGCCTAAACAAACAAACAAATGAATAAATAAAGGATTGGTGTGGGTTCATAAGGGTTCAGCACTGATAAAATAATTATGGAGATACATGACAAAGCAGAACTTCATGTAAAGCAATTTAGAGTACACCGTTTTAAAATAAAAATTGATACCTGTTAGATGGTGGTGGCTGTTGTATCTGAGGACCACGACCTACTTGTGATACGTTGATTTTTGTAAGTCCTAGCATTTCCTGTAAACAGTGTATAAAATAAGAGTTATATATTTGGCAAATTACTCAAAATAACAACTATCCATATGAAATTGGCAGAAAGAATAAGCTTGAGGAGAGGAAGAATCTTAATCAAGACATGGGTCAGGTAAAAGAAATCTGAGTTTGGGACAAAATATAATTTGAAACATGATCTTCCCTACTTCTCATGAAGATCTCCCAGACAGACCAAACTTAGGGATCAAAGACATGCAAGCCAATGCAGTACTAGGGTTTTAGTACAAGGTTATAGTAACAAAACCTTGCAAGTCTGAATGTGCTTTCCCCCTCCCTTTTTTTTTCATGTGAATTAGAGAGGATAATATCAGAGATGCTTTCTGAAATTATATTTCTGCCCCAGATTCAGATTTTTTTTTAATCTGACCATTGCCTTGGTTTCAATTCTTCTTGTTCCTCGGGGTTATTCCTTCTGTTCATTATATCAACAGTGCTTTATTTTTTTAAAAAAACTTGAAAGCATTATTGACTAAGAGAGCTGCCATCCATAACCCAACTTGGAATGTCTTGAATTAAAAAAGAAAAGTGTATTTTCCTAGCTCCCCACTAATCTATAGTCTAGCCTTGTTTAAGCATGATACTTAGCTATCTGCCTAAGCAGGTTATTGCTATATGCTAATACCTCTATTTTGCTACTTTGAAGTTTATTATAGATTAGTAAGATTAGCTTTTTATTTTCATTTTCAAGCAGTTATCTGGCTTCCTTTTCTGAATCCTATTATGTCCCCTTATAATTAAGAATCAAGTTTGAGCATGAGTTTCTGACATACCTGTCCAAGGCTTCTCTTCCCATCTGCTTATACAATTCACTCATTACTGAGCTTTCAAGTCTCAAGAAGAAAAAGGAAAAGGATTCCTGAGAAGAGGAAAGCCCGACTAGATGGAGACTCTGGGTCCAGCTAATACACCCTCCCACTTCGTATTAGACTGCATGTATGTGTGTATAAAGTTATTGAATTTTTAATACATTTGTATTACATCTTTCTACTATTTTTAATAACCTTAAAAGTGGAAGATTATGAGTACTAATGGCAACTTTAAAGTTGAGCATGGTACACGGACAGTACTGGACAGGTAATTCAAACTTTGTAGCATTTCCCCTGAGATTTAAGAATGCCATTTAAACATTTTTAAAATCAAAAGTAGGTGAAAATCAGAAAATGCACTTTTAACTCCTGAACTACAATACTTTGTTCAGTACAGTAGACATTTCCTTCTATTTTCCAAGATACAACAATCACAGAATAAGTAATCAAATTAAATATCAGATATCTACCTGAAGTTGTTTTGCAGATAGATCCTTTGTCCCTCTGAACACATAACTTTTGGAAATTCCTTCACAGCCAAGCTCGTGAACTTGCACCATTCTCCCAAAAGTAATAAGCCCTACCAAAGCAGTAGGAGGTAGGAGACTTAATGACATTTGCATGGATTCTTTCAAAGCTTGCAAATCTTCATCTTCCATACAAGTATCAACAACATAAAGAAATATCAAAGGCATCTGAGGTCCACGCTTTAAGTAAAATAAAAAACATTGTAATATTAACATTAATTCACAAAAGAACCATGACAAATTAGCATGTAATACAGATTATTGTCAATAGTGTTATTAGACTAATAATGCCAAAACCAATTTTGGAGTGCTTGTTATTCCTTTCAAAACATTTAAGTGTTTGATACTGCACTACAAGTAGTTCTCGACTTGTGACCACAATTGAGCCCAAAATTTCTGTTGCTAAGTGAAACATTTAAGTTAATTTTGCCCCATTTTACAACCTTTCAAGCCACAGTTGTTAAGTGAATCACTGCTGTTGTTAGTATCCTGGTTATTAAGTGAAACTGGCTTCTCCACTGACTTTACTTGTCAAGAGCATCTAAAAAGGTGATCACATGATTCTGAAACATAGCAAATGTCATAAATATGAACAAGTTGCCAAACATCTGAATTTTTGTCACATGACCACAGGGATGCTACGAAGATTGTAAGTGTGAAAATTGGTCTTAAGTCATTTTTTGCACTGCCACTGCAACTTTGATGAACTATTGTAAGTCGAGGACTACCTGTATAAATAATAAAGTATATAATTCATTCTCTAAAATTTTTTAAATGTAATAATCAAGTCACATCATTTTCTCCTACTTGGTAAGAATACTACAAAGCCCAATAATTCTAGAACATAATTTATAACCAAATAAAACAAATTCTGAAGAGTGAATTCTCTTTCCCACCTATTTTTACATTAATTTCCAAACCACAGATCGTCATAAAGTATATAAAAATGATTACAATTCTATAATAACCTGTGTTTCCCATTGGAAATTATGTATAATCCAAATGGCAAATTCAGTCTAGAGTGGCAGTATGCATCAATGTTAAAATAAAAACGAATTGGATGAAAAACTATCCAATGAACTATCCAGTTTAATATGGAAAGCATTACCAGATTATAATTCCACATATGAATTTGTACTGTGTTGAGTGCTGATTTCTTCTAACATTAAGCTTTTAGTACCTGAGTTTCTCAATTACTTGCTAATTATGTTTCTTTCATGGTTACGGTTTTTTTAAACAATAAACAAATATTCACAAAGTGTTGAGTGTTGAGTTCTGCAAATGTAGAATTTGAGCATATTTCTGTGCAATTCAAGTTTATGTTGTTATACTGTTCAATGTGTTAAGAACAAATGTGATAAGTAACATCTATAATCCTGAGCAAGAATCTATATGCTATCATAGGAGAAGTATTTATGCTGTTCTTACAAAATAAATCATACACTTAGTTTAGTTTTATTAGACTTGTATGCTGCCCTCTCTCCCTGAGGACTCAAGGTGGCTCACAATATAAAATCACAATACAATAAAGTCAATTAAAAATAATTAAATAATTGAATCACAAGCCCAATAATCAAATTCATAAAATTACATTAAAAAATTTTTAAAAGCCCACCCCCCCTCATTTCAGTCCAGGCCGGCCTGCTGAAACAGCCAGGTCTTCAGGTCGCAGCGGAAGGAGCGGAGATCAGGGGCCAAACGAAGACCCAAGGGGAACTGGTTCCACAGGGTGAGTGCCCCACAGAGAAGGCCCTACCCCTGGGCACCGCCAGCCGACACTGTCTGGCTGACGGCACCACGAGGCCCTGCCTGTGGGAGCGTACAGGGCGATCGGAATGTGATGCTGGCAGAAAATGCTCCCGCAAGTACCCCGGACCCAAGCCATGTAGGACTTTGTATGTTATCACTAGCACCTTGAACTTCTATGATATATCACATCAAATTATGCCAAACAATGAAAAGCATAATTTTGATTTATTCAATTATATTAACAAATGATAATGCATATTGTTATAATATGCTGCCATACTGATCATCACAACTTCTCCCTCTACTATTGTTCATTAGCTCCTCACTCACCTCTAAATTTTTAATCATAATATTTACCTGTACAACATATTCAATACTAGAAAATTGTGGTAAAAGTTCTGCAGGCTGGTTCATCTCAGATATGCCAGCATATGTAGGAGGAAACTGAAAAATGACAGAAATGTTCATATAAACCTAACACATCACACTCTGAATTTTATTACTATCCTTATTTCTATCTGTGCATCTTAATATCAATACCATATCATTCTACCTGAAATCTTTCAAACTTACCGTTCATCATTTTAGCCTGAGGTGCACATCAAAATAAGAGAAGTCAGTCCTCAATTTATTTTTGGATTTATTTTGATATTAATTAAACTGGCCAAGGATTGGACACAAGTGAATGGCTGACAACAAAAACAAATTGCTATTTGTGTTCTTTGGTTTGTTCAGTGACCATTCAAATTTAGAGTGTCATTAAACAATGGTACTTACAACCAGCCCTCCTTTGAGTTCTGGCCAATGTAGCACCCACACAGTCATATGATCAATATTTGGGTTCTACTGTTTTCATCATCTGCTCTTTGCCACATACTCCTGCTACACCACCACCCACACTGCCACTGCCCCCAGTCGACCTTCATAGTCTTCTTCCTCCTCCTGCAGGACCAGGATGCAAGAACTGAGCAAGAGTTGGGATATACACAGCAAGTGTAGCCGGATGGCAGAGCCTTGTCAGCTGAAGGGAGCTTGTCAGGTCCTACTGGGGAAGAGGCAGCAGGATGGCAAAGGGAGGAACTCTCTATTGTTAGGCAACGTAGGAGAGGCAGTGGCTCACCAGATGAAGGTAGAGACTGTGCAGGAAGTGGTGCTCAGGGTGGCAGCAGGGAGGAAGTAGAGGAAGTGGAGGGACAAGAGCTGCAGGGCACATGTCAGAAGTGCCCTGGGAGAACAGGTCTGTGGGCTTCAGTGCATTGAAAACTGCTAGTCTTTTGCAAGGCTTTGCAGAAGGAAGGCTACACCAAGAGAAAACAGAGGGACTGTGCCTAGGTTATGTTGACAGTAGACTTGCCTCCAGTCCTTGCTGAAACCTGGCAGGCCAGTTTTCCAGGAGTGCCTTCACACACTGCACCTCCAGGAAGTCCCTAGCCTTTAGCTTCCTCCAATATTGCTGTCATCTTGAACAGCACCTCCCTCACTGCCTCCACCTTCACTGTAACTTGTCCTGCCTCACCTGGCAATGGAGCAACCATGTCTTGGGTTCCCATCAGACAGGCTCAGCAAGCTCCCTTCAGCAGGCAAGGCTCTGTTGCAGGGCTTTACCCTTGCCCAGTGCTGGATCCCAAGCCAGCAGCAGAAGGAACAAGATAAAAAAAACCAACTGGAGAATAGGAATAAGACCAGAAAATGCAGGGTGGCCAAAACAACAGTGATGGAGATAAGAAGAGATGGGGAGAGTTGAAGCGGAAGTGAACATGGTAGGCAGGAGATCCTTGCCAAATGATGGCATTGTCCTGGCCTAACAACCACGGTTGGGACTATAGGAACTGCCATCACTAAAGGGTGGTTACATGGTGCTTGGCCTAGTTATGATTTTACTTAATGATGGAAATTCTATTCCAATTATGGTCATTAAGTAAAATTACCCATATACATCATCAGAAAGATTAATTTACACTTGACATACAAAAAATTACTACTAATACAATACTGTTTGTCAAAAAATGTAATCCTTTTTCAACGAAGATAAGAAAATGACACTTCTTTTCTAGAATTTACAATTTACTTACCCAACATTTGCTCTGTTAACTATTATTTCAGATTTGACACTGATTGATTTCTACATAACATCAAAATGATTTTTGCATCTTTTTATTTTTACCATGCTATCACTATAATATCTGTGTGTTTAATAAATAAATAAAATGTTAGAATAGCTGGGACAAATAAATGTTGACTTACCTGATTTCTCTGATAACAAAAATTGCAAGCCCATAGTTTTGCTCGATAATCAACCTGGCTACAAACATAATATTAAATGTTTCAATAAATTGCGAATGTGATAATGCAGTTTCAAGCTCAAATCTGAATATAGATTACATACTTTCATCTCTAGGTTTTATTTAACAAAACTTATTAAGTTTGATTCCTTGGATGCTCTATTTTAGCTCCTCTCTAATTAGTTTTTGCTGGGCTGTCTAAGTTCACTATAGAATCAGTTCTCATATACTGCATGTTTATGCAATACTAATTCACTTGTATACAATTGATAAGAGAACAATGTTTACATAGCATGATTTACACATAATTTCCCAAGTTTCAATATGGCACCAATGAGAAATGGCAAATGAACATAGCAAGCTATAACCACTTGAACACAATAGTTTACTGCTTTATTCACTGTCTACTCAAATCAGTTACCACTCATTTGGTACTTTGTTAGTGTCTGTTGCAGCTCTCTCCTCAGTTTTGGGGTATTATTACAGCTCAACTGTGCTTTTCCCTCTTCCAAATGAGTGCACTAGTTGAAAAAATATACCAAAGAAACATGCTGGTGATAAAAATTTCAGGCAGAAAAAGAAACAGAAAAGATTTAGCATCACAGAAGAACTTTGAAATGTTCAAACTTTTTTGAAATAAATATGCGACATTGTGTGTGCTACTAGCTATATTAGGGACAATTGGAAGAAATGCTGAGAGGATAACAGGAAGTTTTTTGCTGAGAGTATTTTCTGCAATAATAAAAATAATAATATAATATAAAAACTATACATTATTCAGATATTGTTTGGATGCAATTGGTTTTCATTGGGGAGAAAAGCCATCACAAACCGGTATCTTGGGGAAGGATGCATAAGCTCTAGGATTCAAGAATAGATTGACTATAATGATTAAACCAGCAACCTGAAGCTGAAGCCTGTTACTTTTTATCATGCAGCCAATTACCAAGCCTCAAAATGGATCTATCATTAGTGTCTAGATCAGACTCAGGAACAGGGGGTAGAAGATAGAGCAGAGCTTAATTAAAGTTCTACTCAATGCATCTGAGGATATCTTACGCTGAAGAAAACAAAATCGTATAAAAGCAAAAATGTGGATTTTATTAATCTAATTGTTTTGGACAATGCAGGTAGTCCTCGACTTATGATCACAATTGAGCCCAAACTTTCTGTTACTAAGCAAGACACTTAAGTGAATTTTGACCCATTTTACAACTTTTCTTGCCACAGTTGTTAAGTGAATCTCTGCAGTTAAGTTAGTAACACAGTTGTGAAGTAAATCTCACTTCCCCATTGACCTTGCTTGTCATAAAGGTCATAAAAAGTGATCACATGACCCCCAGGACACTGCAACCATCATAAATGTGAATTAGTTGCCAAGCGTTTGATCATTTGACCATGGGGATACTGCAATGGTCCTAAGTGTGAAAAATGGTCAGGTTACTTTTTTCAGTACCTTTGTAACATCGAACAGTCACTAAACAAATAGTTGTAAGTGAAGGACTACCTTGTATACCAAATCATCCTTTGGCCATTACTGAGCTCTCACCAAAAATTAAAGTTCTATTTTTATTCCCTAATACAACAATACTCTTCCAGCCTCTCAATCAGAGAATTACTGCTATCAATAGAAGAGAATATATTGCTCAGGGCTGAACTGTGGAGTCCTTGGGGGTCTTTGAGTTTGGTTGTTTCTTGCAGTATGTTTCATTACCCAACTATGTAATATAATCGGTGCTAGTGAAGGGAGAGGCTGCCAGCTGTGCATCTACTGTAGTTTGCTCTGCCATGTTGGTAGGGGTGAAGTGAAACAGAAAATAATACTCCAATCAAGGAGCTACCAAAGAAAGCATCAAGAATGCCACAGTTTGTATTGACTCTATACATTGTTATATAAGATGTCAATCACAGTTACTGAGGATAAAAATGCACAGTTCCTCAATTTTGCAGCAATTTAACATAAAGAATGCAATTTGTATTACTCTTTAAGCTCAAAGTGAGGTTAAAGCAGACTATTGTCATAGTGCTTGGTGGCCCTTCTGGTTTTATGTATGATTTGAAAGGCATTGACCACATAAAAGAGTTTTCCAAATAAAAGCAAACTGTATTGCTCTCACTCAGTAGGCTGGGTTTGACAAAGTGGAGGAAGAGGAGCTGTTTCAATCTCATACAAAGTAATTTTCAACCAAGATCTGCAACAGCTTATTGATGAGAGTCAAGTAAAGTCATTGTTCAGCAAGCCACTATAAAAAAGCATTCTGCTTCAGTTCTAATTGCATTTGGGAAGAACATGCAATGGTTAGAAGACAATAATCAAAGTGCAAAAAGGAGCAGAATAGCAGTCCATGCAATTTAATCTTATTTAAAGCCATATAAGCAGCTATTTACAAGAAAAGCATGTGATGTGACCATATTCGTCTAAATCCTGCATCTGTTCTTCTGCTAGTCATTATCATCCTTTTCTTCCATTGTCTTCATAACTCTTCAGCCTCAACTCCATGGTTTATCCCTCAAGGGCCTTGGTGGTGCAGGCTGCTAAATGTCTAGCACTTAAGTTCCAGCTGCCTGCAATTACTGCAGACTCGAATCCCACCAGGCTCAAGGTTGACTCAGCCTTCCATCCTCTCGGGGTAGGTAAATTGAGGACCCAAGATTGTTGGGGGCAATAAGCTGACTTTGTAAAAATGCTGCTTAGTAATAAGCAGGCATATACAATGGAATGAAGGCTATTGCTGAGCACACTGGGTTGTATCCCAAAAATTGTAAGCCACCCTGAGTCTTTGGAGAAGGGCAGCATATAAATGTAATTTTAAAAAAAAGCTGTTTTCACTTATTTTCAAAATAAAAGTCTAAATTTGCTTATTGAATTTAATATGTGCTTATGAATTTAAGTTCATTTACTTATGAATTTAATATGTTTTTCAACTACATAATTACTTTGATAGGATTATTTTGTTTAGTAATATTTGGGTTGTGAATGTGTTGGCATTCTTGAATGATTTGCCCCAACCCCATTTTTTTCTATAAGCTCTGTTATTCATATTTCATAACAGTGCATAGCACCTGGGTTTCTAGGAAACAGCTATAATGCTAAACAAAGACTTATTGCTCATAATTGGTAAAATTGGGACAAAGCAATCTTTTAATCAGAAGACTAATAACATGTCAGCAAAAACCACAATATTTATTGGAATTACCATAACGGATTTAGAACAGCACGGCAGGTAGTGCGACTGCAGAGAACTGGCTCATACTGAATGGGAGGCAAATCAGGACGCTCTTTTAATGGTGTGAACAGAGAAGCAACTGGAACCACCATTCTTGTGGCTTCAAGACGACTGGAAGGCCACACATTCCAGCTGAATCTAACACCATCTCTATCTTCATTTTGCTGAATGAACTCCAAGAAGGTTGTCATTATGAAGCTCTTGTATCTGTAGCAAAAATACATATTGAATTTAACCATTCATGTTCTTGAGGATAAATTAAAAGCAATGCAATACTTTTAGGGCAAGGTCCTCATCCCCCAGGCTGTGGCCCACTACTGAGGCCTGGCCTATTCAGAATTGGGCTGCGTAAGGTGCTGGCCAGAACATTTACATTCACAGTTTAACTTGTGCAAGTAGTGGGCCAGCAGGCACATGTGTGCAGGCCTGCTGCTCATGCATCACGTCACAAGGGCTGCATACATGCTGGCCCACTGCTCCCACAGCCCAGTTCCCCTCTTCTCCCCCCCCAGTTGACCTGTCAAGCCACAATTCTTGGGGACCTCTATGTTTAGGGAATTCATGTATTTTCATTACCAGTCATCTGGAAACCATGAAAATTCCTGTCTATCCATAAAACTATAGAAGGAAAATGAACAACAATTAGGAGTCTGTTCTCTTTAGTAACTATTTCACTGCTTAACAAAATGCTAATTTGGAATTTCCAAATACACAAGCACATGTACCTTAAGCAACAGTTTCATTGCTAAACTTTATAGCAATTCTGAAAGGTGTTACCCCCAATGTAGCTTCATTTTGAAAAATCTTATTTTGACAAATTATCATGGTTATCATTCATTTGAAATCAGCCTCAAAGAACTGCTGTGTTTAAACTAACAAATTCAGCCTAGTTTACCATGCACAATGTATATGTATATGATGTATAATCGTACATTCTTATGTGCTAACCAAGGATAATTGTCATGCTACACAAAGCTTGGAAACTACATTAAGATAAAATAAATAAGAATTTCTTAATCACATAGTATAAATCAGTTGAAGAACAAATTAGGAAAAGGCAGGATAAAATGCTAGTAATATTTAAGAGTTACTGAGCTTCATGATAGGTTGCATCTAAAATTCCCTAGAAGCAAGTAGGTAACAATTTTACATCTTATGGCTGCTCTCTGAGAAACTACTAAGGGAAAAATAAATCATGCACTGAGGACTGCTATCGTGATACAGTTATTGTTTCAGTTTCTTGGATTTTTTTTTCAGCAAAATAGTTGTGCTATCAGAAGTTTAACATGGCTATTTTTTTTTACTTTTAAGCAGAAAATGGTGCCACCACACTACAGTATATTACCATCAAATTTCAAATTTGTGCAAGGGATCTCTGGATCCATTTATCATCATTAACTCATTAACTCTGCATGGGGATGCACTACCCCAGACTGATTCAGTGCACAATTTGCACAATTCATAATTTCTGCCCATAAAGCAGGTGGCAGTCGTGGGTAGGATGGCCTTTGTGCAACTTCACATTGTGCACCAGGTGCACCCTTACGTAAATCCTGAGGCCCTATGCATGGTTACTCAAGCCCTAATCATATCTCGGCTGGATTATTGTAATGTGCTGTACGAAGGATTACCTTTTGACAGTATTCAGAAGCTGCACCTGATGCAGAATGCAGTAGCATGCACACTCCTGGAAGCTCCTAGGGCCATACATATAATACCGTTACTGCGCAAAGTGCATTGGTTGCCAGTTTGCTTCTGGATCCAATTCAAGCTGTTGATCATTACCTTTAAGCCCTACATGGCAGGGATGTCAAACTCAATCCCATCGCGGGCTGCATCACAATTTTGTTTGCCCTTGGAGAGGGGGTGGCCTGGTTGTTGTGGCTGACTGGGTGGGCATGGCCAGAGCCACGCCCACCCAGTTAGCCGGACACAGGGTCGGCATGCCCGGGACAGCCCACGGGCCAACTCCACGGCCTATCATAGACTGGATCTGGCCCACCGACTGTGTGTTTGATACCCCTGGTCTAGGGTATCTGAGAAGCTGTCTCTCTCCCACTTGTGCCAGTGGCAGAGGCCTGCTATGGATCCCACCTGCTAAGGAATCAAGGATGCCATCTACAGGCAGATCAAGAAGAGCCTTTTTCTGCTGGGGCCCCAATATTGTCCTACTGGAGGTGAGAACTGCTCCCTTTTGACCTTCTGGAAAGGTATCAAAACTTGGCTTTGCTAGTTGGGCCCGTATGAGGATGCTCACTGCTGGAGGTGGCTGAAGGGAAAAGAAAATTTCATCCTCATCCCTATCCCATCCATCTCTTGGCTCTTGTAGACATGGTTTTAGCACAGTTTTTACTAATATTTTAACGTCAGTTCATTTTAATTTTTTTTTTCACTTCTTACTATAATTTGTAAGCCACTCAGAGTCATCTTGTAGGGGAGCTGAATGGCATAGAAATTTAATAAATAAAAAATAAACCACTACATCAACTTGGTTCTCTTTCATGGACTTATTTCTTTCTAAACATATTTATCAGCTATATGTCTATTTATTACTGTAGTCAATTAAACAATTAGTTCAAAGTCCAGGAAATAACCTTCTGCACATATTCAGCTATCCCTTTGGGGAAAAAATGGTTTAATTCTATTTCAATATGCCTAGTCAAGCTGGAAAACAGATGACTACAAATTAGTCCCTTGGGGTATAACTTGTTTTTTCTGAAAATCCCCATGGAATACATTACACAGTTAATATTAATGTCTTTCAATCCCTTTAGTAAACTGCATAAGATCTTAATTTATCAGATTTTAAATTCTGATACTGTGTTTTACCAAAAAAGAACATCACAGATATTGCATAACTTGTTTCTTGCCTTTTTTCATTCTTTAAAAACATAAGTTTAAGGTACATGTAAATAGAAGGGAAAAAGAAATGACATTGTATAGGTGTGTATTACAAGCCACACAGCCAAGCAGAGGAAATAGATGAACTTTTTAAATAAACCAGTTAGCTGAATTATCCAGGAAACACAGCACTTGTAGGAAACAGGAATTTTAACTACCCTGACAGGTTCTGAGATGCATAGCTGACAATTTTATCACCCAAAAGATGGACGGGGTACTAAGGGGTCAACTATACTAGATAATTACTAATAGGGATGAAGTGAGATTGGGCCCGGGTGGTCGGTTGGGTTTGCTGCTAACGTACCTATCCCCCAGCTGCGTGGCGGCAGCCCTGCCTGGGCTGCTCGACGCCCTCTCGGAGGTGGCGGTGGAGTTCCCTAGGCTTATAGTTCTGGGGGACTTTAATCTGCCGTCGCTGGGGCTGGGTTTAGCTCAGGAGTTCATGGCATCCATGGCAGCCATGAACCTGACCCAGGTGATCCATGGACCCACCCACGAGGGGAACACACTTGACCTGGTTTTTATCTCGGGGCAGTGGTGTAGTGATCTGGGGAGGGTTCTCTATCGACCCTCCCTTTGTCGTGGACTGATCACTATCTCCTGCGGCTGGTTTTTCAATTGGCTATCCCTCGCTGCTGGGATGAGGAGCCTATACGATGGTTCCGCCCCAGGCCCTAATGGACCGGATAGGTTTCAGACGGCGCTGGGGTTCTTGCCTCCCTCGACCACAGCTCGGCCGAGGCGCTGGCGGCTGCCTGGCAAAGGGCGGCGGGGGCCCGACCAGGTTGTCCCCTTGCGGCCTCTTCCCGCCAGACCCGATGGGCTCCCTGGTTTCGAGGAGCTCCGGGGATGAAGCGGAGAAGATGCCTGGAGAGCAGATGGAGGGCCAGCCACTCCGAATCCGACCGTGTCCAGTTGCGATCCTATATCAGGACCTATCTGGAAGCAATCAGGACGGTGAGCGTGCCCACTTCTCCGCTCTGATTGCGTCCTGATCGCCCTGCTGCCCTGTTTGGGTGACCCGCTCCCTCCTTCAATTGAGGGATGACCCGTTGCAGGGCAGGCAGAGGAATTTAGTATACATCTGGCGGATAAAGTCGCTCGAATTCGTGCTGGCTTGGACTCTGATTGGCAGTGGTCTGACGATGGGGTGGCGATGAGTCTGGTGGATTCTACCTGGGTTGAGTTTGACCTGGTCTCCCTTGATGAGGTGGACAGGATCATGCGGAGGCTGTCTTCCACCACGTGTTTATTGGACCCGTGCCCTTCCTGGTTGGTATATGCCTCCAGGGAGGTTACGTCGGCTGGCTCCAGGCAGTTGTTAGCGCTTCTTTGGCGAGGGAGTCTTTCCTGCCGCTTTGAAAGAGGCGGTGGTGAGGCCCCTCCTCAAGAAGCCTGCTTTGGACCCGGCCGTTTGAACAACTATCGTCCTGTCTCCAACCTCCGCTTTTTAGCGAAGGTTGTTGAGAGCGTGGTGGTTCAGCAGCTTCCCTTGTTCCTGGAGGAAACTGAGTATTTAGATCCGTATCAGTCGGGCTTCAGGGCCGGGCACAGCACGGAGACAGCATTGGTCGCACTGGTGGATGATCTCTGGAGGGCTCGGGACAGGGGTTTTTCCTCTGTCCTAGTCCTTTTAGATCTCTCAGCGGCTTTCGATACCATCGACCATGGTATCCTTCTGCGGCTTAGAGGTTTGGGGGTGGGGAACCGTTTTTGCTGGTTCTCCTCCTTCCTTTCGGGCCGCGCAGTCGGTGTTGGCAGGGGGCAGAGGTCGACCGAGACCCCTCACTTGTGGGGTGCCGCAGGGGTCCGCCCCTCCTGTTTAATATCTACATGAAACGCTGGGTGAGATCATCCGAGGTTTTGGGGTGAGGTATCATCAGTATGCTGATGATACCCAGCTTTATATCTCCACCCCAGGCCAGATCAGTGATGCTCTCTCCGTGATGTCCCGGTGCCTGGAGGCTGCACGGGTCTGGATGGGTAGTAACAGGCTTCAGCTCAACCCCACCAAGACGGAGTGGCTGTTCTTACCGGCATCTCGGTCTTCATTAGATGTACCATCTTTGGTCATGGGGAGAGGTGTTGCCCCGTGGATAGGGCGAGAAACCTGGGTGTCCTCCTGGACTCACAGCTCGGTTTGGAGGAGCATGTGGGAGCTGTGGCCAGGGGGCTTTTGCCCAGGTTCGGCTGGTTCGCCAGCTTCGCCCTTATTTGGACCGAGATGCCCTTCGAACGGTCACTCATGCGCTTGTCACCTCTAGGATTGACTACTGCAATGCTCTCTACATGGGGCTTCCCTTGCGGACGATCCGGAGGCTCCAGCTGGTGCAGAATGCGGCGCGTTGTGATGGGGTATCCCGATACTCCCATGTTACACCCCTCCTGCGCGGCTTGCATTGGTTGCCGGTTGCCTCCGGGTCACCTTCAAGGTATTAGTTACAACTTATAAAGCCCTTAATGGCTTGGGTCCAGGGTACTTGGAACGCCTCCTGCCAGCATCAATCTCCGATCGCCCTGTTCGCTCTCATAGGAGGGGCCTCCTGGGGTGCCGTCAGTCAGATATTGTAGGCTGGCGGTCCCCAGGGCTAGGGCCTTCTCTGTGGGAGCACCTGCCCTCTGGAATCAGCTCCCGTCGATCTCCGTTTGGCCCCTGACCTCCGCTCCTTCCGCCGGGACCTGAAGACTTGGTTGTTTCAACGGGCCGGCCTTGAATGACCGGGGGTTTTTATTTTAATTTATTTGGCTTGTTTACTGTTTAATCTTGTTTTATTGTAAATTTTCTCTGTTTTAATGTTAGCCGCCCTGAGTCCTTAGGGAATAGGGCGGCATACAAGTCGAATAAATAAATAAATAAATAAATAAGTGGAAATTGTAGGAACTTTGGAAGAGAGTGACCATGTCATACGAGGATTCACCATACTGCATGCAAAGGTAACTGAAGAAGGACTAGTGTTCCAGATTTTAAGAGAGTTGACTTCAACAAACTAAGACAAAGAATAAGAAGCATTCCATGGATGTAAATTCTAGCTGGTAAAACAATTCAGGATGCATAGAATACTCTGACAAATGAGATAATAAAGACCCAAAACAAAATCACACAGAAAGTAAAACAAGAGATACTTGATGAGACCAGCATGGTTGCACAAAGAACTGTATGACAAGCTGAGGGACAAAGAAGACAGTATAAAGAATAGACTGAAGGTCATGTAATCTGAGCAGATTACCAGAAAATAGCACAATTTTGCAAGGAAGGAGTCAGGACAGCTAGGGTTCAAGAATGAGCTAAGACTTGCAACAAATACCAAAAATAACAACAAAATTCAATATGTAAGGAGCTACAGGAAAGTCAAGGAAATGGTTGGTTCACTACTGGGAGAAAATAACAAAAAGGTCACAGTAGGGAGAAGACAGAACTGGTTGATCCCTTTTTTGCATCTGTTTTTTTGCAAAAGTAAAAAAAAAATAGTCCAACCTATCAAAAACAGCACCCTGGGAAACAAAAGAGAAATGCAGGTCAAAATATTTAAGAAATTGGTTAGAAACTAGTTGCTCTGAGTGAGTTAAAGTCTCTGGACTGGATATTTACATCACAGGGTACTGAAGGAGCTGACAGATGTAATCTCAGAATCATTGAAGGAAATGTCTGAGAGCTCCCGGAGTCAGGACTGGAAAAAAGCTGGTGTGGTTCCAAACTTTTTTTTTTAAAGAGGGGAGCATCCAAGGAACCACAGACCCACCAGCTTGACATGAATACCTGGGGAAATCCTGGAAAAGACAATCAAGCAGCTGGTTTATGAATACCTAGAAATGAACAAGGTGATTACTATAAGCCAGCATGGGTTTGTTAAGAAAAGATTGTGCCAAACAATTTTTACTGTGTTCTTTGATAAAGTGACTAAATTAATGAACCAAGGAAATACTTAGATTTCAGTAGCCTTTTGTAAAATAGACCATAGCCTATTTGTCAGTAAAATAGAACAATGTAGGACAGACCACTACCAAAAAACACTCAGCTTGTGGTCCTTAATGGAACTACATCTATATGGAAGGAAGTATGCAATGAGCTTCCTCAAGGTTTTCTCTAGGGACCACTGCTCTTCAACATCTTCATAAATAACCTAGATGAGGGGATTGAAGGGGCACTTATCAAATTTGTTCTACCATAAAGCTGGTGGGAGCTGCTAACACTTCAGAAGAGAGTCATGATTCAGATCTTGAATGTTGACAGACTTGAGCATTGGGACTAACCAACAAGATGAAGTTCAATGGCAAGTAAAGTAATAACCTGCACTTAGGCAGCAAAAACTAGATACAGATACAGGATAGGCAGTATTTGGCTCAACAGTAGTATCTATAAGGGGGATCTAGATGTCCTGGTGGACCACTGCTGAAGTATGAGTTATCAGTGTGCTGCAGCTGTTAAAACAACCAACACAATCCTGGGCTGGGCTGTATCAACTGAAAGATAGTATCAAGATAAGAGATATCCTCTACACCAGGGGTCGTCAACCTTTTGAACGTCAGGTACCACCAAACTCATAATTTTAAATCCCAGGGACCACTAACTGATTCTGTGGGCATGGCCTAATTTGTGGGTGTGGCTTGGTGGTCATGTGACTGGCTGGGTATGGCTTGTATGTAAATATTATAAATATTTATATAAATATTGATTTTTTTATGAAAAAAGAGCAACTTTTACCCAATATCAGACAAAGCAGGCAGGCAGATTGAGTTGCTCACAGAATCACAGATTCATTCAGAGATCTATCTATCTGCTATTGGCTAGCTCAGTCTGTCACATAAAATTTGCTAGCATGCAAACTCACAAAGTTAACTCACAACACACCATGTATGTAAATATTGAATTTTTTTATAAAAAAAGAGCAACTTTTACCCAAAATCAGGCAAAGCAGGCAGGCAGAGTGAGTTGCTCACAGAATCATTCAGTGATCTATCTATCTGCCATCTGCTCAGTCTCTCAAATTTGCTTGCCGTGTGTCTGCACTGAATAATAGAACCTTCAGTCCTAAGGGAGGTTCGGCTGTGCTTAAAAGCAGAGCCGAAGATTTAAAGACTAGCTAGAAAGCAAGAAATCCAACCATTTCCTGCTTCCTAGCTAATCTAAATCTCCCGGCACAGCAGAACAGATGATGATCGGAAAAAGGAAAAATAGCAATTTAGCAGGCAAGTTTGCCAGGTAAGGAGTGAGTGAGCAGAGAGGGTTCCCATGGGCCATGTGAGTTGTGCAGCCTTGTGTTTCTGCGCAGCCTAGATTAATTGCTTTGGGGGGAGTGCTCTGGGGGTGAGATTTCTCTGCGGCCCATCAAAATTTTCTCACAGCCCACCGGTTGGCGAGTGCTGCTCTACACTGCAATGGTAAGGTCACATTTGGAATACTGTGTTCAGTTCTGACACCACACACACAAAAAATACTGAGGCCCTAGAAAGAGTACAGAAAAGGAAACAAAGTTAAGAGACCTGGAAGCTAAATCCTTTCTATAGCTTCTTTAGAATGGCTGAAAAACTAGATATGTTTAGCTTAACAAAGAGAAGGCAGACATTATAACAATACTTGAAGACAAAGGGAAGATGTGTCAATTTATTTTCCATAGCATCTGAAGTTAGGATAAGAAGCAACCTGGAAATAAGGAGGAATTTCTTGACATTAAGAACTATAATCAATAGAACAACCTGCCTGCCAGAGTTGTGGGTGCTCCATCGCTGAAGGTTTTCAAGGAAAGCTAAGATAACCATTTGTCCAAGATGGTAGGATGACTCCTATCTTGGCAGAAAGTTGAGCTATAAGATCTCCAAGGCCCCTTCAAATCCTATTATTCTATAAAGTTCCCCTTTATAACATCTTGGCTCACAAAAGCTCAAGCCATATTTGCTATTCTCTGATTCAGAATTATCTTGTTTTTGAGGAGTACATCGTACATGTATTATTTTGTACAACTGGCAGTATTTGCCACTAGCCCCAGAGTGAAAAGACACATTTCAATTTATAAAAAGCATTCAAGTTTACAAAAATCTACTAAGCTTCTCCTCCCCACCCCCCCAAAAAACCCTCTAATCTACTCTTTACCTTTCTTTCTTCTCTTTCCCACTTAATGTTTTCATTTTAAGAACCCCTTTACATGATTCTCCCTTTTTTACTGACACTTTTTTCACAGCCTATTTCCATTTTTAAAAAGGTCACTGATCTCTCTCTCCCTTTCTGCTCTAGAAACAGGCTTAATATACAGGTAGTCCTCAACTTACAACAGTTTGAAGTTACAATGGCACTAAAAAAGTTACTTGTGACCATTTTTCACACTTATGACTGTTGCAGCATCTCCATGGTCACGTGATTTACATTTGGATGCTTGACAACTGACTCACGTTTATGACAGTTGCAGTCTCCCAGAGTCCTTTTGCAACCTTCTGACAAGCAAAGTCAATGGGGAAATCAGATTCACTTAACAACCGTGTTACTTATTTAAGAAGTGCAGTGCTTCACTTAACAAAAGTGGTGAGCAAAGTCGTAAACTGGGGCAAAACTCACTTAACAAATTTCTCACTTAGCAACATAAATTTTGGGCTCCATTGTGGCCCTACGTTGAGGACTACCTGTACACAATGTCACCTTGGGATGATGTCAGAGGTTAGATTGCAGAGATACAACTCATTGCAACTAGGAAGATCAGACTTTAGATCCCCTTCCAGAGAAGATGGGATGGTCAGAGAGAGAGAGAGACGAGTGTTCGGCTCCACATGACTGTTCCTTGATACTCTAACATTCAAACACACCCACTTCAACAGGGAAGCAGCACACTCACTGATCTGCCCAATTCACACCCACAATGCCTTCCTTCCCAGGTTGGGAAACCCCTCTCTCCAGCTTGGGGGTTTCGAAGGAGGAGGAGGAGGAGGAGGAGGAAGGAGAAGAAGGGATAAAGGCGGGCAGGACAGAGGATACTGAAGACGAAACCTCCATCAACACCAAGCTAAACGATTTCAAAGGAAGGGAAGCCCCTCCGGCTTTAAGCCCACGAGGACATCTTAGGATACTGGGCAAGGGAGCGCGAAAGGCATCCCCATCCTCCGGTAAACACCAAGAGAGTCGACGGGCTTGGAAGAAATCGAGAGAAACCCCTCTTCCCTTCCCGCTTCCTACACCGGACCGGTGGGTGTCTCCCCAACGGTGCCCCCCCTCAGCTTCCCCGGCCCAGACGGCAAGGGACCGAGGCTCCTCGGTGTCCACTCCATCCGTCCTTCCGTTCGCGCGACTCACCTCAGCTCCGCGAGCTCCAACCGCCACTCTCACTTCGCTCTCGCGCACCCTGAACCCAGCAAGCTGAGCGCCGCCGACGCAACAATCATGGCCGAGGAAGGGGGGGGGGGAGAAACCGGTGCCACGTCAAAGGGCACAGAGCGCGCGAGAGGGGCGGGGCCGAGAGGGAGGGAGGGGTCTGGAGCCGATTAGGCCGGCCATGAACGGCGGGGGGAAAAAAAGGCAGAGGGAAGCCGGAGGGGCGTGGCTTGGTTGCTAAGATCCAAGAGAAGCTCTTGTCATTACGTAAACTCAAAGGGGAGAATGTTTTCGTTTGACGCACTGTTCTGGGGCTCCCTCTCCTTCAGCTTCAGGCCGTCGCAGTCTTATGAGGCGCCCGGAAGTCGTCTTCGCCTCGCTTTAAACGCCCCGTAACTCACAGGACCAACACCAGCAGCCTTTTTCTTCACTGCACCTCCTAGCTGGGCGTTTCTATAAACCAGGGGCTGGGAACTTGTGACCCCTTTATGACTCGTGGATTTCAATTCACAGATTTCCTGAGCCAGCCATGCTGGCTTAGGAATTCTGGGAATTGAAGTCCACAAGTCATAAAGACACCATAGTCCTCTCACTTCTGATATAAACTGTTGGAATTCCGTTTTTCAAATTTGGCGACTTTATGAGTGGACTTCAACTCCCAGAACTCCAGCCAGCATGTGTGAAACCACACATCTTAATAGTCGCCAAATTTGAAAAAACGAGTTAAGAGTCCAAAAAGCTGCTGTGATGATCAAATGGATTCACATTCAGTACCCTTGTGTTGAGGAATTATCAGACTCAATGCTGGCTGCCTTCTGTAACTCTGTATATTCTGCAGGAAGTCCTCACAGCTAAAATTACAACTGGGACATGAATTTTTGTTGCTAAGCAAGGCAGTTAAATGAGTTGCACCCAATTTTACTTTTTTTGCCATAATTGTTAAGTGACTCATGCAATCGTTCACTAAATCTGGCTTCCTTCATTGACTTTGCTTGTTGGAAGGCTGCTGAAAAAGTCACAAGGGGCAATCACATCAACCTGGGAAGAAGCAACCATTATAAATATATATTGGTTTGCCAAGCACTCAAATTTTGATCACATAACCGTGAGAGATTCTGCAGTGGTTATGAAAGTTGCAAGTCACTTTTTGGTTGCAAGTCAATGGCATTGCAAGTCAATGGCATTGTAGCTTAGAACGGTTGCTAAACCAATGGTTTTAAGTCAAAGTTTACCTGTAGATGTTTTCTTCAATGAGGCCTTTCCCACTGGCACAAACACCCAACGTCATCATCCCGATATTTGTTCCTGCATGCTATGTTGTCTTCGCCTTATACCCCTGCCTGTGAGAGAGTTGGGCTTAATGCATTCTTTAGTTGTACAGGTGTGCTCATAAGTTTACATACCCTGGCAGAATTTATGATTTCTTGGCCATTTTTCAGAGAATATGAATGATAACACAGAAACTTTTCTTTCACTCGTGGTTAGTGATTGGCTGAAGCCATTTATTATCAATCGTGTTTATCATTAAATCATGATAACAGAAACTACCCAAATGACCCTGATCAAAAGTTTACATACCCCAGTTCTTAATACGGTGTATTGCCCCCTTTAACATCAATGACAGCTTGAAGTCTTTTGTGATATGTGTGGATGAGGCTCTTTTATCTTCTCAGATGGTAAAGCTGCCCATTCTTCCTGGCAAAAAGTCTCCAGTTCCTGTAAATTCTTGGGCTGTCTTGCATGAACAGCACATTTGAGATCTCCCCACAGTGGCTCAATGATATTGAGGTCAGGGGAGTGAGATTGCCACTCCAGAACCTTCACTTTATTCTGCTGTAGCCAATGACAGGTCAACTTGGCCTTGTGTTTATTTTTATTTATTTATTTATTTCATGGGATTTATATGCCGCCCTATCTCCCGAAGGACTCAGGGCAGCTCACAACAATAAAAAGGCAATGCAAAATTTAAATTTAAAAAAATTATTAAATCAAAATCCCCAATGATTCTAATTAAAAGCGGCAACAGCCAATACCACCAATAAAACAATTTTAAAAAACCCTTCAGTCCAGGTCGGCCTGTTGAAAAAGCCAAGTCTTCAGGTCGCAACGGAAGGATCGAAGATCAGGAGCCATCCGCAGCTCCAAGGGCAACTGATTCCACAGGGTGGGTGCACCCACAGAGAAGGCTCTCACCCTGGGGGTTGCCAGGCAACACTGTCTAGCCAATGGCACCCCGAGGAGGCTCTGTCTGTGGGAACGCACGGGGTGCTGGGAAGTTGTTGCTGGCAGTAGATGGTCCCACAAATACCCCAGCCCTAAGCCATGTAAGGCTTTATAGGTGATTACCAGCACCTATAAAGATCCTAATGTTACCAGATCCTAATGTTTAGGATCGTCATGTTGAAATGTCCAAGTACGTCCCATGCACAGCTTCCGGGCTGATGAATGCAAATTTTCCTCCAGTATCTTTTGATAACATACTGCGTTCATCTTGCCATCAATTTTGACCAAATTTCCTGTGCCTTTGTAGCTCACACATCCCCAAAACATCAGTGATCCACCTCCGTGTTTCACAGTAGGAATGGTGTACTTTTCATCATAGGCCTTGTTGACTCCTCTCCAAATGTAACATTTATGGTTGTGGCCAAACAGCTCAATTTTGGTCTCATCACTCCAAATGACTTTGTGCCAGAAAGTTTGAGGCTTGTCTCTGTGCTGTTTGGCGTATTGTAAGCAGGATACTTTGTCGCATTTGCATAGTAATGGCTTTCTTCTGGCGCCTTGACCATGCAGCCCATCTTTCTTCCACTGCCTCCTTATTGTGCATCTTGAAACAGTCACACCACATGTTTTCAGAGAGTCTTGTATTTCACTTGAAGTTACTTGTGGGTTTTTCTTTGCATTCCGAACAATTTTCCTGGCAGTTGTGGCTGAAATCCTATTCTACCACCTCTTAAAATATTAGACAACACAGTATCAACAGTAGGGAACCTCTACTGTATAGTGCAGTGTTGGTGCGGTGTTGGGGGTTTTCAGTTCAATGTGTGGCGTGTGAAGGATGTGTGTTTGTGTTTATTTTCATGGTCATGATGTGCACTGAAGATGGTGTTCGATTTCGTTGTACATGGTGCAATGACAATAAACTAAACTAAACTAAACTTCAAGTTTCTGGATTCTATAATTCCCCAGGACTTGAAATGGACATCTAATGTTAGAACCATCATTTAAAAAGCACAACAAAGAATGTTCTTCCTGCATCAATTCAGAAAGTTCAGACTGCCCCAGGAGTTGTTGATACATTTCTACAGACAAATTGTTAAGTCTGTCATTTGTACTTCTATAACTGTCTGGTTTAATACAGGAACCAAACAGATTCCAACAGATAGTTAAGTATGCAGAAAAAAACAATTGTAAACAGCCTGCTTTCCATAGAAGACCTGTATATTGTGTAGGTCAGGAGGGCTGAGAAAATACAGCATCTACAGACCCCTCACATTCTAGACACAGTTTCAACTTTTCCCCTTGGACATGCTGCTCTAGGCCACTGCATGGCAAAAAAAAATAGACACAGAGATAATTTGCTCTACTGAACACATAATTCTCATGGCACCAAGTCTACATAATTTACCCATGTTATATGGTTGTAGCATTATCCTTATCTTGTTTCTCTTATTGGGATGATGAACATGATGATGTTGCTTTACATGAACAACTGACACTTTCTGCACCAGAGACAAGTTCCTTGTGTATCTAATCACACTTCATTCCTATTCCATTCCATTCTTCTGTAAATTATATGAAACTTGACTCTTTAGAAAAACAAGTTAACTCTCTCAAAATCTCCATCCAAGAGGCCAGGGGAACAGAATATTTCCTTCTGCGAGTCCCGAGTCTGTCTGCATGTCGCTTGGATACACTTGGAACTCCAGCGTTAGGGCCGTACAAGAGAAAAGCTGCTCAAGCGCATCCGTCTTCACTCTCCCACTTCCCAGCCGAAAAGCCCAACTCGCGTTGTTCCTTCTTGGGAAGGGAGCTGCCCCACCCCACCCCCGTCACGTCGGGCATCCGACGAAAAGATGCTGTCTCGGATGTTCAGCAGACGGGAAGGGCCGAGCTGCAAGCTGCCGGCACACAAGACGCCTTTTCCGTTCCCAGCTCAGTGGCTGCACAGCGGCGCATCGGAGCACACCAGAGAACTCGTCAGCGGACTTTCTCCTCCTCCCGAGAGCCAATCGCCAAGCAGGAGGCGGTTTCCCGGTACATGCAAATAAGCATCCCCGCAGAGCATTGTGGGAAGAGCGCGAACCGGAGCTCGCCTCCGTCGGCGACGCGACGGAACCTCCAGAAATCTGATTCCCGCAGGAGCAAGTCTTTGCAAGCGTGCGGGTAAACGTCTGTCGTAGTAGTGCGGACCACCGTGACATGAAATGAGTGGAGCGGTGGTGGGAATGGGTCCCGGCGCAAAGCAAAGCATACTTACCTGGCAGGGGAGATACCTTGATCACGAAGGAGGTTTTCCCAGGGTGAGGCTCATCCATTGCACTCCGGGTGTGCTGACCCCTGCGATTTCCCCAAATGCGGGAAACTCGACTGCATAATTTGTGGTAGTGGGGGACTGCGTTCGCGCTTTCCCCTGATTTCTCTGGTTAAAAAATAGAATGAAAGAAGGTTTCTGCTATGGGTCGTATCTGTTGAAAATGCTTTCGAAGGTGGTCGTCGCTTTGAAAATGAGTGCAATAAAACTATTCAAGGGATATAGATAGATAGATAGATAGATAGATAGATAGATATAGTGAGTCGACATACTAAACAACTCGTATACGTGCGCTTGTGGGACTCGTAAATCATACAATATTGTATCATACAAAGAGTCAGTTTACATAAGGTTGTCCTTTCTGAAAAGTGAATTTTGATCTGTTTCTTATTCTTTTTATGAAGATAAGCAGAGAAAGCACTCTCAATGCTGGCTATACTACTCAGCATACCTGAACATCTTTCCATGGCAAATAACTATCTGCAATTTCTGTGTCACCCTCACTAATTCTTCTGCTTCATCAATTGCTTCCAGCACTTTTCTGATTGGAAAATTGCTTCTGGGTCAGGGTTGGGGCTAGGGTTTTGCTTCTGCATAGGTTTGCATTTTAGCAATGACCCACTGCCAAAGCTGAGCTAAATGTTAAATTTTTGATTTAGTGTTTGGAGGCAAAAATGTCAATTTCACGTTTGTAAGATGATTCACTTGGGAATGATTCAAGTTCAAGTTCAAACCTTTATTGTCAATGCACAACATGTGTACAATGAAATAGAATGAGCCTCCCTTGATGCAGCCCACCCAAGAACATGGAATATATCTCAATAAATCAATAAAAAAGAAATCCCTAAGCCCAAATAAGTGATAAACTAGCACACATTTCTATAACGGCCCATGGATAAAAGCTATTTTTCATCCTATTTGTCCGGCTGGCTATGCTTCTACAGTATATCTCCTGCTCAATGGTAGGAGAATAAAGAAATGCCATCTGGGGTGTGAGTTGTCCCTTAGGATTTTCCTCACTCTGCTGAGATAGTGGGATCTGGCAATTTCAACCAGTGGGGTTAGGGGCAAGCCCATGATTTTTTTGTGCTGTGCTCATGACCCTCTGTAGTGCCTTCCTGTCCGTGGCTGTTAAGCCAGCATACCATACCATTACACAATATGTGAGGACACTTTCTATCATAGACTGGTAGAAGGAAGTCATCAGCCACTGTTCCACCTGGTTTTTCCACAAGACCCTAAGGAAATAGAGTCTCTGCTGGGCCTTTCTAACCACCTGGGATGTGTTATTTTTCCAGGTGAGATCTTGGCTAAGATGCACTCCCACTTTGGCTAGGACAATTGTCCACTACAAGGACAATGGATCGTTTCTTCATTTCTCAGTCAATACCTCTTAGCCACTCATCAAATGGGACACCAAATCATCCATACAGATTTGTTAGATTTCCAGGTGATGGGAAGGTCTTTGGGATGCAGCTTCTTGAATAAGTGTGGCTTTGCCAATTTACCAATCACCAAAGGTTTTAGCTTCTCTCCAGTTAAGCTAGCACACAGCAGAACTGTGAAACATTCTTTAGAAAGTTTTTCACTCTTACATTTGTCACCCCTCATAACGAAGCTGCTGTCATGCATTGCCTTGAAAAAGAGTCCCCACACTCATCAGTGTTAAAGATACTTTATTGTCGAATCTAAGTCAAAAATATTGTATTCTTTGACATTCTTCTTAATTTCATTTTTACCAATTCTGCATTTCACTTTTCTTGCCATTGGTGCAGACTGGACTCCAGTGGTCAGGTTATAGAGAGTAAATTAATACTGTGTGTCAAAGTCCAGGTAGTCAAGTTACAACTTACAGAGGTGGTCAATATAGAGAGGTTGGCTTTCTATTGTGTACATACATAGTGTATGTCCAATCTATGAAAATTAGGTCATCTTAGGGAGATGGTCAACTATGGAGGTTTTACTGTATTTGAGTTGGTTACATGGTTTTTTTTCCTAAGAGATCCCCTACTAGCTGACAGCAAATGCAGCGGGCTTTTTACCAAGGCCTGAACACTGGAAATCATTGATGTTCAATCTAACCTGGTACTTAAAGCTACTCATGATTAGTTATGCAAAAAATGTAAAATATTTTATGGAATTTTATTCTTTTTAAGCAGTCTGGTATTCTTTTTTCATATCTATTTTATTTTTAAAAACAAAATTACAAATCTCTATTTACATTAACAGCATTGTGTCATTAGTAATACATATATTTGCTTTTATACCTATACATCAGTTCTTATTTTTATATTCTACCCATTTGTACCACCTATCCCAAACTGCATAATAGTTCGATTCATCCTTGCCTTTTAATTCCGCTGTGAATTTATCCATTTCCGCACAGTTCATTAATTTTGGATCAGGTCCTCTTCAGATGGTATCTTTTCTTTTTTCCAGCTATGCTGTCCAGCCAGTTTAGAGTTAATGGGATTTGGGATAGGTAGTTAGGAATTGAGAGCTGTCCCCTTAAGCGAATGCATCATGGTAAATGTAGTCAAGGTATCCTGGGAAATGTAGTCCATGTCATGTGGTCACACCTGTAACCCTGATTGGTCACTGAATTGACCCTTGGTGGGTTGAGGGAGGTTTCTCCTCTTCTTGCCTGAACACACAGCCTAGTGTAGCAGCTATATTCGCTACGTCTGTAATTATGGGATGAAATATAGGTATGAGAGTTTAATATCTTTCTACACCACGATTCAGAAATGCAAAGATTGGACATTAAGAAGTACCTCATCATAACTGTGAGTTGACAGGATGCCTGATGAACCAATAAAAAAGACTTTGTATGGATGCTTTGTGGAGTTGCTCTGTGTGCTTTATACCCATCCAGGGCGTAGGGCAGAACAACAGCCCTGTGCAAAAGCTATCTTCGCCACCATTATATATGGGGAGAGGGTCTTTTTAGTGGTTTTTAAATTTGTTAAATTTTAAATTTCATTGATTTATGAGATTTTGGGGTTTAATTCATCTTTTAATATTTGTATTTTGTGGTTTTGTGCTGCCCTGAGTCCTCAGGGAGATAGGAAAGCATATAAATCTCATAATAAAATAAAAATAAAAATATGTATAATGATGTATTGGATAGACTTGCTGAATTTTCCCTTAATTATTCCTAATAAAAATTAAGTTCTAATTGGTGTTCTGTAATTTCTAATAGCCATCTTTGTATCCTCATCCAATATTTTTTAACTTCTGCCACCACATATGAAAAAATGTTCCTTCTTCCTCCCTTCAAATATGCTTTCACTGTATCCCATAGTGTCTGTAATGATGTTTGTTGAATTGTATTTTCCACAAAGTTCAATTTCTTTTTTAATTTTTGACACATATTCTTTTTCTTTTACAATTTGGGCTCAATGTCCATCTTCTTGTTTTTTTTTCTTCCTTTCCAAATTATCTTTAGGGGGGTTGTAGTCTGCCCGTACATTTGTCATAATCTCTATTAATTCTAGTTCATTTCCTATTTCTACATTCATCCATGCCATATCTAATCAGGACCATGACTTATGCGGATTCAAATAGAAAGTATATTCTTTTTTCCCCAGATTTAATCTCTACTGTTTCAACAAAATTAATTCCTGTATCACATCAAAGAAGGATGTTGGCAGAATTTTCCTTATTTTTTTGTACTGCTAATATAATCTATATAATCTATATATATCTACAGCTATATAATCTATATATTTTAAGCAGTCTGGTATTCTAGTGTGAACTCAATTAGGAACAGAAAGAATGTAGGAGAGTTGTTTTCCACAGGGGAAGAGGAGCATCATGTTCTCTGTTTCTTTAGCAATGTTGACAGCTATAGTGCAAATGATGCATTTCATCCAATTCACTTACCAAACCCTCTTTCCCACCCTTTTGCAAGAAAAACTTGATTTCAAAATTAATCAGTTTATGTAACGAAACACTTTCCCGGTAAACACAAAACGAGTCAAACGAAAATGACGAATCATTCTATTCTTTAACCAGAAAAATCAGGGGAAAGCGCGAACGCAGTCCCCCACTACCACAAATTATGCAGTCGAGTTTCCCGCATTTGGGGAAATCGCAGGGGTCAGCACACCCGGAGTGCAATGGATGAGCCTCACCCTGGGAAAACCTCCTTCGTGATCAAGGTATCTCCCCTGCCAGGTAAGTATGCTTTGCTTTGCGCCGGGACCCATTCCCACCACCGCTCCACTCATTTCATGTCACGGTGGTCCGCACTACTACGACAGACGTTTACCCGCACGCTTGCAAAGACTTGCTCCTGCGGGAATCAGATTTCTGGAGGTTCCGTCGCGTCGCCGACGGAGGCGAGCTCCGGTTCGCGCTCTTCCCACAATGCTCTGCGGGGATGCTTATTTGCATGTACCGGGAAACCGCCTCCTGCTTGGCGATTGGCTCTCGGGAGGAGGAGAAAGTCCGCTGACGAGTTCTCTGGTGTGCTCCGATGCGCCGCTGTGCAGCCACTGAGCTGGGAACGGAAAAGGCGTCTTGTGTGCCGGCAGCTTGCAGCTCGGCCCTTCCCGTCTGCTGAACATCCGAGACAGCATCTTTTCGTCGGATGCCCGACGTGACGGGGTGGGTGGGGCAGCTCCCTTCCCAAGAAGGAACAACGCGAGTTGGACTTTTCGGCTGGGAAGTGGGAGAGTGAAGACGGATGCGCCGGAGCAGCTTTTCTCTTGTACGGCCCTAACGCTGGAGTTCCAAGTGTATCCAAGCGACATGCAGACAGACTGGACTCGCAGAAGGAAATATCTGTTCCCTGGCCTCTTGGATGGAGATTTTGAGAGAGTTAACTTGTTTTTCTAAAGAGTCAAGTTTCATATAATTTACAGAAGAATGGAATGGAATAGGAATGAAGTGTGATTAGACACACTCGGATGCAGACAGACTCGGGACTCGCAGATATATATATATATATATATATATATATATATATATATATATAAGTATAAATAAATATACCATATAGTTAAACTATGGCATCTGTAGCCGAGAGATGCTAATGGCAAACAGTCTTGAAACAAAGAGTGGGTTATGCATCAATGGCTACTAATATTGGTGACTGTTCATTACCTTCCTTGAGACACCATGCTGTAAACCTTGCTGGGATACAAGCATACAAAGCAGTTCAGATTTGTCAGTTTTTAAATGCATTTAGATGCCCAGTATGTCAGGGCCACACTAAATGCACATATGGTTTGATCCAACTGTACTTTTTCACACTCCTTAGTTGCGAATAAAGAGTAATGGCAGTTAATGTGTACAGTACACAGTAAATGATTTCCACTTGTCTAATGCAGCCTGAGACTATTCAGATAAATTATTAATCCATTATTCCAAATTTTGGATCAATATTCCAGCTGATCCATATAAATCTGGCCAACTGTAACATCATTAGGAATGTGAAAGAGAATCATATAATTGATCTTCAATAAATGTTAAATCCAACATATTTCCAGCTCCTGTCTCAGTACACCTACATATATTACTTTTAAAACTTCAGTAGTGCCACAAGATTGTTACTGAATTTTAAAGCTATTATCACTGAAAAAGATCTAATGAATGATAAAATACCCTTGTGCAAAATGTAGTTACCAATGAGTAAATAATCAACTTCAACATCTTCAGTGTTCATTTTTAAGGTACAAGTATCTCAAAGCACAGAAAAAGTAAGTTTCTTGTATTCACATTTTGTGTGAATCCAGCCAATGTAGTCTGAAATTGTGTACAGCTTAAATGTGATGTGTGCTGCCAGGAATTACAACCTAGCTGTTCTGTGAACCCTGCAATAAATATTATTAGCTAAACTGGATTGACCAGTTTAGCTAACGTATTAGTATCTCAACCAGTTTGGTCTAGTCTAGTGGTTAAAGCACCTCACTAGAAAACAAGAGACTATAAGTCTAGTCCCATTGTAAGCATGAACATAATTGGGTAACTCTGAGCCAATTGTTCCCTCTCAATTCAAGAAAACTGCAGAGACTATTTCAGCTGGTTGCCCACTGACTATAAAAAAAAAGATGGGCTAATATAAGATTCTGTGCCAAAACACAATTTTATCTGCACTCTGGCTCAATAACTGGCATTTTATCCCTAAGAAGGTGGACAAGAAGGCAGCCTCATCAGGATTCTCCAAGTCGGTGCCCTCCATACAAAGCTTCAATTCCTGTCATTTCTAGGCCTCGGTGCCCTCTCCAAAGCTTCTTCCTCATTACAGGCAGGTCTGGCACAGCTCTAAAGCTTCAATTCCGTCATTTCTAGGCAGTAGGGGGACCTTGGGGGCAGACCTAGGAAGTCTGGCACAGCTCTAAAAATGCGCGCTCGCTCAATACAGTCAATTCTCAAGATATCCTTGCTTCCAACCGCTAGTGGCCACCGGGAGTAGTAAATCCCTCCTAAATCCCGCTTGTGGGCATCGTTTTTTTTTCCCCATGTGAGCCCCGCACTTAGCTCGGTACGGGGTTACAGCACCGGAGCCACTTTCCCGGCATCCCCTGTGAAACGAAGACGGGCGAGCAGGATCATCATTGGAGGCGCCTTGTCTGATGACGTCACCGAAGCGCGCCGAGAAGCGAAGTTTCGTGCGAGCGGAGGGGGCCTCGGGGAGTCGGGCGGGTGGTTCAGTCGCTGGCCAGCGGCTCTTTTACCTCCTGCTTCCTGGTCCGCCTCTGATGGTAAGTGGAGCCGAGCGCGGGCTTGGAGGACCGGCGACGGAGCTTCGAGTCTTCCCCTTTTTCCGAGCAGGGTTTGAGGCCGGCCTGCCTCGCTCATTTCGAGGTTGCCACCTGAAGCGGTTGCATTTCCGAGCACTGCAAGATTGGTTGGGGATCGCTTTCCAACCTGATACCGTTCCTTAAAGCCAAACTCACCCAAGGAAGGGTTGACCGAAGAGTAAACTGTTCAGTCTCGGGGTCTTAACTTCCTAGTATCATGCCAAGCCTATCGCTGTAGGAATTCAGCCTGGAATATGCGCCCTGCTCATGTACTATTAAAAAAAATGTCCATGACGTTCACGTGTCACGTTTGGGCATGATTTCGGTATGTCGTGTACTGAATAAACAAATGATC
Source organism: Naja naja (assembly GCA_009733165.1). Lineage (NCBI taxonomy): Eukaryota > Metazoa > Chordata > Lepidosauria > Squamata > Elapidae > Naja > Naja naja. The sequence continues at coordinate 317,506,296 of CM019148.1, forward strand.
GAGTCTGTATTAGTGTGCTAAAACGAGGCTTACAAGAACAGAGGTTGGGTCCATAAAGACCAAACTGATCACGTTATGAGTTAGCATTTACCAGTTCGGTTCAGTTTTACTACAAGGTGAATTCTGTTGTATTCAAAAAGTCTACCCATCTAAACGCGTTGAATTGCATTATAAATCTAAGGCATCTTTCACAAGACAATTGCAAGATGTTTATCTTGTTGTCTCTGCTTAAGATGGTAATGTACAAGATTCTTGTATCAGACTGGGTATGGGTGTGTGTTTGTCTTGAGAAGTTTTTGTTATTCTAACAGAGACAACTGTATTGTTTGACAGTCCTATGAATGGATCCTCCTGAAAAATTTTCTCGCCAACAACCTTTCTATTCTTTCAGTAAGAGACAACAATTCTGCAGTAAAAGGTGACTGGAACAGACAAAAGGCTGTGACTGAAGAAACCAAGATGGATAAAAAGGCCTTTGAGACAGTTCTTGATGAAATTAGAAAGGTAATCAATGTTTGTACAATAAAGATATATAGAAAGTGAGAGCTTCACTGAATTTAGGAGACAGGTTGGAATGATTATACTGATACTTTTGGCCCAATTATTTAAGGAATTTATAGGTAGTCCTCAATTTACAATCAAAATTGAGCCCAAAATTTCTGTTGATAGCAAGACATTTGTTAAGTGAATTTTGCCTCATTTTATGACCTTTCTTGCCATGGTTGTTAAGTGTGATGACCCACAGTGTAACACAAATGTAACAAAATCCAAAACATAAATAAATGTCCTTTAATGCTTCCAACTTGGCCCCACTGTTCAATAATTCTCAGTTGGAGATAAAACATACTCAAAAATAGTCTTCAAAAGAAAGCAATACAGTCCGAATTTAATGAGCAGAGGTGAAAGTAAAAACCAAACAAACTACAATGATGAAATTTCCACAACAGAACAGGAGAAGTATTTATCAAATTCAAATTCAAGGAGATCACCACAGTCTTATGCAGTTCTCATGAAGATGAAGGGGGAGACCACGTGAAGATGATCCTAGGATCTCCTTATCCTCCTCTGACTGCTCAGCTGGCCTCTGCCCCTCCCCAGCCTCCTCCACAATCTCAGGAGCTACACCTCCACTCCCTGTCAGCTGTTCCTCCTCTCCCTCAGAGTCAGTCTCCACCACTGCTGTTACGTTAGTAACATGGTTGTTACGTAAATCTGGCTTCCTGCTGCTTTTGTTTGTCAGAAGGTCACAAAAGGTGGTCACATGACCCCAGGATATTGTAATCATCATAAATATGAGCAAGTTGCGAAGTGGCTGAATTTTGATCACATGAACATGGGATGCCGCAATGGTCATAAGTGTGAAAAACAGTCATAAGCCACTTTTTTCAAAGCCCTTGTAACTTTGAAGCTCAGTAAATGAACTTTTGTAAGTTGAGGACTATCTGTATACCCTCCCTTTTTACCAAATAATTGTACTTGAGATAGCTAACAATGAAGAGAAAATAAATTACAAAACGTACAGAATCTTCATTTCTGATACATATTCTGTCCACCCAACAGACTTGTCAGAAACCTTCCATTTTAATTCCCGTAAGACTGACAAATGCTATTTCTGTGTTTATAGGCTGTTTTGATGGAATACAAATTAAAAGCAATTGAATATGTTAATGGATACTTTTCTAGTGAACAGGTAAGGAAGATGAACTGTTTTATAAACCATTACAACTAAGGGAAGTTTACTGCATGAAAAAGGCACTTAAAGGTATTTTGTTTTCCTTTCAGCATTTGACAGTGGATTGTGCAAAGAGCTCATGAGATTAACCTTCATTAATGCAACATTGTAAGAAGTGTACTGTATGAAAGAACAATACAAGATGTTTATACTTTGTATGTGCTGATTTGTGCTGTACTGAATGTGGGAACTGATAAAGATTTAACAATGAATGCTCACCATCAATGTCAGATAGTTCTCAAGCAAACATTCATTCAGCAACAGTTTGAAATTACAGTGGCACTGAAAAAGGGGACTTTTGATTGGTCCTCAAAATTCCAGCCATTTCAGTGCTTCTGCAGTTTCTTGAACAAAATTTAAATGCTTGGCAACTAGTGTACACTTAGCAACAGTTGCAGCAACCTATGCTCAAAATCTCTACTGCTGACCTTCTCTGCCAGCTTCCCACAAGCAAAGTCAATGGGGAAGCTAGCAGGGAACATCACAAGTTGTTTGAACAAGTGTCTTCCCCACTCCCGGGCTCTCTTCACTTGAAGCACTGTGTTCTCTTTCTTCCTTCACTCACTTGCACCCACCAGCACTCTCTTTCCTTGGGTTTACCAGCATTCTCATGTGCACATCCTGTATCTTCTTTCGCTGCAATTACACACATGCATGCACCCCAGGACCTCTTTTCCCAGCCTCCCCTCGCGTGTACATGCACACACAGACACACCCTGCATCCTCTTTCCCCTCCTTCAGCTTTTCCCACCCTGCAATACTACCCTAATTTTCATTGGCCTGTACCAGGCTTCACCCCCTCCTCCTTTGCAACCCTGCATTTCTTCCATCTGCTTTCCACTTAATGGCCCGCTTGTCTTGGGGTTACAACAACAACTGGGAGTGCCTGGACTGCTGTCACTAAGAGGTGCAATCACATGATGTCACACTTTACAACTTCATTGTTTCACGATGGCAATCCCACTCCCAAAGTGCAGTCAAAATTCAAAGACTACCTGTAACACCAACGTTCAAATTTCAAGGTATAGAAATAAATTATTTATTTATCAATTAAATGTGAGGAAAAATTTACATTCTAATTATTCAAAATGTTTATATCATAAAGATAGTGAATGCTCAGGTCATATTGAATTTGTTGTTGCCTATTAAAAATTAATTTGTAAGCCTTGAAGATGAGAGAAAATGCTTTTACTTCAAGAGAAGACAGTAGTTTCAAATAAATTCTCTTGCATAAGTACATGGTGTATGATAGAATGGCTTCTGTTGCAGATTGTTGAGCTGCTGAGGTACTTCTCTTGGGCTGAACCGCAATTAAAAGCGATGAAGGCATTACAGCATGTAAGTTTCTGAAGAATCAATGACTTCTTATAATTAACGTAATAATAAATTTTATCCAGCTGGAGATTTTTTTTATTTGCCTTTTCTGCATTCATTTAGTTTATAGCTTAGTCTCTTTTGTGAGGACAGCATGTTTCCATACTTAATGTATCATTAATATATTCTCTGATCCAATTTTGTATTGCCAGAAATTGAAATATTTTATTTATTTATTAAATGTATTGATCACCTATCTGACTACAAGGTAACTGGATGATTTACAGTATTAAAATGCTTGAGCCTAAAACCAGAATGTAACATGGACTGAGGCTGCTTTTCTTCTATTTCTAGAAAATGGTAGCTGTTTCTGCAGCAAAAGTGATTAATATCCTCAACTGCTTCACTTTTAGTAAAGACAAGCTTATTGCACTTGAATTGTTGGCTTCGTAAGTATTCACTGTTGATGATGCATACTCTCATTAATAGAGGTAGTCCTTGACTTATGACCACAACTGAGCCCAAAATTTCTGTTAAATAAGACATTTGGTAAGTGAGTTTTGCCCCATTTTACGACCTTCCTTGCCTCAGTTGTTAAATGAATCACTGCAGTTGATATGTTAGTCACCTGGTTGTTAAGTGAATCCGGCTTCCCCATTTGACTTTGCTTGCCAGAAGGTCACAAAAGGGGATCACATGACCTGGGGACATAACAATGGTCATAAATATAAACCATTTGCCAAGTGCCTGAATTTTGATCACATGATCATGCGGCTGCTGCAAAGGTCGTAACTCTGAAAAACGGTCATAAGTCACATTTTTCAGTCCCATTGTAACTTTGAACAGTCACTAATCAAACTGTTGTAAGTTGAGGACTACCTGTACTAGCTTAAGTCTAATTGAAATTTAGCTGGATAGAAACCTGGTTGATTAAGGCATTTTTTTCTAAAAGGCTGATACTATTTTGTATCGTCTTGCTCTGTACAACTGGCTTTTGTACATGAACAATAAATATTTAAATAAAAATACAGCACTTTGCTCTCTAGTCAGATTAGCTTTTTGTTTATTATTTCCTTTTTGAAAAATATAGTGAAGCAAGATTAAATTATAAAATGGATTGTGGCTATAAGAATTATAAAGAGTTTTTAAAACTGTTTGTTTGTAGCAATATAATTGATGCTCAGAATTATCGTCTAATTGAAGACCTCTTCAGAGTTAATATGTCTGAGAAGAAGAGATGCAGAAGAATCCTTGAGCAGGTATTAAGACAAGGAACATGTATGATTTAGAGTTTTTATAAAACTAATCAAAGAAAAAGATCTATGAGCATATATGGCCAAAAGAAATTGGGAGGTGCCTGCTAGAGATTAAAGTTAAGAAGAGGCATTTTGAAAGATTGCTGAGGGATACAGTTGGCTTGAGTTAATTCTTAAAACACAAAAATGTGTGAGGCAGTTTCATTCAATAAATAGGAAGCGTCCTATTTAAAGTGTAAAAGAAAAATAATCAGTTGGGAGGTTCCATAATAGAGCATCATTTAAAAACTAAACCTATTGAAAGTAAAGTAAAGTTGACTGAGAGAACCCAGAAGCATCTTACTGCTCACCCAGATAGTCCGGCTGAGCACACACTCAGAGGCTGAAGCAATTGTTTTAAATGTTTGAGAGTTCGGTTAGTGCTTGTAAGATGTGAAGGTTATTTTTCACACGGGATGAAAAATAAATGGTAGCAAATCTGATTATGCAAAACAAGGGATAGAAGAAACAGGCCATCCCACTCAGATGAGGGGGCCAGGCAGCCTGTTTCATAAATTGGAAAGAAAAGAGCACAATCTTTTTTAAAAAATCAGTTTCTACATGTAGAATTATTACAACTATTACACAGTAGTCACTGAAATACCTTCACTATTGTTTTCTTATTTTTCTTCAACAATGATTATTTATTAGAAGATCTTTCTTGGGAACTTGCCTAATTGATATTGACACTGCTTTGCCCTGCCACAAATTTCAGAACTACTTTCAGGTAGGACAAAAAAATCAGTTAGTATCAACAGGTGCTACGATGCAGCTAGGGAATATCATTCCCAGAAAGGATATTTATGCAAAATGTAAACTTGCCTAGGAACCTAAAATGGTATTCCTAGTCTCTGGATTAAAGAAAAGAAAGGCCTTGCTGGCCTTTGCCCACCGCTGCCCTCTTTGCCCACCGCAGTACCTCTGCAGTGTAAGTTGAAGGGTTTTGAAAGAAGGAGAACGATGTAAAAACAAGATATGCCTGGCCCTGCCATAAAGGGCATGCTTGTCTTAATCTTGCCGCAGTAAGCATAATTCATCTGGAATCTGGGAATAGGGATATTATGTTAATATTCCCTTCCATGTGTTTTATAGAACATGCTGGGTTGTTTCACAGTAGTGAAATACTCATTCTGACTTCCTGTGTGTGTGTGGTTTTGCTTTGCTTTGCTTTGCTTTGCTTCTTTATACTTTAGGCTTCCAAAGTAGGATGCAAGGCACCTCATGCTATGATATCTTCGTGTGTCATGATTCCTGGGAACCCTTATCCAAAAGGGAAGCCTAGCCGTATCAATGGAATTTTTCCTGTACGTATGGTCTTACTGACCTTTGCATTTGTCTGAATTTTCTATTGTACAGTATGTCTTTTAACGTATCAGTCATGTTTTGTGGAACACTGTATCCTCTCTCTGTGAAGGTTTATTCTGCTCAGGTTATCTCAAAGAAGGCATGTTATTTAACTTATCTAGCTAATCTCATAGAATTATATCCATGCTGATTAAAGGTAAAGGAAGCTGTCTGTCATGCTCTTTGTCGTATATATTTATAATGGGTATATATATATATATATATATATATATATATATATATATATATCATATATCCATTAATACTTCTGTTCATACTGTGGTTTCATTCACTTATTGTACCAAGTCTTTAGTGTTTAGTTTAGTGTTTAGTTTAGCTTAGTGTGTGGTGTGAACTTAAACATTGTGGTTTGTAAACCTATTTTTATGATTTATCCATTAATTAGCTAATTTGTTTCATAAGCCATGATTAAGAAAATCATGACATTGTACAGTACTCCTTGAACGAGATCTATCTTTTTGCTTCTAACATAGTTTTATATATTCACTAATGAAAAATATTTATTTTATAGGGTTCCCCTGTTAAAAAGGAAAATGAGGACTGTTCTAGTGAAGGCAAGGGAATAGCAGCTCGCATTCTTGGACCCTCAAAACCAGTAAGTCACATTAATGCCATGATCAAAAAATACCATTGACTTGGCTGTTGAAAACTAGATAAATTTAGTAGGAAAAAGAATTAACTAAGAATACAAATGTGACAAACACAACCCGTTTGTTATAAATAGCAGCTGATATATAGATCTAAGATTTTGTTCTTTAAAAAACCTTGTTCAGGTGTCTATAAAATTAGCTATTAAGAAAGAACGACTTTCATAAAAGTAATTAAAAGAAAGTATTTCAAGTACATTCTGAATGCAAAAAAGCAAAAGTTTGATTATTGAGAACAGACTTTCCCAACTTGGTATCTTCCAATTATTTAGGATTATAATTTTGCATGCAGAATGTGGGAATTGCAGTCCAATTACAACTGTAAGTTAGGGAAGTCTACTTAGGCCGGCAGTGGCTATTGTTAGACTTTGTTCAGCATAGTGAACTATAGAGTCATCCTAGGGTTACATGACGTGTTTCCTCAGTGCGTAGATGGTTTTGGGCAAGAGGTACAGCCCTACTTTCTCTCTCCATGCAGTTACTAAAGTTACTGAGGTCCAAAGAAAGGGGCAGGAATGAAAAGAGAAGCAGAAGTAAGCCACGATGTAGATTAGCTGATCACAGAGGTGGAATCTAGACAGAAAAGAAAAGGAAACCTATAGGAGGATAAACTAAATAATGAACAGATTTTCCACCCAAAGAATACCAGTGAAAGAGGGACAGGAAAGAAGAATCTTCGTGAAAGCCAAATGTATCATGGTTGCACACTGTCTTGGGTAGCCTATTTTCAGGATAGCTTTGCATATAACCTTCGACCTTTTTTTTAGGCTCCAGCAACATACAATCCTCACAAGCCTGTTCCTTACCCGATTCCTCCTTGTCGGCCACACGCAACAATTGCACCAAGTAAGCTGGTTCTAATGTGACCTAATTAGTACATCTCATAGATAGCTGATAGCCTCATATGCATTGTTTATATATGAATAAATTTGTTTTCTCTGAGGTTGCTTGCTTCCTGTATATTTCTTCTATATTCACCTCTAATCTTTTCTGATAAGTTAATAGCCTGTAATAGTGGGTGGTGCTCAGAGCTGAAAACTTTTCTCCCTAGAGAGGTTTGCTGACATTAAGCAAAATAACTGTTATTTGCTAGGAATTGATGCTACCACATTTTCTGTTCCTTCCATAAATAGCAATAAAAATAATAAAAGGAGAGCCAACAATGTGATAATTCTTGCCCAGCATCTTTTTCCATTTATTGGATACCAGATGAACATTTCATTTTTCTTCCAGGCCAAATCAACAATATTGTTTTATGTATTATATACCCAGTATAATACAAATTAAGCTAGTTTTTTTTGCAGACAGAATACAAGTAATATATAACATTGTTGAATAGTTTTATCTAAGTAAATAATGTTAAAATATTTTTAAAGCCTTGTGGAGAAGTTGTGATTTTCACCTGTGCTATTTAAGATGAGACAATGAACAAAGCAACCCAATAGGAATGTATGCTAGCTTATTATTTCTCCATCTTTCTGTGTCTTCTGTTTCCTTGCCAGGTGCTTACAACAATGCAGGTCTTGTTCCACTGGCTAATGTCATAGCTCCTGGTTTGCCAACTACACCATCATATACTTCTAGTACTGTAGCAACAGGTAAAGCAGGTATCCTTGGAAAATCCAGGTGACTGGTTTGTGTTTCAACCAAGCCAAGAAGGGAGAAAGAACATATAAATGATAAATAACATGAGACAGAGCCAGTTTGGTCTACTGGTTAAGACGCCAGGCTAAAGCCAGCTATGTGACCTTGGGCCAGTCACATTCTTTCAGCCCAGTGCACCTCACAGGGTTGTTGTGGGGAAAACGGTAAGAAGGTATATGGGACCTGTTTGCAAACGGGTTAATTGTAAAAATAATAAAGGGGAATGAATGATTGAATGAGATAGGAAGGAAGGGAGGGAACAGCTCTCCTGCTCTTGGCTCCAGCAAGCCACTGCCATGGCCCCTCAGCCCATCCTCGCTGCAGCTGTTCTGAAAGGGAAATGTCAAATGAGATATATCTATCAGGTTGTTTTTCCACCACTTCGCCAAGAAATGTTTCTGCTTGGGAAAAATCACAGTGGGCGGAATTAGCACTTTAGAGCTTTAGTAAGGGGAAAGGTTGACAATGGCCTTTTTTAAAAACTAGATGGAGCCTAGAAGTTATTTGGACCAATTACTGAAATTATAGCAGAAGTAAATTGTTATTCCTCCTAACATTATCCCAAAGGTGCTTTTTCAGGGGGCAACTGGACTTTCTTGTTTTATTCTTTGAAGATGTTTCACTTCTCATCCAAGAAGCTTCTTCAGCTCTGACTGAATGGTGAGGAATGGAAGGATTTATATTCCTTGCAGGCAGCTGGTCATTTGCATTCTTTTAGAGAGTTGTTGAGGCCACTTGCGTTGTCAGGGTCACCTGAGTAGTGCAAATGGGTGTGGAGCGTCTTGTCTGCAGAATGTTTTCTGCCCTGTGTCCCTTCACTAAGGACACAGATAAACCTACAAGTGGTCTCTAAAAGTATGCAAATGCCTGCAAGGAATATAAATCCTTCTATTCCCCATAATCCAGTCAGAGCTGAAGAAGCTTCTTGAATGAGAAGCGAAACAGCTTCAAAGAAAAAAGAAAGTTTAGTTGCCTCCTGAAAACGCACTTTTGGGACAACCATGACCTGAATGACTGAGAATCTACACAGACTCCCCCTAAGATTGTTGAACCCAGATTTTACTGGAAAGACACTTTATAGGTAGTCCTCAACTTATAACCATTCATTTAGTGATTGTTCGAAGTTACAACAGCACTGAAGAAAGGGACATGACTGTTTTTCACATTTATGATCATTGCGGCATCTCCACAGACACGTGATCAAAATTCGATTGCTTGGCAACTGGCTTGTATTTATGACAGTTGCAGTGTCCCAGGGACATGTGATCACCTTTCTGAGACCCTCTGACAAGCAAAGTCAATGGGGAAGTCAGATTCACTTAACAACTTTGTTACTAACTTAACGTCTGCAGTGATTCAGTTAACAAGTGTGGTAAGAAACGTCATAAAATCATAAAACGTCATAAAAGTGAATCACATAATTCACTTAACAAATGTCTTGCTTAGCAACAGGGATTTTAGGCTCAATTGTGGTTGTATGTCAAAGACTACTTGTACTAGTCTTCAGCAAAAATGTCTTGGTTCTTCTTTCAGATGAGTTAGTAATCAAAGCAACATAAAGGAAGCCTTAGATTTTTGTTTGCATTTGATAAGTCATCTGTTTAGTATTCGCTTCTTCCTTAATTCATTATACTCTTTATATAGAAAATGAAGAACTTTCCAATCAAGCAAAATCATCCCAAAGTCAAGGTAAGCTGTTTACAAAGACGAGCTACTGTAATTTCAAATTACAGTAAAGTACAATAAAGTACATAAAGTATACAATAAAGTATAAATGTGCCAAATTTACTAATCGATTAGAGGATTTTTTTTCTGATAGTCAATCTCATATGTATATGCATACTCCATCCTGGATATATATCATATTGAGAATTATTGTGAAGCATTCATTGTGTTTGTTTCTAGGTTTGATTAGATAATGATTTGCATGGACTCCGAAGCTAAGTACAGTTACTGCTGAGTTTTTTTTCTGCAGTGAGATGATGACATTATTATTTGAAAGCTTTTGTTTAGCACAAGTGGGTAAAAACTGTATTTTCTCTCATCAATAGGTAGCTGAATTTCTACTTAAAACAAGATGCAAGTTCTCTTTTAAATTATTTAAAAAATAGTTGTGCTTTGAAAGTAAGCCCTATTGAGCTTATATCTAGGTAAACATGCACGGGATTGTACTTTTTAAAAAATCCTTTCTTTAGCAATTTACAATACAGTGAATATAGTATTCATAGTATTTTTTATTAAAATATCCAAGAACAAATTAAAGTATCAGTGGAACAATAATTAACCTTTTGTTTAATGATTTTAAGATTAAACTGTTAAAATAAACTTGGGGTGAATTAGGAATAAATTAGGAAAATGAAAATGTGTATAAAAACCATTCTGCCTTTCACATGCTTTTCAATACTGTTCTCTGCAGTATGTTTCAAATGTGCACAGTATGGCATTGTATTATTCTAGCACCAAGTCACAGATGAGAGTGAAATTATTTCCTATTGCTGCTGGAAAAGTAAATGGCTGTCCTTTTATTTGATAGAACAAAGTGTCTTGCTCAAAGTGCCTTATGCACCATTAACTTTTAAAATCTCCATTGATAGACTTTCTATGAGACAATACAATTTCTAATTCTATCCAGCAATAATGGATTTCATGGATAATTGCAATTTTGTCCCCTTTTTATTCATTTACCTTTCCCAGAGTGAAAAGTACTGAATATACTTGTCATTTGATAATTCCTAACACTGTCTCACAAGAAAATTAGGAAACACTGGTAATAGTGATGGATCCAATTACTGTACTTAAAAAGATTGCTTTAAAATCAGAAAGGTTTCTTTTTTTTCCTCCTGTTTAGCAGAATTAGTCAGAGGTATGTTCTGTAATGTGGTTGCTTGATAACTATTATTTTTATCTCAAATTAATGGTTCACCAGTTTTGCTGTACAACTCCTTCCCATTATATTTTCTGGAATAATGCTGCTTTTCTCTATACTTTTTAACTGTAAAAACTCTAGAGTTTCTAAAGTATTATGAGTTCATCATACCGATTTAACATAATTGAGTTCCTTTTACTTTGAGTGGTATTTATCTATTTATGCTTATATACTACCAGATCAGACTGACTCACAAAGGTGTACAGACAAAATAAAAATGACATTAGTAAGGTAGAGCCCTAAAATAATCTATATTACTACTAAAACTCTCTTGTATATCTGTTTGTAACCTTCAGTTGGGCAAAATGATGCATTCTAAGACAACAGTTTTTGAATCAATGGGCTGACTTAAAAAATTCATAGAAAAGCTGGGGCCCATTACTCTTTTGGGATTAAAATTTGGCGAAGTTGTGGCCTCTTCAATGAATGATGGTGCCACAATTAGCCACAGACATGTGTTTATTATTTCCAACACTCCCTGCCAGTTTCTCACAAGGGAAGTCAGTAGGGAACCTGACACCAAGTTGCTTCTATTTTCACTGCTTTTTTGCCTGCACATGGTCATTCTGTTTCTCTGCTCAAGTAAGAAAATATATCTGAAACAATAAGCCAGTGGGTCACAGATGGTCTAGTAGCCAATAATCATAGGTATTACCTCAGATGTACATAACAGTCCTGTAAGAAAGTTCCATTTTGGTGAACTTCTGAAATGATGCCAACAACCTCTGGCTATTCCACAGGGAGTGCACTGCCACAGAAAAATGTTGCTGATCCCCACACATCTCACATACACAGGCGATGCTCCAAGTTTGGAGCAAGGATACAGGATGAATTAGTTCCACATGGAGAACGTGGTCCTGAAGATGCCCGGGAAAACATTAATTATAGTTCCACCTAGCCCAGGGATATTGCATTTTAGTGCAGGGTGCTTTGAGAGAGGATTGGTAAGGAATTATGGAGATAAAGTAGGCCCTCAATTTTTGAAAAATCTTAAGGTACCCATTTTATAGTATGAAACCCTCTGAATATTCACACTAATTATTTCTGTTTGGGAAAAATTAAGTTCAAAATGGGAGACTTGCTTGCATTCAAATAAGAAGTGGACAACCATAGAAGCTTCAACTCATGAAGGTTATGTGAACAGTGATTCATTTGGATTTTTAAAATGCCCAACTCCAGATTGCTTTGGGCACCTAATAATGAAACAATAAATAATGAAACAATGGAAAAATATCTAGAAAAAGCATGTACAAACACGCAGAACCTTACATTTTAAAAATGGCCATATTACTAAAGCAACAAAAGCTAGAATGGAGATATGGGACTAAAAATACCAAATCAATTGTGATTGAATTGTAGGGTAACAGTTCAGACAGCAGAACAATTGAACCAGTGATTTTGTCTCATTTTGCATATCATTTTGCTTTTTGGTAGTTGTAGTTGCACCTTTTATTTTGCTGATCCATTGCTATGTAAACTGTATTAAAATGCATTCATGTTGAATACAAAGATATCTACTGCTTCCCAAGAATTCTTACTGGTTTTGTTTCTTTCCAGCTTTTGCCACACAAATGAATCATCTCTTTGCACCTCATGGTTCTAATCCTGCTGCTACTCCAGCCCCAACCCCATCATCGGTTAAGGCAATAAGCCACTCATCAGCACTTCCATCTCCAGCTGTGCCAGGGATAAGCGTGTCCAACCCTGCCTTTCCTGCCTTCCCTGGGCAGGTTATCTCCTCCATCCATCCGCCTCAACCATCCACTCCCGTTCCTACTGTTGTCAAATCCCATTCACTGCCTGCAGTTCCTGCCACATCTGCTCACGGTGCCAGCACTGCTCTGCTCCCTGCATCTTTCTCTGGACTGGCTTCTGTGCTGCCTGCCGCTGCAGCACCCCAAGGGCTCTCCACGCTCTGTGCCACCCCTGCACCTAACGAAGCTTTTACATCTGCCCCTGCGCCCTTCGCCAGCCTTCCTTTTTCTGCAGTGTCTGTCACTGCCCCAGCTAATAATCCTAATTCATTGTCATCTGCTTTTGCTGGCCTGCCTTTGTCCTTGACCCCCAATCCTCAGGGAGTAGCCAGCTCCATTTCATCGACCATTGCCAATTCTCCTGCCATTAGTTTACCTTGCCCAGTTAATTTACCTAACCCACTTTTATCAGCTTTAAAGGGGTTCCTCTCAGTGAACGATAGCTCATTACTCAATTCAAGTGCTCTGCCTTCAACTGTGACTGCTGAGCTCGCTTCTTTATCTGGTCTCCTCAGTCAGAACTCCGAAGCCGCCTCTTCATCCAGTAGCAAATGTTACACACCAACTGTTACCTCTTCCCTTCAGCATCTTTCCACTCCAGGACTCTCCATTTTCTCAGGCCTTGCCTGTCAGCCAGGAGGGAGCAGTAGTGCCACTTCTCCTGCGTTGTCATCCCAGTCCCCTTTAACAACAATGTCGTCATCCAATTTGCCGGTCAGCTGTGCCTCCTCAGTGGGTCTTCCACATTGTCCAAGCCCTGCCAATCCTGAACAGCAGGTTTCCTCCACTCCAGCTGCCCCAGCTCTGATTAAAACAGAGCCGACAAGCCCGACTCTTTCAGGTCTCAAAATCCCAACCCCCAATCACAGCACTTCAGGCTTGGCAGCCCTTGGGCATGCCTATTCCTCAGCTACTTCATTGCCATGCAGCTTAACTAGTTCCCTCAATCCAGCACTTCCCGCTTTGACCTCTGTGAACACTTCCCCATCTATTCCCTCCCACGCTTCATCCACTCCAGTATATAATGCACTTCCTCCTTTCACTTCCTTGACCAACAGTTTTGCTTTTACTGGCAATCCAGCACTTACTCCGACGGGGCCTCTGTTGTCCATTCCACCGACAACTACTTCTGCCCCACATGTCAGCTCCTCAGGCCCCGTTCTTCCGCCACTCATTGCCACAGCAGCTGCCCCAGCTCCACCCTTCTCCCTTAACTTGTGCAGTGCTGTCTCTTCCCTGTTTTCTGTTCCTCAAGTGCCCCTGGGCTCATGCAACTCATCCTTCCCTCCTTTCCCAGTCTCTAACACACCCTCTGTCACTCCCGCTCTCCCTTCTTTCCCTGGGCTCCAGGCATCCTCTACAGTAGCAGCAGTTGCACCCCTGCCAGCAGCTGCCACAGCCCCATCTCCAGCTCCGGTGCTGCCAGGGTTTGCCTCGGCCTTTAGCTCAAACTTCAACTCTGCACTTGTGGCACAGGCTGGGTACGTTTTACTCCGAAAAGTCAAAAGTCATTTTGGCAGATTTCTTACTGTAATGTGCAATATGAAGTCTTAAGCGTGAATTATAAAATACTGATAATTCTTATGCTTGCTTTCTGAATTCACTTATTGTTAAAAGTTGACCGATCCTGTCTATGGTTTTTCTTAAGTTCCTTAATCTAGCAGGGCAAGGATATATAATTGTTTTAAATTGATTGGAATCCTTGAGAGGTATTGAAAGGAATAAAATATTGGGATATTTCTACTACATATATTGAAATAACCAATTCCAAATTAGCATGACTTTGGGCCAGTCAGTTCTCTCTTAGCCCAGCCCACCTTACAGGTCTGTTGTGAGAAAACTAGCAGGAAAGGTTTTTTTGGATATATTCGCCACCTTGAGTTATTATCAAAATAATAAAGGCAGGATGTAAATAAATAAAATAAATAAATGTTCACATTAAAACACCTTGATCAAATGCTGATTGCTTCCATACACTGCATCTATATAAGCTGCATGGTCATAGACTGGAATAAACAACTTCTTGTTTTGTAGTGTTGAATGTGTGAATTTGAAAATGTTCTGCTTCTGCATTTTTAGCCTGACGTCTGGACTCCAGGCCCCTGGAAATACAGTTTTTCCAGGACTTCTGTCTCTACCTGCCATCCCCGGACTTGCTCAGAGTGCAACACAGTCTTCCCTCCAGGAACTTCAGCACAGTGCAGCTGCACAGTCAGCATTACTTCAGGTAAAACAATATATAAATAAAAATGATAACGTAGACACGAAGAATAAGAGAAATGATGAGTAAAAAATACAGTGTTCTGACATCTACAGTGAGAATAAAAGTGTTATATGTTCAAAACAATCAAGTTTTTATTTTGGTTATTTAAAATTTGATGTGAGAAAGAAACAACAGGGAATGTATGGTGGAAACAGAGTTATTTTAGTGGAAAAATATCTAATTTTTTACAAAATATGTGGTTATAGGCTATTATATGGAATGTACAATTCACGCATATGTATATAAATTGCTACATTTCCATAGCCACGTTGGAACTAATGATCTCCATGCAGAATAAATCAGCTAAGGTTCCCTCCCAAGATACCTTCTGGATCTCTTACAAATTTCCAGTAGGTGATTGGAGTCAAATAGGCAGATCATCAGCCCCCAGAAATCCTTCCTATAATAAAAGCCCTTGACAACAGAAGAGTCGCTTGCCCGATAGAGATGTGTTAAGTGTGGAATGTTGCATGAAATTAGGCATTTTAGATTTTTTTAATTGCAAATGTCTGATACTGTGGTTATAAATTTAATGTAACTTTTCCCAAGCTACCATCTTTCATATATGCTGGAGGAATTCTGTCAATGTGGCCTTTAACTTGGAATTCTCGGAACTGTCCAACCCCTCTAGGAGTCATACTTTACTCTGTATGAGATAACAGATTCTGAACATCCAAGTCAAGCCTCATTATCTCATTTTTATTGTAGTTGTAACTGTATTCTTTTATCAATATACCAGTGCTACTATTTGGCTATATCATAAAACATCCTCATCCATTAATTTTTCCATTAGGAACAAAGTGTGAAATTTGTGAAGATGCATATAAGCGATGTAACTTTATTTTGCATATTCTGAAACACTGAATTAAACTTTCTGAGAGTTGTATTTTACCTTCCTTGCTGGCAAATTTGGATTTTGGAAGAGCCAAGGATCCAGCTTGTAGACATACTATTAATTTCTTGTTTGTTTCTTTAAAGATACACTCTGCTTCTGCTCTAGAAAACTATGGCTCTCAATCTGAAGGTTTCAGTGCATACCCCACAGCAGCAGGAACATCTGGAACACCTTTTTCAGTGCAGGCAAATCTTCCCCAAACTGGATGGCAATAATGAACATCAATTTCAGCTATCAAGAAGAATGCTCTAAAAGTTTACGATGCTTCCTTCGGAAAATACATTTTCAGTACATATAATTCAGGAGAGATTCCAAATGCAGGAACTGTTGCTGAAATGATATCAAAACTGGATTTTTTTTTTACTTTATATCAATGACCCTAGGAAGTTCCACTCCATTTTTCATACTACACTCTGGGGATACTTTAATCCTGGTAGGGTTTTTAAGATCCAGAATAACTGATCACTGGAAAAAAAACATTTTTGCTGTGACATCGATGTTTTACAGATTGTTAAAAATCACGGCAATGCATGAAATATAGGTACTGATTTAAAGATGTAGATCAAACTCCCTACCTATCCCCCTTCCCCCCTGCAACTCTTTTTAACAATTTAATCTTATGCATCTGCCTACTTTACTTAGGCTGAGCAGAACTGCACTCCTTTCTGCCTTGTCCTATAGAATCAATTCTAATTATTTTTTTCATTCTTTTTAAAAATTGATTATCCATTGCTATTTGCTCTGATGCAAGTAGCCCTCAACTTAGAATCATAATAGGGACTGGAAAATTCATTATTACACGATTAACTGAGGCATCACATGACCGCATCCAATTTACAACCTTTTTCATTAAATCGTTAAGCAAATCTCCCATCAGTCATTGAAACATCACATGACTGTGACTTGCAGTCTCCTGCAGGTTTCACCATTGACTTTGCTTATCAGAGGCAGGGAAGGTTGCAAATGGTGAGCACATGACTGCAGGACACTGCAGCTGTTACAAATGCAAGCAAAACACCCAGATTGCAATCACATGACTGCAGGGACTGGTTGTAAGTTACCTTTTCATCGTCATTGTAGTTTCAAAGAGTTGCTAAACAAATAGTGTAAGTTGAGGACTACCTGTACTTGTTATTGAAAGTTCTACTACTTAACAACTTATCTCAGGCCTTTATTCCATGTTTTCCAAGCTGGTACCTTCAGGATGTCTTGGCATTTCAGTTTCAGGATAGCTGCATTTTTGAAGTGATAATTCCAACACACCTGGAGGGTATTAAGTAGGGAAAGCTGTTTTTACTTATATTTGCAATCTACCTCCCACCAATAATTTGTTCAGTCTTCTAGGATACCAGAAGTCTGCTGTAGATATGTATTTTTAATGTGTAACTTCCAATTAAATGTAGTTTCCTTCAATCAGTAGGAAATACATTTTGTAGATTATACATTATGTTCCATAATAAACAAATGTTTGTATCTAATTCATGAACAAGGCACTGGTAATAACACTACTAATGAGTCTAATGTAGCCCATCAAATACAATCAAATATATTGAAGAGTTTTGGATTCGTGAATCAAGTATTCACTTTATTTATGAGAACAAAATAAATGCACATAATGTCAGATTTCAATGAACTTTGCGGTTACATTCTGAAAATTTTAAATTTTTAAATAGGTAGAGCTAGATTTTTACACACACTCTTCTAGTAACACTTGTGGGGAAGCCAAAATAATTATATACATTTTTACATTGGCTTTTTGAAATTAAGCCCTATTCTAATTATGAATTGTGCAATATAACATTGTTGCTATTTTAATAAAGACTTCTGTACTATTTCCTATAACTTCTGGGAAAGTTATGGCTCTTCAGCTGTTCTACAGGTAGTCCTTGACTTATGACCATCATTGAGCCCAAAATTTATGTTGCTGAGATATTTGTTAAGTTAATTTTGCCCCGTTTTATGACCTTTCTTGCCACAGTTGTTAAATTAGTAACACAGCTGTTAAATGAATCTGTTCCCCATTTCCTGGTTGCCAGAAGGTCCAAAAGGTGATTCTAGGACACTGCGATGTTCATAAATGCGAGTCAGTTGCCAAGCATTTGAATTTTGATCACGTGTCCATGGGGATGCTGCAACAGTTGTAAGTTTGAAAAATAGTCATAAGTCACTTTTTTCAATGCTGTTGTAATTTTGAGTGGTCATTAAATGAATTGTTGCAAGTCAAGGACTACCTGCATTGTAGCTCTTAACATCCTTTAATGTTGGCTATGCTTTTAAAGACTGCTGGGAGTTAACATTCATCAATAGCTAAAAGACAAAAGCTTTTTCATCAGCCTTGATTTAATATCTGTAGTGATGAATATAACCCCTGCCTCATATTATCTCTTAAAATAATTTTGATCATATTTTAGATTTATAGTAGATATACTTGATGTTAAAATTTTAATGTGAACTTAATGCACTTTGTTGCAGTGCATAGCTTAATGCTTTTTCTAAAGATGACAGTCTACTGAATAGTATTACTAACGTAGAAATTTTCCATAGGTAAGCAGGTATGGAGAATGCTAATATGTATATAGCTGTATTTTTATAATTTTTTAAAATAAAATAGCAGTGATGTTTCTAAAATAGACTGAATAAACAATTCCTTACAAACTTGCCTTGAGTAGTTTTTTATATAACTAAAGTAATTAAAGTATAAAGTAATTAATATAAAAAAGTATAATACAAGGTCAGTATCCAGTTTAGTCACTCTACAGCAAAACAGTCACTGCTGTTATCAAATTGCCTCTTGTCCCTGCTACTACCCATACTAGTGTACATGTGCACATATCCAAACTACTCACGCCATTCCTTTTTAGAATAACCAGTTATTCAGAACACAAAAAGAATAATAAAGAATGTAAGGTATTGGATACAAAAGGGAATTATAACTAAAATTAGCTTACAGCAATATCACTGCAACCATCTTTGCTTCTACAGTATTCATATACTGCTTTGAAATTTTTCACCCCTTTCATTTTTCATCAACACCATCAAACACAATTTTCTCAGCATTCTCTTTCCTCTCAGCCTATTCACACTTCCTATATTGGTTTTCCTATGCAGCTCTCATTCTTTCAGTATGAACAAGTCTTCTCAATGAATCATAGAATTGGAAGAGACCTTGGAGGTCTAGTCCAACCCCCCTAATCGAGCAGGAAACCATTTCAGACAAATGGCTGTCCAGTCTCTTTTTAAAACCCTCCAGTGATGTATTTCTTTCATAGCGGTATTCCTAGAAGCATTCTACATATAAGTTGGAAAGTGTCCCCCAAGGTGCTAACAGACATTGCTGTGGGATGTGGAGTTGGAAGATGCAAGGTTCGGTGTCATGTTTCACCCCAAAACAGCAAGTTAAAAGTTTCTGCTTTTCACAATCTGGCTTACTAACATTGGCAGCCACTGTTTGCTTTGCAGGATTCCTTTTGGCATAACTGTCAGTTAAACATCTTGAGATGGGGGAGAAGCATTAAAATGAATAGCAGAGCTGCCTTGTGGTGAGATGGGAAACAAATTCAATAAATAAAAGTCCTTATAATATTTTACTTTAGCATTGCTTCTGAAAAAGGTAATGTTTCATTTAGCATTTTTCCTGCATCTTCATAAAAGCCTATATACGAAAGTAGGCTGTGCATATATGGATTCAAGCCATTTGTGAGGACTGACAGTCTCTTTTCAAATCCTGGTTCTCAACAGAGGAAACCTAAAGGTGCTAGAGGTGGTATTCAGCAGGTTCTGACCAGTTCTGGAGAACCGGTAGCGGAAATTTTGAGTAGTTCAGAGAACCAGCAAATACCACCTCTGACTGGCCCTGCCCCCATCTCTTCTCTGCCTCCCGAGTCCCAGCTGATGAGCTGGGTCTTCTTTTGTTGCCCTGCACTGGAGAATGGAGCTGGAAAGCAGGTTAGTGGGGTGGGGAGGGAATGGGATTTTGCAACAATCTTCCCTCAGGAGCCGGGGAGGGAATTGAGATTTTACAGTATCCTTCCCCTGGAGTGGGGAGGGAATGGAGATTTTGCAGTATCCTTCCCCTGCCACGCCCGCCAAGCCACGCCCACCAAGCCAAGCCACGCCCACAGAACCAGTAGTAAAAAAATTTGAATCCCACCACTGAATGGTGCAGTTGTCACATCATGGGACTTTGCCTTACAATCCATGTTAGAATGTGCCTCTCTGCCTTGGAAACTACTGTAAAAGTTTCTGTATAAAAATACCCTTGAAATGAACAAGTGTGAATGTACAAGTAGTGCTCAACTTACAACAGTTCATTTAGTGACCGTTCAAAGTTACAACGGCACTGAAAAAAGTGTTTTATGACCATTTTTCACGCTTATGACCATTGCAGTATTTCCATGGTTATGTGAGGAAAATTCAGACACTTGGCACCTGACTCATATTTATGACCGTTGCAGCGTCCTGGGGTCATGTTATCCCCTTTTGCCACATTCCGACAAGCAAAATCAATGGGGAAGCCAGATTCAGTTGACAACCGTGTGACTACCTTAACTGCAGTGATTCACTTAACGAATGTGGCAAGAAAGGTCATAAAATGGGACAAAAACTAAACAAAAGTCTTGCTTAGCAACAGAAATGCTGGGCTCCGTTGTGGTTGTAAGTCAAGGACTACCTGCAATCGGTTTACACAAGCTCTCTTGAGGAAATTCCACTCGTTAGAGCTAGAACTGCAGACAGAAAAGCGTCCAAACACAAAATAAAACGCGGCGCCGAGTTATTCGGCTCCGAAAAGGGAGAAGCTTCAACAAAATCAAACCACCCGCTCGCCGCTCGCATTCAGCCCCTTGCTGGAACGAAAAAACGCGCGCCTGCGCACTCGGTTGCATTCGATTCGCCAGCCGCAAACGTGGCGCCGCCAGGAGCGTTGGTACCTCTGCGCGTGAGCGTTGCCAGTGCTGGGGGAGGCCGCGGCGCGCTTTGAGCGGAGAGATGGAGTCTGCGGTGGAAGAGTTGATGCCCCGCCTCTTACCTGTAGAGGACTGCGACCTCGCGGAAGACTTCGACCCTACGGTGCCCCCCCGAACTCCCCAAGAGTATTTAAAGCGGGTCCAGTAAGTGTATTGGTCGGTGGTGGCGTTCGCTGTTGGAGGGGAAGGCGGTTTGGGGATGGGACTGCGCTTGGTTGAGTGGGCGAAGTAGGATGGGATCAACCCGGCGCTAACATGTATATGAAATGGGCGCTGTATTTATATTTACTCCTATGCGGGAGTAAAGCACGGGAGTAAAGCGTTTCTTCTATAACGGTGAACGGTTCTGGTAGGACCTGACAAGGTACTTCAGAGGTTCGACTGGGTATAGTCTTGTTACTGGTAATGCAATATGGCGGTTTGCTTTGGTGGTGGTGGGATTTACTGCATGAATATAGGATAATACTGAAATGTGGCTTTGAATCCATTCGTACTGGCCTTTTCATAGTGATTTTGGGGGGGTTTGCCAATTTGTGTGTATGTGTTTTTTTAACTCTAGTAATATTGGTTCTCGGCTCATATCCAAACGATAAATAAGACATGCAGACTTGGTATAATTACATGATCTGCAAAGCTTAAATGAAATGAAAAACACTTAAAACATTTCTGTATTGTGCCGTGAATCTAAATCAATTTTAAAACTTAAGTTCATTACGGCAGCATTCCAAAGAATACATCCTATATCCTAGTTTTGTTCAAACTGTCATCCATTAGACTAGAGTCTTTGATATGTAACGATCCCATCCACTTTGTCTTATTTGATAAACTCAGACTGATAAGCAGACAAAGCTGGAATGGTTTTTAAGGATTTGCCAGGCTTAATTCTTTAATTCCTAAATTATGTTTAATTAGAAATCAAAAAGCACTTAAAATTGCAAACATTTTTATTTTGTAGGATTGAAGCTGCAAAATGTCCTGATGTTGTTGTGGCCCAGATTGATCCCAAGAAACTGAAAAAGAAGCAGACTCTAAATATTTCAGTAGGTTTTTAAAAAATCATTATTATAAGCATTATAAAATACAAGTATACTTCTCATGATGATTGGATGTGAACAGTATAATACTATTAAGAGATTGCCATAATCAATCTGCATGGTGGCTAGTCCTACAAAATGGAAAAGGCTGTTTTAACATTGAATATGACATTTTTATTATTATTAGAATTTTTAAACATAGAAGATAATTCTATTTTCTATATTTTTTCTGTTTAGGAAAAAAAGATTAAAAAGTGCAGTAAAAAGAATAAGAAAAAAGAAAATATTTAAAGAAGCAACTTTTGATCCATTTTATCACTTGTCTCAAGTTACATCACTTAATTCACGTTTTCCCATATTTGATCTTTGTTTCCATCAAGGCATTTTTATCTTTTAAAAAAGTTATCCTTCTTTAAAAGTTTTCTCCATGATCAAACAGATCAATGTTGCCATTTAAGCAAATTTTTCATCTTTATAGCACAATCCTTCATTGTAGGTAGTCCTGCATTTTTTAAAAAAATTGTGTATGTGTGAATTAATATGACATTCTTAATATTCTCATTGTGTTGCCTGTGTTTTTTAGCTTTCAGGGTGTCAACCTGCTCCTGAAGGATACTCTCCAACACTGAAATGGCAACAGCAACAAGTGTCTCATTTTTCAACCATACGCCAGGTATACATACATACATGCAAGTATACAAAAGTGATTTTATGTTGAGTGTTTCTTATGTGCTTATTCTGGTCTTTACATCCATAATTCCCATTTTTAGGAAGCTGGCACTTTACTACTATTGTTTGCTATCAGTGAGATTTTCCAAGGTGTAGAACTCATTGCATGCCTCTCAGCCAAATATGCCTCACAAACTTGATATTATGGGAAAAGTTAGGTTTTATACTTTAGTAATAAAATAGTACTAAACACACTAGTGGTACTAATATTCCACTTGAAGGCTTAAACATCAATTATAAAGTGAATACCAAAATAAAATAACAATTTATTTATAGAGTTTGTAAAAACAAAGGTGACACTGGATTATTTATTTATTTATTTATTTATTTATTTATTTATTTATTTATTTGGATTTATATCCCGCCCCATCTCCGAGGGCACTCGGGGCAGCTTACACAGAAATGTATAAACAATAAATACACCTTTATCAAATTATCTAATCCAATTATAAAATCTAATTAAATACCCTTAAATTAAAATTCCCAACCCTGCTCAGTCCAGGCCAGCCTGTACAAACAGCCAAGTCTTGAGATCATGGTGGAAGGAGCGCAGGTCTCGGGCCAAACGCAGGTCTAGAGGTAGCTGATTCCAAAGGGTGGGCGCCCCCACAGAGAAGGCCCTCCCTCGGGGGACCGCCAACTGACATTGTCTGACCGACGGCACCCCCAGGAGGGCCCGCCTATGGGAGTGTACAGGGCGATCGGACCTCGATGCTGGTAGGAGGCGCTCCTGCATGTACCCGACCCAAGCCATGCAGGGCTTTATAGGTTAATACCAGCACCTTGAATCTTATACGGAGGGCAACTGGCAACCAATGAAGATCGTGCAGGAGGGGTGTCACATGGGAGAATCGGGCCGCTCCCATCACCGCCAGCGCAGCCGCATTCTGTACCAGTTGAAGCCTCCATATAGTCCTCAAGGACAGCCCCAGGTAGAGAGCATTGCAGTAGTCAAGATGGGAGGCAATGAGCGCATGAGTGACCGTGCGTAGGGAATCTCGGTCCAAGTAGGGGCGCAACTGGTGCACCAGGCGAACCTGGGCAAAAGCCCCCCTGGCGACGGCTCCCACCTGCACCTCCATACTGAGCCGTTCATACAGGAGGACACCTAAGTTGCGCGCCTTATCCACAGGGGCAACACCTCTCCCCCTATGGTCAGAGATAGAATTTTTTGGACCCGAGATGCCGGTATGCACAGCCACTCAGTCTTGTCTGGGTTGAGCCGGAGCCTGTTCCTCCCCATCCAGATCCGCACCGCCTCCAGGCATCGAAGCACGGGAGGGCATCACTGAGGTGGTCCGTGGAGATGTATATCATCATATTGATGATACCTCACCCCAAACCACGGATGATCTCACCCAGCGGCTTCATGTAGTTGTTGAACAGGAGGGGAGAAAGCACTGACCCCTGGGGAACCCCACAAGTGAGGGTCCTTGGGGTCAATCTCTGCCCTTCCGTCAACACCAACTGCGTGCGTCCTGAGAGGAAGGAGGAGAACCACCGTAAAACGGTGCCTCCCACTCCCAACTCCGAAGACGCCGCAATAAGATACCATGGTTGATGGTATCAAAAGCCGCTGAGAGGTCTAATAGGACTAGGACAGAGGAATATCCCCTATCCCGAGCCCTCCAGAGATCATCAATCAGCGTGACCAATGCCGTCTCTATGCTATAACCAGGCCCGAAGCCCAATTGAAATGGATCTAGGTACTCGATTTATTCCAGGAAAGCCGGAAGCTGTTGCGCCACCACACTCTCAACAACCTTAGCTAAAAAGTGAAGGTTGGAGACTGGACGGAAGTTATTTAAATTGGCTGGGTCCAAGGCAGGCTTCTTAAGAAGGGGTCTCACCACCGCCTCTTTCAAGGCGGCGGGGAAAAACCCCTCCCGCAGTGAAGCGTTGGTAACTGCTTGGAGCCAGCCACACGCTCTCCGGCAGCATAAACTAACGAGGAGGGACATAGGTCCAATAAACACGTGGAGGCACACAACCGCCGCATAATCCTGTCCACGATCTGTGGATACAGGGTCAAACCCTCCCAGATGACATCGACAAGACTCGCTGTTGACTCCACGTCACTCAAGCCAGTTGGTGTCCAACCCGTCCGATCCGATCTTTTCCAACAGATGTTGACCAAACTCCTCGCTCATCCCTGCAAAGGGTCGCCCCACCTCGACAAAGCGGCTGACCCTGAACAGGGCGGCTGGGCGATTATTTGCCGATGCAATGAGAGTGGAAAAGTAAGATCTCTTTGCCACTCTCTTCGCTCCCAGGTAGGTCCTCAAAAAGGGCTCGGTCGGATTCGGACCGGGAGGACCTCCAACTGCTCTCTAGGCCCCTCCTCCGATGCTTCATTTCCCGTAGCTCCATGGTGAACCAGGGGGCCAACCGGGATCTGCGTCGGGTTAAGGGCCGCAGGGGGACAACCCGGTCGAGTGCCCCAGAGGCCGCCCGTTGCCAGGCTTCCGCTAGGGTCTCGGCCGGTTGTGGGCCAGGGAGGCAGGTAATGGTCCAAGCGCCTTCTGGAACCGCTCAGAGTCGATCAGGTGCCTGGGGTGGAACCACCTCGTCGGTTCCACCTCCCAGCAGCAGGGAGTGGGATGATGGAAGACCAGCCGAAGGAGATAATGGTCTGTCCATGACGGGGCGAATAGTTGGCACTCCCCCCCCAGACCATTTCACCACTGTCCTGAGATAAAAACCAGGTCTAGAGTGTGTCCCCGTCATGGGTCGGGCCTTGTATAATCTGCGTCAGGTCCATGGCCGCCATGGAGGCCATGAACTCCCGAGCCGCCCCCGACCCCTCCCCCAGGGAAGGCAAATTGAAGTCCCCCAGGACCACAAGCCTGGGGAACTCCAATGCCACCCCCGAGAGGTCGAGCAGCTCAGGCAGGGCTGTTGCCACACAGCTGGGAGATAGGTATGCCAGCAACAGGCCCCACTGACCTCCTGGGCCCCACTTCATGAGGAGGAGTTCACATCCGCTATCTGCAGGACAGTGATCTCCATCGGACATAAGGTCTCCCTGATGACAACAGCCACCCCCCCACCCCTACCCCAGGCCCTAGGCTGGTGTAGCACCCGGAAACCTGGCGGGCACAAGTCCACCAGAGGGACACCTCCCTCTGGTCCTAGCCAGGTCTCCGTGATGCAGGCCAGGTCCGCGGCCTCCTCTCCAATCAAATCATTGAGGAGGGGAGCTTTATTAACCATGGACCTGCTCACATCCAGCCCGAGCCCGGGTACCTGATCTCCGGGCCCCCAGGGGAACAGACAGGTACATGGGGGGAGGCGGGCACCGCTGCAAATAGCGGGGGTGCGCTCCCATTACATGATATGGCCCCCGACCTCTTCGCCTCCCACCACGTCCAATCACCGTCGGTATCCCAAACCCCACCCCACTCTCCAGAGCCTCCAGGCCCCCAAACCCCTCCCACCACGATCTATTTCTGGCCTGGACGGAGCCGGGGAATGACTAGGCAGAACCCCCCCAGTTTTCTGCTCAAGTCTATCACCCTCCCTCCTCCCTAACCGCTTTAAATAATAAAAAGTTATAAAATTTAAAAGTGCCCCTTTAAAACGCTTAACCTTAAAATAATTAAACCCCCCCTTCTTCTGTACAACAGGGTTCTGTTAAGTGGTCAATATCAATCCCCAAAGGTCATAGGATTGTTGGTTATTATGTCGGGTTATCTATAGATTTACAATCTAAGATTGCAAGCTTAATTCAAGTCCTAACGAAGGATATAAGAATTATTAAAGTGGCATCTAAAAATATGGGCAGTGTCAAGCAGGGTGGTTTTGTTACTATTATGGTTTGTCGCATAGTCGGCCAGATGTTCAAACTCAATTTGGCGTTTTTGTCTTGCTATCAAGTCCTTCCAAAGGACCTGGGATAGACAGGTGTGGATGTTTGATGGTGTTATTGGTCATTGTTATTTGCAGTAATAGAAAAGTAATATGTATTTTCTTGTGATAAATGCTTGGAGGATCAATGAACAGTTTGAAACTTTATGAAGGGGGTCATTGAGTTGAAGAGTTTGGGGGCCCTGGTATGCAGCATTAAAACCAAAGTTAGAATAAAAATCCAAATAATATATGTCCAATGTTGTAAACAAACTCTCAAACCACAATACCAGTTTACAATAAAAACATCAGCCAATAGAACTCAGTCTACTGGCTCAAATGCCAGGGGAAACAGCCAGGTCTTTAGTGCTAGATGAAAATTTAACAGGATTGGGACCATCTAAGATTCAGAGAAAAGACATCAACAAAATCAAATTTAGAAGAAATTTGGAGCTTGCTATCCCTGCTAAATCCTTTTTAATAATAGGATTGAAATCTGATTTAAATGTAATTGATTGTATAAATTAGGTAATAATTAAATCTCCATAGGGCTAAGAATGCAGAAAGGAATGTTTATCAATCCAAACGAATAGTTCAGCAAGCATAATCACAGAAGTATTTTTGTTGTGTGTGAGAAGAATGCCATTTCTATGTATAGTGTCTTTAGTGCTGTTTGTTAATTAGAATCTTTTAATTGATCAAAAGTTTTATCTTTTAGAGTGTGAACAAGCACAGGGATCACTGGAAAGCACAGCATTTAGACAGCAATGTAACAATGGCAAGTAAAAAATAATATTTTCAGCATGCTGTCAATTTGCATACCTAGACAAGTCCATACAGATTTTTTGACAATGTTTTTCAGAAATGCTTTGCCATTGCCTCCTTTCTAGGGCTGAGAGTGACTAGCCCAAGGTTCCCCACCTGGCTTTGTGCCTAAGACAGGATTAGAACCCAGTTCCTGGTTTCTATCCTGATGCCTTGCAGTCCTACACATTGAGATTCAAGTAGAGTTCAGAAGTTATATTTGTTTCATGTGTAGGCCTTTATATATGTATTGACAGCATTGTTCAGCTAAAAATCATGAAACTTTTTCCTCTGGCAGCCCCCTTTCCCTCCCCCTATTTTGTGGGTGGCTTCTGCTACTGATGATGCCCAGCCAGCCCGGACCTGTGCCTCCTGCGTCAACCTTGCGTTAACTATTTTAAATTAAAAACAAAGGCTGCAGAACTTTGGGTAAAGGAAAATATTTGCGGGAGGGGGGGGAAAGAACAAACCTGAATCAATTCAACCCCTGTCATGGACCGATCATTACCTCCTACGGCTGGCCTTCCAATATGCCACTCCTTGTCACTGGGAGGCGGAACCGACGAGATGGGTCTGCCCCAGGAGCCTAATGGATCCGGAGAGGTTCCAGGTGGCGCTTGGGTTGATTCCTGCCTCCTTTGCCCACAGCTCAGTCGAACCCTGGTGGACGCCTGGCAGAAGGCTGCCTCCAGGGCGCTTGACCAAGTTGTTCCTTTGCGACCCGATGCAGATCCTGGT
The DNA here is from genome assembly GCA_009733165.1 of Naja naja. NCBI lineage: Eukaryota > Metazoa > Chordata > Lepidosauria > Squamata > Elapidae > Naja > Naja naja. Next base: position 317,534,246 of record CM019148.1, read on the forward strand.
TGGCTCCCTGGTTTTCTGCGGAGCTCTGGGAAATGAAGCGTCAGAGGAGAGGCCTAGAGAGCTGTTGGAGGTCCAGCAGGTCCGAATCTGACCGAGCACAGTTAAGATCCTATATTAGGTCTTGTCTTGCTGCGATGAGGGCGGCGAAGTATGCATACTTCTCTGCTTCATTGTGTCTGCAGATAATCGCCTGGCCACCCTGTTCAGGGTCACCCGCTCCCTCCTTAATCGGGGGAGGACCCTTTGCGGGGACGTGTCGAGGAGTTTAGTCAGCATCTGACGGACAAGATCGCTCAGATCCGGGCCAGCTTGGACTCCAACTGGTCAGAGTCTGATGGGAGTAATACGGGTTTATGGATTCCATCTGGGAGGAGTTTGATCTTGTGGCTCCAGATGAGGTGAACAGGATCATGGGGAGGCTAAGTGCTGCCACATGTTTATTGGACCCGTGTCCCTCCTGGCTATGCCGCTCGGTCACAGATGCTGAGTGTTAGGGTGCTCTTAATGGAGGACCTTTGACTGAGGGAGAAGCCTGAGGACGATCGGCTCAGATTTGGACAACTTCGCTGATTAATTGAACAACTTTGTCCTGTTCCATCCAAGGTTGTTGATCTTTGGCCTGGGTCAGATCCTGGAGGAAACTGACTATCTGGATCCGTACCAATCGGGGAGGCCTGGGTCACACGGGTTTCAGGCCCGGTGGCACGGAGATGGTTCTTTGGTGGGGATGATCTCTGGGGGCGGGGGTTATTCCTCTCAAGATCCTGGCGGCTTTTGATACCATTGACCATGGTATCCTCCTGCGGCGCCTCAAAAGGTTGGGGGTGGGGCCATCATCTTACGGTGGTTCTCCTACATCTCGGGTCATACGCAGGTAGTGTTGGCGGGGAGCAGAGATTGGCCCCGAGGCCCCACTGTGGGGTGCCTCAGGGGTCGGTTCTTTTGCCCCTCCTGTACAACATCTATATGAAGCCGCTGGGTGAGATCATCCGTGGTTTTGGGGTGAGGTATCATCAGTATGCTGATGATACTCAGCTTTTCATCTCCACCCCAAACCAACCCAGTGACGCCCTCGATGTGATGTCCAGGTGCCTGGAGGCGGTACGGATCTGGATGGGGAGGAACAAGCTCCGGCTCAACCCAGCTAAGAGCGAGTGGCTGTATGTACCGGCATCTCAAGTTATCCAGGATGTTCCACCTTTAGCTATGGGGGGAGGTGTTGCCCCCCATAGATAGGGTCCGCAACTTGGGTGTCCTCCTGGATGCGCGGCTCAGTTTGGAGGAGCAGGTGGGAGCCGTGGCCAGGGGGGCATTTGCCCAGGTTCGCCTGGTGCGTCAGTTGCACCCCTATCTGGACCGAGATGCCCTACGTATGGTCACTCATGCGCTCGTTACCTCCCATTTGGACTACTGCAATGCTCTTTACATGGGACTGCCCTTGCAGACCACTCGGAGGCTTCAACTTGTCCATAGGCAGGGCCTCCTTGGGGTGCCATCAGCCAGACAGTGTCGGCTGGTGACCCAAGGGGTAGGCCTTCTCTGTGGGAGCACCCACCCTATGGAATCAACTGCCCCTGGAACTTTTGGTGGCCCCTGACCTTCAATCCTTCCATCGTGGCCTGAAAACATGGCTTTTCCAACTCGCCGACCTGGGCTGATGGAGGGGATGGGGTTTTAGTGAATTGTTTTTATTAATTTTAATTGATTATTGGGTTTCATATTTAATTATTTTTTAATATTTGTATTGTATTTTTATGATTGTACGCTGCCCCGAGTCCTTCGGGAGATGGGGCGTAGAAATCCAATAAATAATAATAATACTTTATAAAATAGGAAACATAACTTGAGTTGTTGTTGTTTTAATTGTGCAGCCCACAACAGATGATGAGGAAGGTTGGAAAAAATTCTGCTTAGGTGAAAAGTTGTATTTAGAGTTAACAGATCAACTCTCAAGTGATGAAAGTCCAGGAATTGATTATGTACAGGTGAGTATTAAATCTGTCCTAAATAATTATATCACCTTTAAATAGCTATATTTTGATCCAGAGTTTGCATGCAAGTTCTGAAATATGTATGAAGTTTGTACATATGATCATCCTTAAAATATTTACAATATAATCCCTTGTCCAATAAAATGGGTCTGTCCTGTTGCTGCATATACCTAAAATATTGATTTTATATATTAAATAGAAAATATTCAGAATCCCAGTGATACTAGCGGCACATTTGGTAGGGTTAAACAGATCTTCCCAATGGCCATACTACCCTGGGAGCCCTTTTAGAAAACTATTACTAAGAAGAATAACATTATTGTATTGGAGATTGTATTTTTTTGGTATTTCTCTTTTAAATGAGTTTATTATGTACTGGTTTTATATGTAATTATGTGCTGGTTTTACTTGTGGGGAATATGGTTATGTATGTACATTAGAAAAGCAGGCTTTAATGTTTAGATAAATAGATATCAAGAACTGGTTTTGGAAATGTAAGCTTCAAGAGAAGCAAATAGTATTTGTTGCATATATTTCCAGAGTTTAATTACATTATGAAAGCCACACAGAAGTTGGCGTAAGATGGGCAGTTATGTAAATGTTTTCAATGAATAAAATTTATTTTAACAAAGCTCTAAATGTTGGAAATATTTATACAATCTCTCTTAAAAATGACAATTGCACACTAGTGTTCAGATCTGAAATTAATTTAAGTATTTAGGTTTCCAACCATTTTTAAAATCCAACATATTTTTGTTTCTTTTCATTCAGATTGGCTTTCCTCCATTGCTAAGCATTGTTAGCAGAATGAATCAGGTACTTTACTTTTATTGTCGGTTTCATTTCTATTCAGTCTTGGTGTGGTGAATCCACCTTTTTTTCTCTACCTGTCTCCATAGCTTGCTTCAAAAACCTGAATTTGGATAGAGGTAGACCTTGACTTTCAATCATAATTGAACCCAAAATTTCTGTTGCTAAGTGAAACAGTTAATTTTGCCTCATTTTATTACTTTTCTTGCTAGAATTTTTAAGTGAATCTGACTTTGTCAGAGGGTTGCAAAAGGACACTGCAACCATCATAAATATGAACCAAATGGCAAGCACCTCAGTTTCGATCGCGTGACTATGGATATGCTGCAATGGTCATAAGTGTGAAAAATTGTCGTAAATCACTTTTTTCTGTGCTGTTATAACTGCAAATGGCCATTAAATGAATGGTTGTAAGTCAAGGGCCTTGGTGGTGCAGGCTGTTAATAGCCTAGCACTTAGCTCCAGCTGCCTGTAATTATTGCAGGCTCAAATCCCACGAGGCTCAAGGTTGACTCAGCCTTCCATCCTCTCGGGGTAGGTAAAGTGAGGACCCAAGATTGTTGGGGGCAATAAGCTGACTTTGTAAAAATGCCACTTAGTAATAAACAGGCATATACAATGGAATGAAGGCTATTGCTGAGCGCATTGGGCTGTATCCCAAAAACTCTAAGCCGCTCTGAGTCTCCGGAGAAGGGCAGAATATAAATATGAATTTTAAAAAAAAGGACTATTTGTAATCCCAAATAGAAATGTATTGCTCAAGATCTGAAGAACCCTGAAGATTCTTAGCCTTAAAATAGTGATAAGTATGTTTTAAATATGTTAGATCTAAATTGTTTTGTAATAAGAGGAAATATTTTTTTAAAGGCCCATAAATGATGGAGAGACACAAAGAATCTTCCATTTCCCTTTTTCACCTGTTAGGCTGCAGCTAACAAGGCATCGGGAATTTCAGAGTTCAGTAAAGTAATATTTGCCTTGTTGATGGCCAAATTTTTATAGCTCTTCTATCATTTATTCAGATACAGATGGATTGTTTTAATTTGTATGCATGTGAGTTTTCTACACTTATGACAGCTGACAAGAAATTAAAATTTTACACAATTAAGAATAACAGAAAGCAGTATACTCTAAGAATAAGGCTATAATACAATAGCTCATCATAAATAACATACATGTGGCAAATAACTATTTCTTAAGAGATACTCCAGATGAATTGTGGCTTTAAAAGCTTCTGGAAAATTCCCACTGAGTCTGCTGAAGAGAGGCTGTTCTGTAACATAGGTTCTATGATGGAGAAGCAATGTTTTCCAGCCTCAGGTTTCTCTCAGGTCTCCTACTAATAATCATAATAATTATAATAGAAAATATCCTAATAGGAATCAGTGGCATGCATAGTTATTTCCATTTTTATATAAATTTATATGACCCCCTTTCCCTTGCAACAAAACAATTTTCCATTTTGCTGTGAACATTAAAAAAAATGAAAAGGGGAGCCTATAACCCAAAAAATCCAGTAACATACCTTAGAAAAGAGACAGTGTTATAAAAAAGATATAAACAAAGCAGAAGATTAATAGAAGGGTGAAAGAGTTTGATTTTTTTTGTATGTAATCCTAGTGGATCTTTAATTTGCTTTAATATATAAAAACTATATTATATATTTTCATTATACTATCTTGCTTACTTTTCAAAATTATTTTTGGACAAGCTGTTTCAGCAACTATTTCATAAGATTAAAAATTTTACTTTTTTGTAGTAACTACTCATATATTCTTCTAGCATTTGTACAAAATATCTGATTATAAATGTGTGCAATGCACTGGGAAAGAACCACCATGCAAAATTTTAACAGCTGTTTTTCTATCCTAAAAGGCAACAGTGACCAGTGTCTTAGAATACTTGACAAACTGGCTGGTGGCAAAAGAATTTACTCCAGAACTGGTAACTTGCAATTTTATGTTATAAGAGGCATTATCCCCATCAAAATTAAAATTGAAGAAATTAATTGGTTTATTAATAATTGATTTTAATCTGGAATTGTCAACATGAGTACTTCTCTGGCTTTCAATAAAACTATAAAAAAGGATATGTCCCCCTAAAATGAGTGATTTAAATGGGCTCTTTTAGAATTTTGAATTGCCTTCATTTCTTAGTATCTATATTCCTTTCATATAGATTCAAAATATGCCATAGTTGTATAGAAATTGAATTAAAACCTGTAACTTTTAAATTGCACCTCTAAAGCTAAATTTTAAACCTGTTTGTTACATCATTGAAGAGTATTTTAATTTCTATACTGTAGTTCATGCTGTACACAAGACTACAAAAGGAATAGCAAGTCAGTACCCGCTGTACCCTGAATTGCTTTCTCAGTCTTTCTCATTAAATTTTTTATTTGAGTACAAAATATTACAGTTCTCATGTGAAATCTGCAAAACAATTTACCATTTTCACACAAAGCCTCATAAGCCATTACTGTATAAAGTTTTTAAAATGTGTACAGGCTTTGTGCAGTCATACCCAGATTCTGAAAAGACTGGTCCTCTTTCATCTATAAGCTCTATTAAATATCTGCATTAATTGATTTTGATCTTTGTGCCTCTTTACCTGTGGTCTTATCACCATGCCTTCAAAAACAATCTATTTTCCCTCCAAGTGAAGATTAGTGGTTTCTTAAAATCTCATTTTAGTAACAAAACTAAACCTAATTACTGCTTGAAGCAGGGACCACTAGGAAATCCCAAATCTGTATTGAAAATAGCAAAACAAAAAACAAAACCAGATGACAAGGTAAATGATTTGCATTGTTGCCAATAAACTGACATGGATGTGTTCACAGATAATTTTATCTTTAAATTCTTATTGCAATTTCTTAACATTCCTCTAGGGCAGATGGCTTTATGCTTTGTTAGCTTGTCTGGAGAAACCATTATTGCCAGAGGCTCACTCTCTAATTCGACAACTGGCTAGGCAATGCTCTGAAGTGAGAGTTCTGGAGGTAAGCTGAATTAGTTGATAATTGAAGAGGAATATTAGAAGATCCTGATCATGCTAATCATTTTTCATGTACATTTTTCATTTGTTACTTTGATATTTCAGAATGATAGTCAAAACTTGAGAAAAGGACAATACCAGTTATATTAACTGTTCAAAATGTTGACGTTGTTTAGTCTTTGATGAATTTAATGAATATCTAAAAATGTGTTTTCTAGAAATATATTTAGTAGAGCTATCCATCACAGACAGTTGCCAAAATCCGTTGTAATTTGTTGGAAATTCATAACAGTTGTTGACATAAGACAATTGCTTGAAATTTGGTAAAACAAACTACTTACATACTTTTCTTCCCTCTAATGCAGGAGAACAAGAATGACGAAAAAGTATCTGCTCTAAACTTGTTGATTTGTTTGGTTGGAAGGTATGGCAAATTATTTTAATTAGTGTACTAATTAAAGAAATCAATCTCTCCACCATTATTCTCAAGAGTCTGCACCATTACTTACATGAGCATTGTTTTGCAATCATTGTAATTTTTACCCAACTCTATATTTTGTTTCTTTCCAGAGACTTAAAAAGGAGTAAAACAATTGTTGGATTATGTTATATAATATTACAACACTCATTGGCAATAATATACAGCCGTATCATTTTTTTCCCTCTGATTTCACCTGTGCCTTTCTCATGTCTCCTCATTCAGTATTATGTATTGTAAAGAGACGAGTGCTTAAAATTTCATAATAAAATTCAATGATGATTGCAGCCTCTTTTATAAGGTCTCTCCATGCTGTCTTAGCTTCAAATGCTAGGGCTTGAATCACATGATCTATGATTCCATGCAAAGATCAATTCAGGGTGTCCTGCATTGAAACGCACTGAAGAGTAGTTAAAATAGTATAATTCTCATATCAGTATCCAACTAAATGGAAATCTAAACAAGCTATACAGTGAAATACTGCCTTTCTTTCTTACATTTGTTCAAGATTTGTCTTGAAGGTTGTAGTAATATTTTTAATATTCGTGGATTTTTTTCCTCCCACCTAACAGGTATTTTGACCAATATGACCTGGCTGACGAGGCATCCTGATAAACATCTGAAAACTATACATGCACAAGTTGTTAATCTTTCTCAGGCAGGCAGTACTTACAGACTGAAGTATGAAGAATGGATGTACCACATGTTCCAATGTACCTTAGTGGATACTTGTATACTTGATTTTTTTTTAAGAAAATAAATTGATTATAGCAAGCAGAGATGTTAATAAAATATTTTCTTACAAACTATTGTCCATAATTCAGCTTGCTTGATCTACATACAAACTGTGTCTCTTTATTTAAGGTACTACACAATGAATCAGTGTCTTGTCTTATTAAAACCCAGAATTGAAACAAACTATGTTGAACAATAACATTTTAAAACATTTAAGTGTAAACATGGAGGCTTTAAAATACTGTCTTAATTCAGACAATGCATCCACATTGTTCTCTTGGAAACGCCATGGAAATGGTTTGCCATTGCCTTTCTTCAGAATGTTTCTTGACTGTCCAGTCTACCCTAAAGTTCTGGGGTTTCTTACTGGTCCCCCCTTCAAGTCTGAACAAGAGTACAAACCTGCTTAACTTCTAAAAACAGCAAAATTCACTCAGGTGTTCGTTCCTATCTGCTATGATCCTTCTGTAAATCCATACCAAGCTGACCTATACAATTTCCTTTGACTAATAGATTGATAAAGTCAAATACTAATTCTGTATGTAGAATTGTGGCAAAGCCTGATCTAAGCAGAGTCCTTGGTATTCTCAGATCTTGGTTATTGGCTTGCAGATATTTAACTACCAAACTAGGTAATATCAGAGAGCGCAAGGACTCCATAATTCAATCTTGATCTATATGTTGATTTAACATTTACTATATATAGCCATCCATCTTAAATCAAACTCTGAGCTGCTCCCAATCAATAATTAAAACAATACAACATAATACATTAAACTATAAATATTAAAAACCCAGTAACAAGCTCAAGGTCCCAACAATCATATAATTTACCTCACCCTATCCCACTCGGGATATTCCCTTTATACTTTATAGAAGGGTAGAGGCCTACCAGACTTCAAGGTGTCCGTGGAGGTTCTCAATCATTCAGGTCAGTTGCCTGAAAGGTGCTTTTTCAAAAGGTAACTGGACTTTGTTTTTCCTTTTAAGAAGTTTTGCTTCTCATCCAAGAAGCCTGTTCGGTTCTGTTTCCTCAATTCTTCAGAACTGAAGCAGCTTGTTGGTTGAGAAGCAAAATGTCTTCAAGGAAAAACAGTCCAGTTGCCTTTTGAAAAAGCACCTTTTGGACAAACTTCAAGGAGTTACACAGAAAAGGCATGCTTTCTAGGTGCCATATGATTGCAATGTTTAAGGGAGTAGGAGTGTCCCACCCTTTCTGATCTGGTAGGATGAGTAGATGTCCTTTGGAAGAGAAAGTCCCACAGATCACCTAGCCTTGTGCTGTAAGTCTTTAAAGATAATAACAGCTTGGACTGCACCCAGAAGGAAACTGCAGCCAATGAAGATCACACAATACATGTTATGAGAGTAAACCTAGGAGCTCCCATTACCACATGCACCATCACATTTTGGACCAGTTGTAACTTCCAAGTCTTCAAGGGCAGTCCCATCTAGAGCATACTGCAGTAATCCAAATGGCTGGTAACCAAAGGTTGAGTAATTGAGCAAATTTCCTTCCAGTCCAGGAAAGGATGCAATTGACACTCCAGAATAATCTACATAGGATCTCCTAGCCCTGCCTGCCACCTGTTCTTTGAGCAGGAATCTGCAAATTGCACACCAACTACTGCAATAACCTTTTTCATATGATTGGAACAGATAAGAATGATCAATATGCCTTTGTTGCTAACATGCTAGGTTCTGACTATTATGTCTGGCAAATCCTTAGCCAGTCCAGATCAATGTCTATGCATCTGTTTCTAAGAGTTGTATTTAGTTATGAGCAAAAGGTTACTTCTTGAATATAAGGTCTTTGATCATTCTACCTTCTTATACTTGTTATTGTATCCATGTACTATCAATTTCAGTTTGATGAGCAAGATTTCTAAATACAACTCGGGCATACTCTTTGGCAGCTTTGATGTTACCCTGCTGCCACTTCACAATGTTTTTAATTCCAATATGTCAAAACCATTAATTTGGAGTTCTTATTTGAAGTCTCAACCTTACAAAGAAAATCCAGTAAATCAAAATGTAAACTCTAGCAATGCATGAGACTTATCTGTATTATTTCAATAGCTAGCAGACAGCACCTTATATACACCCATTAAATATGATCTGGAACAATAACTACCCAGTTCAAGCTTAATTGTTAGATTAACATTATGTAGTTTTGAAACTTTCAGCTAGATAAGCAAATGCATCATTTTAAAAACTATGCAACATCACTTGAAGCAATTTTATTGTCTATGGAATATATCTAAACTTTCTGGAACTGAAAAGCAGGAGTACCATTCTCAGCTCTATGGCCCTTACCCATTTCAATACTGCAAAATTGAAATTGTATAGGATTTGGCTATACAGCTTAGCATTTATTTAGCATATTTTACTCATCCTTACAAACATGAAACATTCATATTCATGGCCACAAATTGTAGATAATTAAAAATCTACCAGAAAATTATGAAAAGTTGCACTTAATTACTTCTGGAAAAAATGTATTTGACAAATAATACAATAAAGAATAGCTTCATGTTCTTTATAAATAAAATACAGTTCATTTTGCCATTTTACAGAGTAACAGAATAAATTTTATATTTACATCTTCTGTATCATCACCTGAAATTTACCTGCAAACAAAAAAACATGTTAAGGAATATTTGTTTTATCAGAAACAACCTTACGTACTTCTATAAATTCTATTAATATTCAGGTTCAAACATTTCAATTTGTATTTTACAATGCAATCTGTTCACTGCCGTGAGAACAATCAACCAATGGGATACCTTGCCCTCGGAAGTTGTGGGAGTGCCATCACTTGAGACTTTCTAAAAGAGATTGGACTGCCATTTGTCAGAAATGGTGTATGATCTCCCGCTTGGGCGGTGGGTTGGACTAGATGACCTACAAGGTCCCTTCCAACTCTGATTATTTGTTATCTGTTAAATGGCTATGCATCACACAAGTCCTAATTTTAGGTGAGAAAATGGGCAAATCTGAAAACTGCTTTCACTGAAGAAATATTTGGGGAAGTTTTTATCAAGTTCATTGATTCTGCAAAACCTTCAGTGCCTTTCAGTAAAGTAATCCCACTTCTGGATCAATTGAACTATCGCTCTGTCTATGAGTAGAACTTATCTGGAGTTAAGTATGAGACTACAATCTGTTTCCTCCTCAACTGATTACTTTCACATTCTGAAAATCTCATTTTTTCCTATTTCAATTTGAACATAATTCAGCACTCTATTTTCATACAGTTGTCAAACAGAGAAACTACCATAATTGTGGAAGCTAGTAGTGAACTAGTAGCTAGCTCTGATTCCTGGTGCTACAAATATATTATATGCAGCTTTGTACCACATGTAGAGAAAAACTGTCTCCAGACATTTAGAAAAGATTTGTGAATTGAAACAGGTGTCTTGCTCAACTTGACAATTTTACCTGAACATTACTGCCATTAATTACTGTTACCTTATGCATCTTAGGTCTCTCACTAATTTTACATTAAGGTACAGTATACTTTTCAGTTCTAGTATCTGTATTTTCAAAGCAATTGTTTTGTAATTTCACTTACTTTCTCTTACAATTACACAGAAGAGAGCAGATTTATCTCATTTTGCTAATACAGCACATACTTACATGCAGGCATTGTTGAAACTTCAGCTGTCACAATACTCTTTATTCCCAAATTTGATAAAGCGCCTCTAATTAGTCCACATGTAAATGCCAAATACTGCAAGATATATCAAGGCAGAATATTCATGGTAAAACTCTAATCTCAAAATACTGTAATTTATAAAACATATACTGAAAAAACACAAACTTATTTTTATAGCCTGGAAATAAAGAAGCTTGCATCAAATTTCAAACAATTAATGATTCAATGAGGTAAAAGTTGGAGAGAGGCACTTTTAATTATATTTGCTTCTGTTTCAGACTTCATTTAAAAATATTTATCATTATTCCCAGAAGAATAGTAAAGTACAGCATAATAGGGCTAGCATAGATTTTTCCTCCCATAATAGTAAAGGGATGGAGGGAATGTATGGAGAATGGAAAGGTTTGGGTCTTGATCTATTTCTGAAACATAAATTGTTATCTTTCTGCCCAAGTTCCAATGGAAGTTAAACCGTACTATTCCACACCTTAAAGGTTATCAGAGTAGGGAAAACAATAGCCAGGGTATGTAGGAGATTGGAATCAGCATGCCCATGTTGAATGGCAAAGGCCATTTGGCTCTTTTTCCAATAACAAAATAAGATCTTTTAACTGTTAACGTTATACTTAAGACCCTTTTCAAATAGATTGAATGCAGTTCCAAAGAAAAATGATAAAGAACCTATAAAGATAACCAAAAATCTCTTTTGTCTTATAATATTGGTAACAAAGATGCATATCTAATTACTAGAATGTGTTTAATTTTTTATACATGTTTCCCATCCAATATTTATCTTCCAAATTTCACACAACAGTCTCACAAATTAAAAATAACAGTATGGTGGTTATATTGTTCAAAGGTAAAAATAACATTTTAACCCAAGTAGAATTATTGGACTGCATATGCTAGCACAATATCCTATTCCCTTCCCACATTTGTCCCTATGCCTCGTTTTTAGATTTTGCAATACTCAATAGCAAAGTCTGGAGATTTCTACTCACATTCCATTGAATCAAAATAGAACTCTCCCTCAATTGGATGTGAAGAAGAAAAGATTGGCAGGCACTACACAGTTCCTCATTTTACCAGGCTTTAGTTCCTCATATATTCAGACAAATCAGCATAGTATGCATATAAGGCCTAAAACACAGGTTGCATATGATGTATATTATGCCTAACATACATATGTTACCCGTGCACATAAGAGAAAGAGAGGAAGCAGGAAGCCACATCTTCCTCCCGACATATGTATGGAGACACAGAGCTAGAGGGCTTAATAAAAATCCATTAAGAACTGATATTTTAAAGCTACTTTGACTATAATACAATACTTATACCTTAGGGGCATGTTCCAAATATTGCTTTCCTGCAGACATTTGAGTCAATAGACGAAATTTGTTATCCTGAAGTACATAGATACCCTGCAGAAACGAACATTTTTCACTTTAATTTTTTTTAATACATTTATATCCTGCTATTCATTTTAATGTTACATTCAAACATTTCTTAGAAAGCTCTAATCCACATATCAATATAATTAGTTAAGATTGCCCGTATGTAGCCAAATTAAGAGTTTGTACATTTTTCATTAGGGATGCATTAGCAATTTTGCTACTATAACAATAGTCCTTTTATCCCCAATCAACTTAGAAGTTTTCAACCTTTAAAAATTAATCTGTCAGTGCCTAGTTTTCAGAGTTTTTTGAGTCCAACTGGGCTCATGTTTCAAAAAATATGGGAGAATCAAGTCAGTGATTAAAGAGACTTTTAAAAAAACTTTTAAAAGGTTTCAGATTAGTGGAAAATAACCAAAGGTTAGAGAAGTAGGGATTTTTAAAAAGGTAACAAAGGGGTAGAAAGGTGACTAGTAATCAAGAAATTTGATAGGAAATAAAAGATGCATTTGAAAAGCAGAATATAAACATTGTACTAGTGTACGCAAACTGAGATCTAGATATGCCAAATGAAGTAGTATTTTGCATTTATGATTTTATTATGACTAGAAAGACAAAAGGAAACTGTTATTACTTAAAATCTTCAACTCAATGTTTTATGAGAAGGGGATTGTTAGCTGACTCAAACATTTAGTAGTATGTTAGCAAGTGATTTACTATGCATCTATATGTATTTAGCAGAATTGGAATACATCCTAGATTCACAGAAATGTAGACATTTCCTTTGAGTGTAGAAGAAATGTAGACAGAAGTCAGTGGATTATGCTGTACAATGTATCATTAACTTATTATAATGATTAAACTGGCCATAGTAAACTTCATATTAGCAGATTAATTTTTATATTCAACAATTTTCACTATAAATTTTTATTAATGTTTTTAAGATTACAATGAAAGTGTAGGCAAATATTATCCAAGACTATAAATACTGCTGATGCTCATCAAGGAGAAAAATAACTGCATTGCTATAAAAATAAACTTGACTCCTATGTACATATTGCTCTTATTTATAACATCCATTTACCTATGCACTGAATTGAAATGTCTGAAAAGGAACAGAATAGTGCAGCAATTGAATATAGTTTGACTCCTTGTTCTACAAGTCATTATTCATTCTTACAATACCTGATGATTAGTCCTGAGATTATCAATTTGTTTTTTGAATACAGTAGTCCAAAAATCTTTGCAAATAAACTTCATTATATCTAATTCATCTTTGAATCGGGCAGTATCTTTCGTGAACCTAAAGGAAAGGAACCCAAATAGCAGCAGCACTTAATCATCTTCATATAGGGTCATACAAACAACAATTTCCTTGACATTAATTACAAAATATAACAACTTATGTATTTTATAATGATAAAAACACCAATCCAAATCACTTTCTTCCTAACTGGCAATGTAAGATCTAGCTTTAGTATTTTACTCTGGTCCTTTAAAATAAGAAGGCCATGGCCAATGGCCATACTTAATTTTAGAAGCTCACAGGACTATAAACTGGATAATGTCAACAAGAGCCCCAAAAGTTTATTCTTAGTATAATATGCCTATTTTAGGCATTGCACTACAGTTTCAGCTATTTATCATTCCAAATAGATAAAAACAGTTACATTTTTAGCCAAGGTGGTCCAAGGACTATAAAAATGGGATTGGGGTAATAGCATTTGACCCTGGCACCACAGATTACACAACCCCATGGTAAAAAAATAAAAGTAGTCAAAAGAAAAAATAAACCCTGCACTCACCTTTCTATTAATCCTTGTCCTACTCTAAATCCCATGTTTTCCAATTTTGTAATGCAGCCCATTTTCCTATAATTACAAAAAGAAAACCTTGCAGACATAAATAATCTATTTTAAAATGGTTTTAAATGGTTCTACTTATTCTCAACTATTTTAAAGTAGAATCAAAATGAAAGCAATTGTGACATTTGTCATGTAAGAGCAATACATTTGAGATAAACATTGCACCTGTTATCCTTTTACAGTATTGTGCTAATAAGAGACAATTTTTAGTATTTGTAGCAAAAACACAATCATGGGGGATCAGAAAGGCTGGTATTGTCAAAATTGCAGGGGTGGGTGGGTGTACCCAAAGCCACTTCACTGGATATCAAATTAAATTCCACTAGCAAAAGAAACAAGACTGTGTCAGCTTGCATAAAAAGTCAAGTCTGTTGGGCTTTGCCTCTTCTGTAGTCATCCAACAGGACTGGCAGGAATAGGGATTTACAAGTCCCCCAAATGTGAAGTTTTTGTCATTCATTCAAGTGACAGAATCTACTCTATCCCAAAAGAAGGGAACTTCAGAAATAAGTACAGGTAGTCCTCAACTTGTAACAGTTTGTTTAGTGACCTTTTGAAATTACAACAGCACTGAAAAAGGTAATTTATGACGGGTTCTCACACTTGTGACTATTGCAGCATCCCTATGGTCACTTGAACAAAATGCAGACACTTGGCAACTGACTCATAGTTATGACAATTGCAGTGTCCTGAGGGGTCATGTAATCAACTTTTGTGACCTTCTAACAAGCAAAGTCCATGAGGAAGCCAGATTCACTTAATCACCGGGTTACTAACTTAACCGCTGCAGTAGTTCACTTAACAAGGGTGGCGAGAAAGGGTGTAGAATGGGGCAAAACTCACTTAACTGTCTTGCTTAGCAACAGAAATTTTGGGCTCAATTGCAGTCACAAGTCAAGGACTTACCTGTAAAAATAAAGCTGTACATTTACCATTAGAAAAATAAGGTTGGGCATTAATTTTTTTAAAACGGACCAGACCATTTCTTTGGCTACAATAAGACTATGACAACAAACCATGCTCTGTTCCCTTCAAATCATCCCTCCCACTAGTATTCCGGGTTACCCAGAACCTCCACAGCCGATGACGAGAAGGGAAACGTATGAATCCCACCCTCCTGCTCGGATTTCTCCCGAAAGACGGCTGGGTTCGCCCGTCTAAGTTATCTGTTCAGGCCCTGAAACCTGATAGAAACTCCGGGCAAGGCCCCCCCGCCAAACGATCCCTAAAGAGGCGCCCCGCTTGCTCAGCCTAAAGAGCTGTTTGGAAGTTGGAAGCAGCCCTGGGCTCTTCAGGAGGAGGAGCAGGGGGAGCAGCTGGTCTTAAACCGGAATCCCGAAGGGCTCCCTTCTTTTTTCCTACCCGCGAGAAGAAACTTCACACTCACCCCATCACCTTGCTCGGCAGCGCGGTAAAGCCCGGACACCATTTCGTTGTGCAACAAGAGGAATAGAGCTTCGTCCGCCATCTCCGACTTATTCATGCCGAGCTCTTCTCCCGCCTAGAGAAGAGATACCCCAGCCCCAGCCCACCCCGATGCAAACCGAGCCCTCGGCCGCTCCGTTGAGAGCCGAGGCGGCGTAACAAGGCAACTGGCGTCAGTGTGTTGGGGCGGAGTTTCCGGAAGCTCAGGCCTCGGTTTAGTTACCGCACCCGGCGGATACTGAGAGTAGGACGTTCTTCTAGTAGGCAAGGGGGGATATTATATTTTTGGAGCACGTGCTGGGTTCGTTCGTTTCGGAATGGGTGATTTTCTTGCGGGGGAAAAAAAATAACAGGAATATGTTTATTATGGAGTGGTGTGTCAGTGCTTATTTGTGGTTAACGGCTCAAGGTTGACTCAAGCTTTCCGTCTTCCGAGGTGGGTAAAAAAGAGGACCCCTTTTTCGGCAGATTCTCAGTCATCCAAGTGATGGTCGTCCCAAAGGTGTTTTTTCAAGCGGCAATTGGACTTTCTGGAGTTTCAACCCTAATCCAAATCCAGTTGCCTCTTGAAAAAAGCACCTTTGGGAGGACCCAGATTGTTTGGGGGCAATAGGCTTAAAGAGGGCTGTAAAGCACCGTGAAGCAGTATATAAGTAAGGGCTATTGCTACCAGGATTTCTAGTTCCTCTTCGGGCACAAAGGTGGCTGCATGATCTTGAGCCAGTCAATCTCAGCTATAGGGGCAAAAGGGCCAAGGGAAAAGCACTTCCAGAATCTTTCCAAGAAAACCATAGGAAGCTTGTCGCCTGGAATCCGAGACTTGACTTGAAAGCAGCCAAAAACAAAGTATTTTACATCTTTGCTGCCAGAATCAAAACGGCGGCTCGCATGGAAAATAAAATTAAACGTAGCACACACACAAAACATAATACTGCAAAACTTAAATAAAATAAAAAGCTGGCAACATGAAGTCATTGATATTTAATTCCGTCTAATACATCCATAAAAGCGCTCGTTTAAATTGCGGTGATGTGCTTTGAAATTCAAATCACGAACGTGGGAATCGCTGCCCCTCAACCTTTACCGAAAGCCAGAGAAGCGCGCGAATTTTAGTAGGGATCATCCTAGCGTGGAAAAGGAAGCATTAACCTTTCCGCCAAACATCGATTGGTTATGCTGAGAGGTGATTATCACCTGATTGGTTGTAAAGATGTCATTCTACTCGGGCATTTTAGCTATTGGCAGGATTACAGAAGCAGAGCTGTTGCGAGTAACGTTGCGTCCTTAATGTCAGTTCTTCATTGGTTAAGAACTTGGTCGTCGATTGGAGCAATGCCATGCCACTCATACTCATAGGTTGACCATTCGCTAGAGGTTACGAATAGCTCTTGGGTAAAAAAGGTATCACTCCAAACGTCGAGTTCTCATTGGTCAGTTTCACGGAGCCACGTTACAACGTGAAGCTGGGCTATCTCCTTGCCCCCTTAACCTCATCGTGCTTTCCGTTGGGTTCCGGCTGGTTAGGCCGTGGTTGTGGTGGCAGGCATGGCGGTAGCTGTGCGGGCTCTACAGGAGCAGTTGGAGAAGGCCAAGGAAAGCCTCAAGCACGTCGATGAGAATATCCGGAAATTGACGGGGCGGGACCCCAACGATGTGCGGTAAGACCCTAGCGGGGAAAGAAGGGTCGGGGCTTGGAGGAGGCTTGCTTACTTGAAGGGCTGCTTTTGCGGTTGGCTTCTCACCGCGAGGCCTTGTTCGCGCCTTCCCTTCGAAAACCAATTTGGGGTGTCGGTAGCCTCGCAGTTGCTCCCGTTACGGATCTAAGCAGCTCAGGCGCTTTCTCTTCCAATAGAAGAGGCCCGCGGTGAGCGTCCTCGCCGATCTTTTTCTTTTTCCCGCGCCCGGTTGGAAATGCCCAGAGGGCTATTAAAAGAGGAGCGGAGGCCACCCGGGAGGACGGGGGAAATTTTGCCTAAAGAGGGCTACCTGGTGGTGCGCCAGCTGAGGGTGCCGGCATGAGCTGAGAAATGCTGCAGCGCTCTGCAAACACGAGGCCCCTAGCGTTGCTCCTGAGAGGCGGGTGCTTCCTTCTGCCTCCCGGCGATTAGCATTTCATTGTGTGTCTCCTCCTTTCCAGGCCGGCTCAAGGGAGACTGTTGGCCATCGCAGGCCCTGGTGGAGGTAGGGGGCGCGGAAGCCTATTACTGAGGTGAGTTGGAGGAGAACCTGCGAGAGGAACGAACTGTTTTAATATCGCCGCAACTCTTTTGCAGTGTGGAAATTCAGCTTCCGTTTTAACTAGTTGATGCCAAGCACCGGTGTCTATTTAAGGCTAGTCAAACTTCAGTTTGACTTAGCACTTTTAAACAAGCGCCAACTATGTGTTTATGATAGTGGTAACTGGGTAGGAAGCAGCCCCACTGTAAAGTCACTACTGTGTTACTGTTTGGGATGCTCATCCTTTGTTTGGACGATTTCTGCTTCCCTGAGAATATTGTATGGGGATAGTTCACCTTCTCTCTAAAAAAACTTATTTATTCATGAATTGATATGGATAGATTAAATGGTAAATATGCTGAATATAAGAATATATGATAAAGGAAGATAGATAGATAGACAGACAGACAGAATTCTTTATTGGCCAAGTGTGATTGGACACACAAGGAATTTGTTTTGGTGCAAATGCTCTCAGTATACATAAAAGAAAAGATACATGAGTCAAGAATCATAAGGTACAACACTTAATAATAGTCATAGGGTACAATAAGCAATCAAAACATACTAGGAAACAGTATAGATCTTAAGGATACAAGCGACAAAGTTACAGTCATACAGTCACAAGTGGGAGGGAATGGGTGATAAGGAGTGATGAGAAGATTAATAGTAATAGTAATGCAGACTTTGTAAATAGTTGGACAGTGTTGAGGGAATTAATTGTTTAGCAGAGTGATGGTGTTCGGGGAAAAACTGTCCTTGTGTCTAGTTGTTCTGGTGTGCAATGCTCTATAGCGTTTTGAGGGAAGGAGTTGAAACAGTTTATGTCCGGGATGTGAGGGGTCTGTAAATATTTTCACAGCCCTCTTTTTGACTCGTGCAGTATACAGTTAAAAGTAAAGAGACTGATATAAAGTAATTTATGAGAATACAAAGAAGAAAATTTGGTAATAGATAATGATGTGATGTTAGAAAGCTGTATTTGTGATTGTGGATATGATGGATTTAAAATGTAAAATACCTGGAACCACACTGTTCTCTCAAATATGTATTCAAATAATAAAAATAATAAAAACAATAAAAGGCTTATTTATTGTAGGTGGGGGGAAGCAATAATTGATTGTACTTTGATAAGCATACTGGAGGCTGTTTGCAGAAAAGGCTGTTTGCAGAAAATCCAGCACAGAAGTGACTTCAGCTGATCTGTAGGTTTCTATTATAATTCTGGAGTAGACAAGCAAACATCAAGGGTGATCATTGTTTGTAAGCTGCCTAGAGTTGCTGTGAGCGAATAGCGGCTATATAAATTTTCTTCAAAAATCAGAGAAATGCAAATATATTGTGCTGCTGTAGTCTACTGCCATGATGCCACAATAGGAATATTGTCAGGAGCTTTAGAACCCTGATGCTTTAATAAATGTCTGTCTGTGTGTATGTGTGATTACTACTCTATCATTATAAAACCTTTATTCATTTTACATAGAAAAATGTTTCTTGGATTGTCTTGCTTAACAATACTAATAGTTTCACTTACTGCATTTCAGTTTTACCTTTCATGAAGAAATTAACAGTTGGCTATTTTTAAATACTGTATCCACTTCATAGAGCATTATATGTTTCTGAATGTATGCATTTGTTTAGAGAAACCTAATTTGTTGTTTTATGTTAGGCGTGGATTCTCGGATAGCGGAGGAGGACCCCCAGCCAAACAGAGGGATCTAGAAGGGTCGACGAATAGGTGAGCAGAGAATTCTTATACGTAGATTAAAGAATCGAATTATTTTTGTATCTTACCATATTCAGTGTATCTGCTATATTTTGGATAATTTACTGCCAAGATGCATAGGCTGTGTAGTGTAGAATATGTCCCAGTGATTAGTTTACATACAATGTTTAGCTCTTTTGGCAGGTTTGCACATCACATTAAGCTAGCCAGGTATCAATATTAAATTTATATCCTACCCAACTCCCAGCAATTCTAGGCAGTTCGGGGGGGGGAATGTGTGTGTGTGTGTTTTAAAGACTGCAAACTTTTCAGATGAGAACAAAGAAAGTGGGACTCAAAAGAAGAAAGGGGGGGCTTTGTCATACATGCCTTATGCCTGGACAAAGAGCCAGGTCTTTAGAGATCTTTGAAACACTAGGAAGAGTGGGGGCTGTCTGAATCTTGGAGGACACCTCATTCTAGAGGGCAGGCACTGCTGTAGCGGAGATGTTCTACCTGAGTTCCAGCATATCGCATTGTTTAATTGAAGGAAGGTGGAGCACCCCAATTCTACCAGATCAGTTCAGCTGAGCAGATACTATGGGAAACAGGTGATCCAAGTAGTACACAAGCCTTACACCAGGTATGGCTTTATAGGTAATGACCAGCATTTTGAATCACACCTGCAAATAAACATAACCAGTGCAGCTAATGAAGCAGAGTTATTATTTGGTTGTATCAGGTCTTTCTTGATATTAGAGGTAATCCTTGACTCACAACCACTATATAATCAATTTTTCAATCATTTTATGGTGATTATTAAGCAAATCACAATGGTTAAAGAAATCCATTCTCCCTAATGGACATTTTTTGCTAGAAAACAGCAAAAAGGTCACAAATTGTGATCATGTAACTGCAGATACTGCAACCAATGGTAAATCTGAGCCAGTTGCCAGGTGACAAAATCACAAACGTGATCACAAGTATGTGTGTGGAGTTTGCAACATTTTGTGATGCTGAAAGTGCTTTATGGGCTGTAAAGTACCAGTCTAATTCCAGACAGTTCTTTAAATGAATATTTGTGAGATGAGGACTAGCAGTAGAGCAGCATCTCTCACTACTATCAATGCAAATACTTGTTTTAAAAATATTCCTTCCACAATGCAATTTAATAACAGAAACTATCAGCTAATGTCAAGTTCTGAAATTCTGCATGTGCACAAGTTTGATTATCTCAATTATATTGTTTACTTCTGCCACTTTGTATTACATTTAGATTGGCTGGTGAACGTCGGACAAGGAGAGAATCACGCCATGAAAGCGACGCAGAGGATGATGATGTTAAAAAAGTAAAGTATATTTGAAATATTAGGGGCTTAAGTACAGAGAAATATAAAATGCAAAAGTTGCTTTTGACAAGATGGGCAGCATAAGTGTAATAAATGAATAGATTTCAATTAACCTGTGATCTTTTTCTGCAGCCAGCGTTGCAGTCCTCTGTTGTTGCTACCTCCAAAGAGCGAACACGCCGAGATCTTATTCAAGATCAAAATATGGATGAAAAAGGGAAGCAAAGGTATTGCATGCTCTTTCATGTGATTTTAAATTTTCCCAATTCCAGCAGCAAGAAACAAAAGCAGTTCTATCACTATGAAGAAAGGTAGTATAAGTTGGTAAGAAATGTATTATGTGCTGTGAATTATACTAAGCAATTCAGCTGAAGCTGTTGTTTACTAGATCATCTATAACAGTCTTTCCAACAAGCAGAGCCACAGAATATCTGGTCATACATAAGCCAAAATAAGATTTTGTACCCACCAACCTTCCAAATATCAAAAGATATTTGATACGAGGAATGGACATTTTTGCTATTTGTTTCATTTCAGCTTGATATTTTACAAAATGCCAATAGAACGATGATCCAGTCCAGTTTCTAAGTGAAAAATGCTGGCAGTACTTAGTTAAAATGTACAGGTAGTCCTCAAATTATGACCATAACTGAGCCCAAAATTTATATTGCTAAATGAGAAATTTGTTCAGTGAGTTTTGTCCCCATTTTACAACTTTTCTCACTCCATTTGTTAAGTGAATCACTGCAGTTCTTAAATTAGTAATATGGTTGTTAAGTGAATCTGGTTTCCCCATTGTCTTTGCTTGTCAGAAGGTTGCAAAAGGGGATCACATGATTCCAGGACTCTCCAATAGACATAAATGGGAGTCAGTTGTCAAGTAGCTGAATCTAAATCATGTGGCCGTGGAGGTGCTGCAATTGTCATAAGTGAAAAATTGTGATAAGTCACTTTTTTTCAATGCCATTGTAAGTTTGCACAGTCACTAAATGAACTGTTGAAAAGTCCAGACTAACTATAAACATATACTGTGGAATATAGCATCCAGCCCCAGAAGGATAGAAGACTGATTCAACTTTGAATGCCATCATGATTGTACTCCAGGCTGTGGGCTGAGTTTTCCTGCAATACTGCGCTTAACCACTGCTACCAGAATATCTATTTTCCAGTTATCATTTGATACTGTATAAACTAAATCTAATGGTTGCTGATTTTTTAAAAAATATTTTATTTGGTTAATTATTAATAATCCATTTATAACTACCAACTCAGCCACAGAGTCCTGGTATTTTACAATAAGTTTATCTGCCAGTGACCTTGGAAATTTTTGAAAAAACTATACATAATAAAATACCAATATTTGTTATATAATTATATTTTCTTTCTGTATTCTGCCAGGAATCGGCGTATATTTGGCCTGTTGATGGGTACTCTTCAGAAGTTTAAACAAGAATCGACAGTTGCTACTGAGAGGGTATTAATTTCACATTAGTAAATTGTGCAGGAAAAATAATACTTCTGTATTATTACACTCTTACATTATTACATAAATACACTCTGGTGGCCATGTGTGTTTTGTTATGCAACAAATTTTAGGAGGACATTTTAATTATCAGAAAGAATGTTTTGGTACGTTTTCTCATATTTACAAATAAGGATTTGAGATGATCAAAATCTAACTTTAGCAGTAGGAAAATCAGTAGGGTATTTGCTATGATATAACAGATCTGAACTGTTTTATTTCAGTGAAGGAGGAGATTAAACTCCTACTAGTCATTAGAAGTGACAGATAACAAGTCCTGTAGATTGTAGCCAGTAGTGTCATTCCACCAAAGGAACAAGCTTTCAGTAACAGAATTTACCTCCATCTGTTTACTGAGCATATTCGATCTCAGTTTCTTAATGCCATGGTTCACCTTGTTCAGGGGACTTTATATAATTTCTTATGAGTTTACTCTGAGGGCTGGCAAAGGAAAGACAGAGCAGGAAAATAAATTTTGTAAACTCCCATCAGCATAATATCATTAGAAAAAAACCTCTGAAATACATTTGATCGTAGGTTATATTTCATGCAATTCTATACTATTTATTATGGTATTCTACTTACAGATCATTGGGGACAATTTTTGTTTCAGTACTAATCTCCTTAGACCAGATCCCCATCTACAGTATGTTGGGAAAGAATACTTTTGTTTGACTTAAAACAACTGAATTGATTCAGTTTGTGCATTATGATTATTTAAATGAAGAATGCTGCTATTGAATTAACTTTAAGCCATTCTAACTTAGCAAAAGAGAAGACAAGAAATTGAGCAGAAACTTGAAGTGCAGGCAGAAGAAGAAAGAAAGCAGGTTGAAAACGAAAGACGAGAACTCTTTGAGGAAAGACGTGCTAAACAAACAGAATTACGACTATTGGAACAAAAAGTTGAACTTGCTCAGTTGGTGAGTGGAAATTTAGTAGCTATTGCATACTTTCCTTCTGGATGGCACCAGGAACATAAAGAAACCTTTTTTTTTCAGCAAGAAGAATGGAATGAACATAATGCCAAAATAATTAAATATATAAGAACAAAGACAAAACCTCATCTGTTCTATATACCTGGCAGAATGTGCCCTGCTACCCAGAAGATGTTTGATGATTCCCAAAAAAAGTTAAATGGTATGTTGTTAGCTTTTTATTTCTGTATTGCCATAGTAAAAAGCAGTAATTTTGATAAGATTGTGCATGTTACACCAAAACAAATAATCATTTCTTCCATATTGGGAAATTATAAGCAGCTGTAAACGTGTGTTTAGTTTGTGATGTAAATTCTCTAGTTTCTCATGGAACCATGAGAACTCCTGGTCCGTTCACTATGTTAGACTAAATGAAATAATTGTAGATTGTTAGCTGTATCTACTTACATATAGAAGTTTTCTCTCATAGATTGGCAATGTCTTATAAACTTGGCTTTCGTGTATATAGAATTTTAGCTTAAAGCAAGTTCTTCTGTAAAATAACAAATGTGCTGGTCATATAATGAATTATTGAGTTAGAGGTGGAGTTCATGACTTTCCTACATGGATTATAATTTTTCTGATACTGTTACGTAAAGGGAGTTATTCAAACTATGAATCTAATTGCTGTTTGCTATACATTCCTTATTGTTCAGGACTGTTTGAAAATAGACGCACTGAATTTGCTGAGCAAATTAATAAAATGGAAGCCAGGCCCAGACGACAGTCTGTGAAGGAAAAAGAACACCAGGAGGTACAGAAAGAAGAAAAGAAGGAAGACCAGAACAAGGAGCAGGAAGAGGGTAAGGTGGTACAGCAGGTGGAGGAGATGGAGACAGGTAATAAGAGCAATGATATAGAAATGGAAGAGGTAAGGGAAGAAAAGGAGATAGGTGCTAGTCATAGTGATGGGGAGATAGAACAGGAAGAGGAAGAGCAAAAAGACGAAATGGAAGTTAAAGTAGAAGAGGAAGCTGAAGTTAAAGAGAATGACAGGCAGACAGATAACCAGATTGAGGAAGTTGAGCTAGTGAAAGGAGAAAGTGAAGGTATTCAGCCAATAGATGGTGAGCAGGATATAATGGAGATTAATGAGACAGATTGTACAGAGCCGTTAGAAAATGAAATTAGCACAGAGGTTGAACCAGAAATGGAATGGAATGCACAGCCAGAACAGGAAGGGCCTACGGTTGCCCTGGAAAAAGAGGAACCCAGCAAGCCAGAAGTTGATGCTGAGCCAGAGGAGTCAGAAGAGAAAGAGCCTGAATCCATTCCGGTATCAGAGGCTGAGGTCCAGCCTCAGTCAGAGTCTGTGATTTGGCCACAGCCTTTGCCCCTTTTGGAATCCACTCAAGACCAAGCGCCACAATTAGACAAAGAATCTCTAGTGTCTGATAAGCTGCCTGAAATGCAGGCAGATCAAGTCCAGGCAGCAAGTGTAGAAGTTAAAAACAAAGTTAGGAGCAGAAGCAGAGGTAGAGCAAGAAACAAAACCAGTAAGAGTCGAAGTCGGAGTACTAGTAGTAGCACTAGTAGCACTAGTTCTACAAGTAGTAGCAGTGGGAGCAGTTCTAGCAGTGGTACAAGCAGTAGTCGGAGCAGTTCCAGCAGCAGCAGTAGCAGTGGTACTAGTAGTCGAGAAAGTACTAGTAGTTCAAGTAGCAGTGAGAGTAGAAGTCGAAGCAGGGGGCGAGGACATAATAGAGATAGAAAGCATAGAAGGAGTTTGGAACGGAAGCGAAGGGACAATTCAGGAGTAGATAGAAGTCACAAGTCTTCAAAAGGTAGCAGAAGAGATGCAAAAGGATCAAAGGATAAAAGTTCAAGGTCGGACAGAAAAAGGTCTATATCAGAAAGTAGTTGGTCAGGCAAAAGGACTTCACGGAATGAAAGAGACCGTAAATCAGACAGGAAAGACAAAAGGCGTTAACAGAAGAGACCAGGCTGCTACCCTAATTTTTGCAGCAGAAGATTACTTGAGTGAAAAGAGTCCATATAAGGAAGAAAAGGATGCTTTAATTGCATGCTGTGTAAAATCTTTTGAAGACTCTTTACCAGGCAATTGTGCTTTTTACATGATTTTGTAAAAGGTTACTTATCAAATTATGTGAAGATGCAGATGTGTAAAATAAAATATTGAAACCCCTCCCATTTTTTAAGTATCCTCTACTTCAAAGTTTCTTGTATATTTTAAAAGGTACATAGTTAAATTTGTGTCATTCAATTGTATCATAAGTCTCTTTTTGTAGAAATAAATGTCTTTTACAGAGGTTTGTGAGAGCCTGTTGCTGCTTCATCTTGCATAGAAAACTTTCTCCTTTTATTGGCAAACTCCATGCAGAGTGTTTAATATTCTGCACATTAGCCTTTCCTGTTCAATTGTAAAGAAAGTGAACTCCCAAATCCCGTGAAGAAGCAAGTGTCTGCTTTCATTTAAATTTGATTCAAGCTTTTACTATTGTTTCTTAAGATAACCTACCCATGTATGAAAGCAAAATAAGTACATCAGGCTAATTATAATTTTTTTGAACACACAACATTCTGTTTTGTGATTCTATAGTTACATAAACCTTGCCCTTCTCTAGCATAATGATACTTAGTGTAGGGTTTTTTTTAAACCCTTGCCTTTCTGTGTTTTGCCATATGATAGAAGAATGCCATGTGTATCTTGTAAAGCTAGATGATTATTGGCCATCCACACCCTTTCAAATAGCAGTATAAATGGATTGCATAGTTTGTTTGGAGCTAATGTTGTGCTTAAAAATGCCTGTTGAGTGAGGAAACTGAACTTGGACTTTTTTTTGTAATAAAGCAAATAGATAGCAGTATAGTTGGTATGGAATGGTATTGTTCTGTTTTTAAGCTTTTTATACAATTAGTGTCTTTGTTAGCCTGTTCTGTAATAGTTCAAATAAAGTTAGCTTTATCTACATTGCTTGTATTTTCTACTATTTAATAAAACGTTCTTTATCAGTTATCCATCAATATAAAAATTCTGATAATGTGAAACTATTAAAACCTTTAAAATCCATTAAAAGAGCAAGAAACACGCATACTTTGTTTTTACATTTTAACTATACCATCACGGAACAGTTAATTATGTCAGCATTAGGTTTATGTGGCAGGAAGGTTTTTGGTAAAAGCTGGGAGAAAAAGAAGCCTCAGGACCCGTAATACTCCATTAATTACCATATTTTTGCTCCAGAACAAGCTCTAAAACACCTAGCTTTTGGGGAGGAAAACAAGACAACAAAAACTGCCTCACAGCTCCAGAATGTGGCTCAGCAGTGCTCCACTGCGTTGCACCCACCACCGGTCAGCTGAGCGACAGCTGGATCCCGTGGCCCCACCAATCAGCAGGCTAGCTGACCAGAAACGGCATTATTGCTGCCTCTTCTATGTCTGCTGCCTCCGCCTGAGAACACTGGAGCCTTTGCCAGCATTCCCTGGCTATCGTTGCCATCACCGCCTATCAGCTGTTGGAACAGCCTACCAAATACCTCCAATCGGTTGTTCCAGGCAGCAGGGATTGTTGCAACAGGCAGCAATCCCCGCCACCTCCAGTGCACTCACAACCAATGGACCCCTTCTCAATGAAAGTGCAGCCCACCTCTGGATGACACCTATCTGGGGGAATAGACAACACTTTAAAAGATAGGCTCAAGATCCAGAAGGATTTAGACAGACTGGCTCCTATTCAACAAAACACAATTCAGTGATAAGAAAAGTAAGGTTTCACACACAGGAAAGAAAAACCAAATCCTTGGTTATAGAATGGGTGGTAAATATGAGCTAATAGTGTGCTAAGCCTCACATATAAACTATATCCTTTACTGTTTGATCACTTGCTTTCTGGCGTCACTTGTTTCTGTACCCTGTAAAAAGACTTGGTCCCCCCTCCCAATAAATGCATTTTGATTTGCCTGAATCATTTCATGATTCATATTTTCAGGTGGACCAAAAGCACCTTTGCGAAGGTAAATATGTCTCTCAAATTCAGGGATCAAGTTCTCAAAGCCAAACTCGTGGTTTGAAGACAACAATTCTCTTTACATCTTTCTGGATATTTCCTCTGAGCTTTGCATCACCTCTTAAGTTCTGTAAATATTGTCTGAATTCAGTCATCTAAATCAGAGGTCTCCAACCTTTTGGACCTCAGGGACCACCAAATTCATAATTTTAAATCCCATGGACCACTAACATGAATTTTTTTAAAAAAGATAAATACATTTGTAAAATAATCATCAGAGAACTTCCATTAATATGAAATGCACCAATTTAATATAACAAAATTATATATGCTTATTTAATCATAACAAAATCTTAAAACGTTTAATTGTAACAAAATTATTAAAGTTAGTGTAATTACTACAAAACAATAGTCAATCTGAGTGAAGGAAAATGAAGACAGGCAGACTGATGTGGGAAAGTCCCATATTCCAGAGCTGTTGTAGTCACAGGACTGGCCCTTTGATCATTCCAAAGCAGTAGCGGTCCACCAAATTTTTCTCACGGACCACGGTTGGTGACCTCTGATCTAAATTATTGATACAATGTTCAACAGCAGAGGTCCCAGGAGAGCACAGAGACACTTCCCTCAGAATTTCCCTCATAGCTGAAATTGAGCCATCAACTAGCACTTTTGGAGTGCAATCATTCCACCAACTAGAAGGTTTAAAAGTTTCATGTAGTTTAATGATTAAGACACCAGGCTACAAATCAGAAAGACTGAGTTCTCATCCCACCTTAGGCGTGAAAACCAGCTGCTGACTTGGGTCAGTCATTCTCAGCCCAACTCACCTCACAGGGTTGTTGGGAAAACAGAAGGCAGGAGTATTAGGCATATTTGCCACCTTGAGTTATCTATAAAAATAAAAGTGCAATAAAAATAAATAAATACAATTTCAAGATGAGCATCCTGAACGACAGATTTTGCTGAGGCCCAGATAATGATGTCTACAAAACGATTTATGAAGCTATTAATGTTATCAAAGAAGGAAATTAAAATTAGTCTGTTAAGATTTGTTTGAATTTAAAACTTCCAACATAATCTTCAGAGCTTTTTGTTTCTTTCATTATTTGGGGACTCGACTTGGTTAGTATAATGCCCTGCTGTACAATCTCACTTGGAACTTCTTTATTGACTAATGAAAGGGTAGATTTAAATAGAAAAACAATGGAACCTTGGAGAAAGGCAGTTGAGTACAATTAAAAGGCAGTTGAAGATGGGAAGCAGATAAGGGTGAAAAACAGGTCAGAATTTTGTTAAACTTTATAACTGACCAGTTAGCTTTCTTAGATTGTTCCTTGCTGTTTTATTTGCAGTACAGATTCTTTAATCAAAAAATAAAAACCAAGCAAATTGATCTTGAATCCTATTTGAATTTTTGAATCACTGGTAACTGAATATTCCAGTTGCACCTAAAAGCCACCTTTCAAAATTTTACAATGCTTTTATGGAACAAACACGTAATCTAATGTCAACATATTCTGGGAAAAAGGTTTGCAACTGGAGATAACCAAGATGGGAACAAAACACTGAAGTGGAAAAGAGTGGCATTTTCTGTCTCAAGTACAGGTGATATTCTTCAATTATTTAATCAATGAACTCTCTGTAAATTGGCATGCATGAAAAAACAAAGCTTCTAACCGCATGAATCATTTTGGAATTGAACAGTAGAAATTTAAAATAAAACAAAATAAAAATTCCTTGGGACTAATAGAGGTATAATGTCTAAAGATTTGACAGTGTTTGGTTGTCGGCTGGATAACCTGGGTGTAAGTAAACAATGGAAAAAGGAAACAACTTTTAAAATGTTTAGTAATAGAATAATAGAGTTGGAAGAGACCCTGGAGGTCCCTTTGTAGTCCAATCCACTGCTCAAGCAGGAAACCCTATACCGTTTCAGATAAATGGTTGTCCAGTCTCTTCTTAAAAACCTCCAGTATATTGATACAGATACCGATTAACAGAATTGGAAGGGACCTTGTAGGTCATCTAGTCCAACCCCCCCAGCAGACCCTACACCATTTTTGACAGATGGCAGTCCAATCTCTTCTTGAAAGCTTCCAGTGATGAAGTCCCACAACTTCTGAAGGCAAGCTGTTCCATTGGTTGCAATTGCAATCTTGTTCACATCAAGTTGAAGCATTATTTTTAAATATATGGTCTGATCTTATAGTTTATTTCAGTTGGGAAGTATGGCTGCCCTCTATCGGTTAAAAATATATACATGTGTATGGGTAGGTTTGTGCACATATGCATGCAGATGGCATGCTTAGGTCTTGGTAGTATAACCAACAAACAACTCAGTAAACTGACTCCTGTACTAATTGAAACTACAGTCCTATTATTCATGCTTAATTGACAGAAATAACCACCATACATGGAATAATATCCAAATGAATTTGCCAGGGCCCAGGGTCATGCTCTAAAACAAAAACATAAATTCAGTCATAGGGCTTGAAAGACAGATTCAAACAAGTACAGAACTCAAACGAGTTTTTTAAAAATCATGTATTAATCTTACTAGAAACATTTCTTCCTATAATGTACAAGTCACACAAACAATTTGCGTTTTCAGATTAGCTTATTGATAAAGTAGGATTTTCTAATTAAAATAACTTTTGGGAATAACTTTTTTATTTTAAAACCTTAATCCATGTATTGAATGTGGTTAATTATTAAAGCAGGATAGCTGACTCAAAACACTGTTGAAAGGGCATTTGTGGGAGCAGAGTCTAAAGAACAGAAAAAAATGAGTTGACGAGTTCTTTGTATCTTTAAAAGCTTATTAACTAAAGGAATTGAAAAACCACTCTGCTCATGAGACTTTAATTTTAAAAAATTCTTTCAGGAATAACATTTTTTAAGAATGTTGAAGATTTTAGACATCAGTCTTATACTATTAATTCTTTCATTGTCAACAAACACAAAAAGTACTAAGGTGCTTTCAGCGCAGAAAAAGTGTGGAGATTCAGAATGCGAAAGTAAGTATAAAGATCTTTGCCTTAACTAAGTCTATTCAACAGTGTAGTAACGCTGCAAAACTCTACCAATATATTTATTTGAAAAACTTTGGAAAGTTAATTTGCAAAGTCTAAGTGCTAATTTGAAACGATAAGGAAAGTTCTATCAATATGTCCACTTTATGAAAGATCAATTAATCATTTTTAATGAGGATTTTTTTTAAAAAGAGGAGTAGTTTGGTGAGACTATAAATAATATAAATCTTTTTTCAAACTGTAGCACATCCTCATGATTCTATGAGAACTTGATGGAGTTCCAGGAAAGACTAAAAGCAAAAGCAATCATTAGAAATCAAGCTCAGCCAATTTTCTAACACAAGAGCTTAGCTTCATAATATGGAGCTTCTGACATTTTTTTAGCACATTCCATAACCTGAAAAATTAGTGTAAAAGGATTTGAGTTGATAAACTTCAATAGAAAGCCTGTTAACAGACCTTAGAAATAGAATCTCAGACCACAACAACATTGATTGTATCCCTGTTTCTACTAAATAGGAAGTTAATAATGTAATATTTAATTATGTTTTTATGAACATTAATTGATAAATTTATATAGCATATAAAGAGAATATTTTGGCTAGCTTTTTTTTTTAGTATTTCAGTCAAAACAGTTAAGAGTACATTACTAAAAGTCCAACATTTTTATGCAAGTTTGCATAAAAGTAAACCCTATTTAAATCAACTGTGCATACTTGGAAACACAGTGGATGCAAAAAGTCTACACAACCCTGTTAGTGAATATAAGTTGTACAATGCTGCCATAAAATCAAACGGTGCTTCAACAAAGTATTAATTTAAGGGTATGCATATTTATGCAATCACATTATTGAAAGTTTTTTTGTTATTTTCCCCTAAAAGATTTCAGTTTGTTTTTCAGTTGAATTGTACAGCTTATATATTAATATAATGGAAAAAATTCTGACATTATTTATCTTGGTTTGATTTTTT
This sequence comes from Naja naja, assembly GCA_009733165.1. NCBI lineage: Eukaryota > Metazoa > Chordata > Lepidosauria > Squamata > Elapidae > Naja > Naja naja. Next base: position 317,565,343 of record CM019148.1, read on the forward strand.
TTTACAATTCAAAAACTTTGCATTTTAACAGAGGTGTATAGACTTTTTATATTCACTTCTGTATAGTAGTAAGTGATAAAATAATTGTGGGAAGGTAAAGTATCTTATCAAATAATATCTACAGTCTTAATGGCAAAATAGATAGAGTAAAAACAACTCAGATTTATGTATTAAGAAAATGTATATGGCTGCCCGACTCATTCCCAGTGACTCTATGATTGTTTGCTTCTGGTAACAGAACAAGTGTGGATAATTTAAGATTAAATGTTAAACCACGATCATCTGTCACATATTAGATAAGGAGAATGTGTTTGTGTTTCAGCGCCCATGTAAACAGTATCTTAAAGTAGCTGCATCTTTTCCCAAGATCACATAAATGTGTTTCACAATCCTGAGAAGAAACATATCCAATTTGAAGAGTTGTTATACTGATTGCTGCACTGTATGGATAAATATTACCTCTATTTTTAATTTTTACCCAGCAACTATGAGCAGAGTGTTAGCCATTAAAGACTACACTGGGCCTGACTGCCGCTACCTGAGCTTCAAAAGTGGGGAAGAAATAATGGTATACTTCAAACTTTCCAGGGAAAGGGAAGATTTATGGGCAGGAAGTGTAAGTATTGGTCAGCCATTTGCCTGAAAATGACTGGTTTTATTTATAATATGACTACATCTTTAAGGGTTTTAAGAAAGTTAGGGTGGAGGGAAGATTGCCTCATCTTGCAACTGCTTGAAAAGTAATTGTGGCTCTATTTGAAAGAAAGATTTTTTTTAAATCATAGCATTTTGAGCTCAATTCAAAACAGAGGAGGTTCTGTCTATAGGCAGAATGAAAGTTCTACCTGACTCAGTTCATACTCAATTGCCTACCATGAAAAGTTTTTGAATTTATTATTATTTTTATTACCTGGTAGTTGGAGAAGGACTGTGTCCTTGTTTTGGGAGGAGGGACACTCTGTAAATTAAAAAAGGGGTAGAGACCCCTTTTGATCTTTGCTCCAGGTAAATACCTGAGTATAACCATGCAGTTGCCTTGGCAAAATAGTTTGCAATTGCCTTCTTCCAAAATATTTTTTACTTTTCTTTTGTATTCCTTGGTGCTTTCCATCCAAGTACTAACTAAGCCTAATTAGCTTCCAAGTTTAGAGATCAGCCATGAGCTGCCATCTTCTGAGATTCCCAGTTTTCCTTTATCTTTAAAGGATTAGTTAAGCTTCCCTCTCACATCACCAATTATTAAGGCTGTCTCTACAGTTCTGACCTTGGGTCACCTCTTCTCATAAAAGCTGAAATATTTAATGCCAAGTTTATAATTAAGTCCAATAAAATAAATAAATAATGAATAAATAAATAATTAGTTTGAAATGTTTTCAGAAAGATACCAGGTTTTGGTTGTGTTTAAATTAAACTTCAATCCTATACAGATAACAGATAACAGATAATCACAGTTGGAAGGGACCTTGTAGGTCATCTAGTCCAACCCCCCCCCGCCACCCAAGCAGGAGACCCTACACCATTTCTGACATATGGCAGTCCAATCTCTTCTTGAAAATAGCTTTAGGAATACCTTTAGTAATAGTTAATCCTACTGATTATAATGGATTTCTTCTAAGTAAAATTGTTTCGCTGAAAAGTTAGTTTTCTGAGCTCTTTCGATGCAGCCAGAGACATGATTATTCTACTGTTATATATGTACAGAACCTAGCATTTGAATTGACTTATAGAAGCAGCATAGAAGTATCTCTCTGTCAGGGATGTCCAATCTTTTCTGCAGAAGGATACATTTGGAATTTTAAGAATTTTAAGGGCCTTGGTGGTGCAGGCTGTTAATAGCTTAGCACTTAGCTCCAGCTGCCTGTAATTATTGCAGGCTCAAATCCCACCAGGCTCAAGGTTGACTCAGCCTTCCATCCTCTCGGGGGTAGGTAAACTGAGGACCCAAGATTGTTGGGGGCAATAAGCTGACTTTGTAAAAATGCCGCTTAGTAATAAGCAGGCATATACAATGGAAGGAAGGTTATTGCTGAGCGCATTGGGTTGTATCCCAAAAATTGTAAGCCGCCTGAGTCTCCGGAGAAGCGGGATATAAATATGAATTTAAAAAAAGATCATTGAACATTCTTTTTGCCTATGCGCACAACTGCATCTGGGCATCCTTTGGCTTATTGAAAGCAACAAATACATCTGCTATTCAGAGGTCACAACATCTGATACATTCATCAAAATGAGGAAGGCAATATTGCATTATCACCACACAAACTCTGTCCCTTTTGTATGTTTATTTATGTACCATTATTGTGCATGTATAAATGAGGAGCTCATGGTTTTCATAAATTGTTCCTCCTCTGATGATGCCTCTATTGTTGCTTACCAGTGACCTCTTAATCACAGAGGTTAATTAAGGATTAACATACCATGCTAAAACTGGTATCCAAAATGTACCTGTGTTAAGTTTGCAGAAGAGTCAGATCGAGTGCTTCAGTGAAGAGTCTATTAGTGACTACAGCTCATAACAGACCCGGTTTGGCTGGGCCGGTGCTACTTATAGCCAGCACGAGTTGCCAGCCAATCAGAGTAGATTTTCCTACTTTTTAAACCAATCATTTGACATTTTACAAGAACAGTTCAAACTAAACCAATGACATTCAAACCTGCATACATAACACCCCTCCCCACTAGGTTCAGTCCATACTCAAACCCCAACCCATCTAATGTATTCTTTTAAATAGGTGGGGCTCTATAGACCTCGTGGTTCAGAAGTTTTAATGTTCTCACCCAGTGAGAGAGAAATGTGTCTGTTGACATTTCTTCCGGGCTTCCAGTGAAAGAAGACCCTGTTTGATTGTTACAATCTGGTCTCCTCCCAACCCATCTCCAACCCAATGTCAGCAACCAAGTCAGGTAGTGATGTGCAATCTTCCACTTGTAAGGATGGATTTTGGCATTGTGACAGGTTTTGGGATGGTTCCTGTGAATGGCTCGTTACACATGGGGTTGATTCTTGCTTGCTGATTATCCTCATGCTCCCTCCTAGAAAAGGCATTAGGTATGGGAACAGAGAGAACAACCATGTTCCTGAGGTAATCTGGATCTGCTGATCAATGCCTGCTCCAGAGGACACCATCCTCTGTTTGCACCTGTAAGAACGAGGGCCAGTGATTTGAGTTATTTCAGCAGGAATCCATGAAGGTTCACCCATAAGGTTCTTAGCATAAACAGAATCACCCACACTGAACGCATGAACTTTGCTAGTGGAATCAAGTGGTGCATTGGGTGTGAAGTGGGATGAAGGCGGTCAAGGGAAGACCTAAGTTTCTACCCATCAACAACTCTGCTGATAAGTTAGTTGATGTTAGGAGTGATGTGCTGAACACTAAGAGTTTTTCAACTTTTCAGTGATGTCCCCAGGACCCAATTGCTGAAGCTTTTCCTTGTAAAACGTAACATGCTCAGCCCGGCCATAGTCAAGGATGCCCAGGGGCAGTCAGGGCATGTCTGATACCCGTTGTGCTAGATAGGATTCAAAAGGTTGGATGTAAATTGAGGGCCATTGTCAGAGACAAGAACATCAGGTAACCCGTGGGTTACAAAAAGCTTTTAAGTTGCTTGATGACAGCATCAGTTGTGGTGGATGCCATAGGATTACCTCTAACCATTTGGAATATGCATCTACTATAATAAGGAAGGTGTGCCCTGGTAGCTGGCAGGAAATCAATGTGAATCATAGACCATGGGCCCCTAGGACATTCCCATTCCTGTGGCAAGAGGTGGAGCAGGCCTGACTACCTGACAGTTGGGACAAGATGCAACCAGTTTTCAAATTTGTCAATACCTGGCCACCATACATAACTCCTGGCCAATCCTTCTTCCCTTACAATACCTGGATGACCCTCATGTAACATTTCCAAAACCTCTTTGCAGTTTTGCAGAATAACCACCCTGTTACCCCACAAAATACATCCTCTTAATACAGATAATTCAGTTTGCCTGGACTTAAAAGGTTGGGCAAGGTGAGGTAGATCTTGAAAAGGCCAACCTTTCTTAATCCAGCCTATAACAGGAGCCACAAAGTGTCTTGGCAGTCTCTGGCAATTTCAGCAGCGTGTACTGGAAGCTTGGCAACAGTTTCTAGGAAGAAGGTGTGTGCCTCAGGTTCAAAGTTCTCAGTGTGAAACGGAAGTGGGCAGCGACTCAAAGCATCAGCATGTCCAATGTCCTTGCCAGGCTTGTGGATGAGCTTGTATGAATAAGCAGCAAGAAATTCAGTCCACCTCAGCATTCTTGGTGACAGGATAGTGGTGGTTTGTCTCCTGCCACAATGCCTAACAGAGGTTTGTGATCTGTGACAATGGTAAATGTTCTCCCATATAGATACTCATGGAATTTCTTGACAGCTGCAACAATTGCCAATGCTTCCTTGTCCAATTGGTTGAATTCCTCTCTACTTTGGTCAAGAGAGCAATGCATAGGGGCTTCCCTCCTGCTGGAAGCCTGTGCTCAAACCCACCCCACCCCAAAGGGGATGCATCACAAGTCAGTACAACAGGCAAATTCTCAGAGAACTGTATCAGTACAGCATCAGACGATTAGTCTTTTAATATTGTTAAATGCTGATTGTTCCTTCCTGCCCCAGGCCCAAGCAGATTTTTTGGTCCAGTAATCTGTGTAATGGTTCTGCAATGGTTGCCTTCTGAGGTAGGAACATGTGATAAAATTTAATAAGTCCAAGAAGGCTTGCAAATCTGTTTACATTTTGGTCTAGCTTCTTTGATTGCCTGAACCTTGGCATCTGTGGGGTAGATACCATGCTTGTCAATCATATAGCCCAAGAACTTAACCTTGTCAATTCTAAGAGTGCATTTTTCTTCCTGACTTTTAACCCTGCTTTTTGAATCTGGTAAGGACTTCTCTGAGTCTCTCTTGTAACTGAGAGTCATTTTCAGCAGAGATTAACACATCATCAAAGTAAGGTACTACCCAGTCCTTGGAGCATCTTTTCCATAAGGCTTTGAAGATGCCTGGTGCCACGCTACTCCAAACTGTAACCTTTTACATTTGAAAGCACCTCTATGAGTCACAATGGTTGGGCTCTTCTGTGGCATCATCAACTGTTAATTGTTGATATGGGCCAGATCCAATTTGGCACCACTGGAACTGTCTTATGCTGCTGAGAGCATTGGTTCATGTCCCCTTATAGTCTCCACAGATTCTCACTGACCCATCAGTCTTGACTGGTGTGTATTATGGGTGTCTCCCACCTGGAGTGGTCAGTGGGCTCTAAAACTCCTTGAGCTATTAGTTTATCTAATTGTGCATCAATTTTTCCTTTAA